>JASPKZ010007151.1:0-477500 GCA_030220185.1 Diploptera punctata
TTTGTTATCTTAGAATCCCACACTGGTTCCTATCTTCAGTTAATGAATGCAGTTCATATTTCCAATATCCAGCTCTGTAAGATACATCCACATATAACCTTACATCATGTGTATGGCCTCCCTAAACGGTTTTCTTCAAGTTTGATTCTCAAGAAAAAATTTGAAAGCATTTCTATTTTCATCTTCTTCTTCGTTTTTCTTATCCAAACAAGTCTTAGGCTATAGGCCTGTTACCAATCTCACTGATTAATTTTGTATCCAGCATTTCCTTGGAACAGCTAAAGATCTCTCCCTAGTGATTAATAAACAACATTGGCCTTGGAATTCAGTTGAACTCATTCATCGCAAATGATTCATCCAGTTGTTCTGGTATTCACGTAGGTCTTCAATTACCGTTCTAAAATAGGTTTCCTTTTTTCAAGATATTAATCATGCATTGTGATCCAGTTGGTATATTTCATGAATCTCATTCACTAGAAGTAGAAGTTATCCTGCTCTCTGTTACTTTCCTCAGAGTCTCACTGCCGTAGCAGAGTGCAGGTCTGTATAAACCATTATTCAGGTATCTCTCTAGACTCGCAAAGGGTTTCATACTGCATTATTTTCCCATTAGTTTTATTTTTCAATAATAATTTTATTTGCTATGGTACTCATCAAAATATGTTAATGTGTATCAAGGTAGGTACATTAATTTACTCTTTCCAGTATTTGACTCTAATACAAATTTGCAATGTTACAGGGAATTTTTCCTTGAAAAGCCTTACTTTTGGCTTTTCTTTGTATTGATGATTTCATGTTATATTTGATGGTATTTTGTTTAAATTATGTACTGAATGGCAAAATCAAAGGTTTCTACATAAATTAAACCTCATAGTGATTAAATTCCCCCTCCAGGTAATCTTTACCTTGTCGTGGTGGATGGAGGTGGCAGCGTGCTTAAAATGATCCTGAGAGCTATTGCCGGCGGTTAGCATTGCTGCCGATAGGGTACCAAGGCCGGATGGTCGAAGGTGATAAGCTAGACGAAAAAAGTACCTGGTCGAAGAGTGATGATCCTTTCACCGTAAAAAATAGAACCGTCAAGAATGCGGACATGGGTTCAAACTGGTGTAAAATTTTCAGGAGGGTCAAATAAGTCCCCCATTCGGTCTCCGGGCGGGGACTACTTCAGGAACCCATGCCAAAGGCTCAACACAGGGACATGTTCCTAGGAACATGAAGGTTAGGGACTTTATACAATCGCGGGGGCACTAGCGATATTGCCGTGGGAATAGAAAAATCGCCTTGGATATAGTCGCTTACAGAAGTTAGGTGCCAGGAGAGAAGGTAGGTCGTCAGGAATTCAGGAAGTTTTGCAGTTACTACGGGGTGCAGAAAGACTGCATTTGGAACGGGTTTTTAGTCTGAAGGAGGAGGATCCTATCCGACTATCCGAGGAGATATAAGTTTGTCGGGATTAGGATAATCATACTAATTCTAAAGGGTTAAACACCACGATTTGATAATTGTAAAATTACATGCCCCCAACAGAAGATAAAGAGGACAAGATCAAGGATGAGTTCTATGAAGAAGTAGAATGCGTATTGATAGCTTTCACGATATCATATGAAACTAGTCTTAGGAGATTTTAATGCAAAAGTGGCCGGGAAGATATATTCAAAACCAAAACCCCAAAATAGGCAAATTCAGTATCATGAAGAGTAATGCCACGGGGTTTAGATTAGTCACATTTGCACATCAAAGAATCTCATTGTTAGAGCACAACATTTCAGCATAAGGGACATACATATACACTGGCGTCCCAGATGGATAAAACTCGAAACAATTAGATTCATGTATTAGGGAATAAACGCGGGCACTGCACAGTATCACAGAGATGTTAAATCGTTAAGGACAGACTGAATTCGATCATCATCTGGTCAGAGTGAAAATCAGACAAACGGCTATTTGCCTTTATGAGAAGAACAACTGCTAAAGATGATTCTGTAAAATTGAATTAAAAAAACGTGAAAAATGATGAATGAAATGCGGTAAGAATACAAATCAAAATGCTAATAAGATTGAATTACTGGAATCTTCCAATGACAATGTGGACAAACGAAGAAGAAACTTGATATAAATAAAGAATGGGAAGCTATATGAGATTTACTATTAAATTGTCCGGCTCAGAAAGCATTGGTGTTTAAAAAAGAGGCAAATCAAGAAATGGTTTGATGAGGGAATGTGCCGACGTTGTAAAGGAAAAGAAAGCTAGCAAAATGCAATGGGACATGAGGCAAATGAGTAAATTTAGGGCAATTGGGTAGTGTTAGACGGGAAACCACCAAGTTATCTAAAGAGTAAAAAGAGGGAATATTTGAGAGAGAAGATTAATGATCTTGAAATGAACGCAAAAAATAGGAACATTAGAGAATTATATCAGGGAATTAGTATAGAGAAGAAAGGGTTTCAGGCTAGAACAAACATAATTCGGAATGAAAATGGGGATATGATTGCAGATTCCAGGAGTATACTAAATAGATGGAAAAGTTACTTTAATCAGCTATTAAATGTACATACAGAACAGGACATCGAGGAGGATAAGTTACAGACAGCAGAAATGTTAGTCGCAGAACCGAGTCCATTAGAGGTTGAAATGGCAATTGAAAAATTGAAGATGTATAAAGCATCAGGTTCAGATGAGATCCCAGCAGAACTGATAAAATCAGGGGAGGAAAATTGATGGACAAGATACGTTGGTTGCTTAGTATGATTTGGGAAAAAGAAGCTCTTCCAGATGAATGGAAGGAATCAATTATCGTACCAATCTATAAGAAAGGAGATAAAACTGATTGCAACTACTACAGGGGCATCTCATTACTTTCAACTTCGTACAAAATTCTAACAAATATATTAGTAAGCAGACTTACTCCCTATATTGATGACATTCTAGGAGATCATCAATGTGCATTTAGAAGACGAACAAGTCTACAACAGATCAGATTTTTAGTATACGACAGATTTTAGAAAAGAAATGGGAATATAATGGTACTGCACATCAACTATATGTAGACTTCAAAAAAGCATATGATTCAATTAAGAGGGAGAAGTTATATAGTATCCTGCTGGAGTTCGAAATTCCTAAAAAGTTAGTTAGACTTATACGAATGTGTCTAAATGGCTCAAAGAGTAGGGTGCGTGTAGGCAAACAGTTTTCAGACACTTTTGAAATCCAGAATGGGTTGAAGCAAGGAGATGCACTATCTCCTCTACTATTTAATTTTGTACTAGAGCATGCCATTAACTCTTTAGGGAATGAGGAAGGCCTACAGCTGAATGGTATTAATAAGCTATTAGTTTATGCTGATGATGTAGTACTACTGGCCGATAGCGAGGATCGATACTAAAGGCCAACACGCACACACTATTGAGTAACACTAAGAAATTGGGGACTGGAAGTAATATCAGTAAAACTAAATATATATGGTCACACGTAGAAATTCAGTATATAATGGAAATGGACAGCTAATGACAAATGAGGGAAATTTTGAGGAGGAAGTGGCTGAATTCAAATACCTAGGAACAATAATCACAAATAGGAATGAGATGCACAAAGAAATTAAACATAGGCTCAATTCTGGAAATGCATGCTATTATGCATTGCAGAGACTTTTGATGTCCCAACTCCTTTCAAGAAACGTTTTAAGCTTGAAAATATATAAAACTATTATTCTACCAGTTATATTATATGGGTGCGAAACATGGACTCTTACTTTAAGGGAGGAAAGGAGATTGCGAATATTTGAGAATAAAGTTCTTAGGAAGATTTTTGGACCAAAGAGAGAGTGAACAGACAGTGTGAATGGAGAAGAACTACATAACAATGAACTTACATGGTCTTTATAAGAAGCCAGATATAATAAGAACAGTCAAGTCTCGTAGACTGTGATGGGCAGGACATGTTGCACGTATGGGGAATGAAAGACGTGCATGGAAGCTTCTTGTAGGAAAGCCAGAGGGAAAACGCCCAATTGGTAGACCAAGAATGAGGTGGGAGAACAACATTAACTATGATTTGAGAGAAGTAGATTATACAGGGAATGATTGGAAAGCATTAGCTCAGGATAGGGATGTATGGAGAGCTTATGTCCGCATGGCCATGAACCTACGGGTTCGATAGTGCCAGTGAGTAAGTAAGTAAGTAAGTAATTGTAAAATTTTTAATTTTGATGCCAGGAAGGATGGTGGTGCACAATTTTTAATTGCTGGATTGCACCATATTCCTGCATTAAATTTCAAGTGGAAACCATGACTGAAGAGGGACAAGATATTGTCTGGAACTGCTGTTATCAAAGAAATTTGAAATTATATGAGGTGAGTCGTTAAAATATGTTCTCCACTCACTATTAATGATATAACCTCATAATGTTTACTTCTTCTTCTTCCTTCCAAGTGTTAGGCCAAGGCCTGTTACGATCCTATAGAAAATTTTCCCTCCAGCATTTCATAGGACGGCCCAGTGATCTTCGTCATCTTCGTATATAATTATAAACAGCTTTGGGGATCCGATTTGAACTCATTCTTTCTAGATGATGTTTCCAATTTAGTTTGTACTGTTTAATATATTCCAAAATTGGCAATAGTCTTCAATTCTTTTAAGATATCGGGTGTTCCTTTTCCAATCCCATCTGGTGTAACCCGCTGTTCTGCACATGAATCTCCATTTCACAAGCTGTTATTCATGCTTTCATGTCTGTTCTTTTTAGTGTCCATGCTTCACTACCATAGGTCAACACGGTCTAGCCAAAGTGTTATTATAAACGTAATCTGGTGTTTTTTTGTACAAGGGATGGTTTCATAACTTGATTAATAATTCCCAAAACTTTTATTATAACTAGTAATTTTTTCAGGGATATCCTTTCATCCCAGATAGAGAGATTAATATCCAAGATATTTAAATAATGTTTACTTCTTCCCAATATTAATTCAAATATATCAGATTGAATATTTAACTAGAGCTGAAAGAGGATCTTAATAACAATTGTTTGTATGAATGCTGGAGGAGGGTTTGTACCACCAATGCTGATTTTCCTTAGAGTCAACTGGAGAAAACCACCTAAGGAAAGGCACTCCCCATGGGTCAATCGCGAAATGTCATTCTTCCCATTTGTTCAGCAAATGGTTTTCTCCTTTTATTCAAACATACCAAACCAACTACTAACTCTCTAATGTTGCTTATTCTAGATGGACACTATACACATACCAAAAAATATATTGACTTAGGCTTTCACGGCTGGAGTTAGTAATGAATATCTTGAAGATTTCGGGGCTGTTGGGCATGGCCTTCGAGGCTTGAAGTTCCTTGATTTTTTTTTTCAAGACAACCCTTAAGGGTGCTGGATGCTCTTTGGTGTGAAACGTCAGTGAAACTTGAAGCCTCAAGACCATAGCCAACAGCCCAGAAATCTTCTTCAAGCATATTCATACCAAAAAAATCTTGATGCTATTCTTATGTCCTTTATTTTCAATCCTCCTCACATGACACAAGTTTTACCATCTTGATAAGACTCTCATGGTAAATATACATATGTAATAATGTAGGAAGACATTGCAATTTGGTTCTGTTGGAATCCAACTTGTCTGAATCTGTAGGTGGGAAATCATCCGAGGAGGATGTGGAGTGCATATTTTGCTTCGAGAAATTTTAGTTTAGACCTGGAAAAAGTGTGGATTGAATGCTTTTAATACGGCAAACTGGCACATACTGATTGCTCTGGATATGAAGCAGATTCATAGACTCCATATGTGATTTTTGTAAACAATGGAAGGAATATGTGACCTTTCGCTTAATCCCCATATATCTTATTAAATTTCAGAACTAAATACATTCTATTTGAATATTTAGTTTAATCAAGAGAAATAATTTTATATTATTTTTTTACGAAGTTTAGTATGTTTTTGCACCCATTTATTTTTACTTTCTTTGTGTTAAAAAGTTTCAGTTGTTCATTTATGTGTAATTTAGAATGTCACTATTAATTTAAATATTTCTATTAATGATTTTCAGTCTGATTCTCTTACCTTAATATTAATGTTTGATTTGTTATTGGACATGTTTCAAAACAATTCTGGTACAAGCTGACGATTAAAATAGAATTGTTTTGAAACATGTCCAAGAACAAATTAACATTAATATTGAGGTAAGATGATCAAGACTGAAAATAATTTATTTAATTAAAATAACCTCAAAATATCACTTCCTAAAAATTAAATATTTCTTAACCTACATGTTCCAATATTACCACCCTTACATTCAAAAACTCACATTATGCAGTTTACCATATGTCTGGTTTTTTAAAATTATTATTTTAATTGTTTTTCTTTCAAGATATCGATTTTGTGGCATTATTTTATCATTTTTTCTTCTTCTTCTTCTTCCTTCCAAGTATTAGGCCAAGGCCTGTTACGAGTCCTATAGAAAGAAATTTTCCCTCCAGCTTTTCATAGGACAGCCCAAGTGATCTTCCGTCCTCTTGGTATATAATTATAAACAGCTTTGGGGATCCGATTTGAACTCATTCTTTCAAGATGGTGTTTCCAATTTAGTTGGTACTGTTTAATATATTCCAAATTGGCGTAGTACTTCAATTCTTTTAAGACATCGGTGTTCCTTTTCCGATCCCATCTGGTGTAACCCGTGTGTTCTGCGCATGAATCTCATTTCACAAGCCGTTATTCTGCTTTCATGTTGTTTTCTTAGTGTCCATGCTTCACTACCATAGGTCAACACTGGTCTAGCCAAAGTGTTATATAAACGTAATCTGGTGTTTTTTTGTACAAGGGATGGTTTCATAACTTGATTAATAATTTCCTAAACTTTTATTATAACTAGTAACTTTTTCAGGGATATCTTTTCATCCCAGATAGAGAGATAATATCCAAGATTTAAATTGATTAGATCTCTCTAAAATTTTATTCTGGAGACAGATTTTACTTTGTATGGGGTCCTTCCCATGAAATGCCATAATTTTAGTTTTGTTAATTGATATTTCCATATTAAATTTGGCACCTATTTTTGTAAATTATAAATTGATCGTTGCAAATCATTTTCGGGAAAGTGCCAGAAGAGCTAAATCGTCTGCAAAAAGAACAGCATCATTTTTATGGCACATAAAGAGATTCAATACTTACCCATAAGTTTGGAAGAATTAACTGATTGAAAAAAAGATGTTCCCATATTACCACCACTTCCTCTTAATTACATACAATAATGACATATTCATAGTTAAATATGGGAAATAACATTATGAGGTTCTTAATTCGTAAATTAATGAGTCAATTTTTAACATCTTACCTCATATTTTATGTTTCTTCAAACACGGGAACTAGTTTTCGAGAGAAGGATGTCTCTCATTTTCAACCGACATTATGACTACCCAGATTTTCGTATGGAATTGATGGAGATTATGACTACCGATTTTCGTTGGAATCTCCATCAATTCCAACGAAAAATCCGGTAGCCATAATGTCGGTTGAAAATGAGAGACACCCCCTTCTCTCCGAAAACTAGTTCCCGTGTTTGAAGAAACATAAAATATGATGGTAAGATGTTTAAAAAATCACTCATTTATTTACGAATAATGACATACCTTAAACCTGAGTTCCGCAATAGGTGGTTTAGCATATGGAATTCCCTGAAAACTGTAGTAATCAAGCCCTCGGAAAGTAGAAGCAACTTTTCCTCTTAGCTGTCCCTGAGTAACATTTACAATGAGAGTCTCCTCCTGACAAGTACTTAAATTTATGTTACCCAGAATCAAAGCTATACACAGAAACAACATTTTGTGTTTACTACTTAGATATACTTTAATATAATGGGACATTTTTGTAGATCTTAGGAACCTCAAACTCGATGCTATTCTTTTTGCAGACGATTTAGCTCTTCTGGCACTTTCCGAAAATGATTTGCAACGATCAATTTATAATTTACAAAAAATAGGTGCCAAATTTAATATGGAAATATCAATTAACAAAACTAAAATTATGGCATTTCATGGGAAGGACCCCATACAAAGTAAATCTGTCTCCAGAATAAAATTTTAGAGAGATCTAATCAATTTAAATATCTTGGATATTATCTCTCCATCTGGGATGAAAAGGATATCCCTGAAAAAGTACTAGTTATAATAAAAGTTAGGAATTATTAATCAAGTTATGAAACCATCCCTTGTACAAAAAAACACCAGATTACGTTTATATAACACTTTGGCTAGACCAGTGTTGACCTATGGTAGTGAAGCATGGACACTAAGAAAACAACATGAAAGCAGAATAACGGCTTGTGAAATGAGATTCATGCGCAGAACAGCGGGTTACACCAGATGGGATCGGAAAAGGAACACCGATATCTTAAAAGAATTGAAGACTACACCAATTTTGGAATATATTAAACAGTACCAACTAAATTGGAAACACCATCTTGAAAGAATGAGTTCAAATCGGATCCCCAAAGCTATTTATAATTATATACCAAGAGGACGAAGATCACTGGGCCGTCCTATGAAACGCTGGAGGGAAAATTTTCTATAGGATCATAACAGGCCTTGGCCTAATACTTGGAAGGAAGAAGAAGATTTTTGTAGATCTTTACCTATAAATATTATCATATTGTCAAGTTTTGCAGATTTAAAAATATGTAGTCATGATTACATCATAATATTATCAATTATCATACAATCATATTCTTATAAAATCAAATATAGAAATCAAGTATTTGATTGTAGTTTCAGTTCGTAAAATTATTTTATCTTACTGTTATTATTAAACAAACTCTTGAGTTGACATTTTCTCTTGAAGAATATGATAAGATCGTATATATCTTCAGATAATAATCTACTTCATCTTTAATAAATAACATTTTATGTCTCTTAAAATTCCTAGAAGTTAATATTTCAATTTTTTTGTTAAGTTATGTGTAATTTCTGATTAAACCTACACTAAATATTCTATGAAATGAAGTCCAACATCTCTTATGTTTGATTAAATAAATTTTATATGTTAGAGAATCTGGATTACATTTAGTAACATTATAAAATTTTGATGTGAGATTTTAAATTTAACATTTTTTATTGCTGGACATTATTATTTTGAAAAGAAAAAGTAATGCCTGAACCAGGACTCGAACCCTGGACCTCTCATTCTCCATTTGGATATGGTATCCATTACACTATTCAATCTATGATACAAATTTTAACATTTCTTTATTCGTATACAATTCTCAAATCATCTATTGAAGCATTTTTAATGAGAATTTTACACTACCTTTTTAAACAGTAAAGCTTAATTTTTTTGTGTGTATTGTATGTATTTGTTTAGTTTGTGTATTTTTATCTTTTGTACATAAAAAAACTAAAATCCAGTATTGTCTCTGCTTGTAAATAAAGTGTTATATTAGATTAAAAAGGAAAATAATTCAGTCTATATAAAAAAAAAGAAATATAGAAAAACATTTTTTAAAAGTTTTATAAAAATTAAGTTGTAACAGAGTGGTGACATAAAAAATCTGAAAATTGCATTATTTATTACATATAAATGTATAACAATATTAATCTATATTTTTACTTTCTATTGATTTTCAAAAATTAGCAAACAGAATAGATAAGAGTGGTTTATTTTAGGAAGTAATATTTTGAGGTTCTTTTAATCAAGTTTTTTTGAGACTGGGAACCATCCTACCTTCAAATTTAATATTGATTTCAAGATCTTAAATATTATTGAAGTAAAATTATATTTTTGTTTTTAGAATACAGAAAACATACTTCAATAGAAGCTGGCCGACTGCCATTGGTAGTGATGTCTATCTGCTAGCATAGTAACCCCACCAAGCTATTTAGGGATCTTGATTTAAACGGAAAATTTTGTCTATCCTATAGAATCCCCACACTGGTTCCTATCTTCAGTTAATTGAATGCAGTTCATATTTCCAATATCCAGCTCTGTAAGATACATCCACATATAAACCTTCCATCTATGTATAGGCCTCCCTAACGGGTTTTTCTTCAAGTGATTCTCAATAAAAAATTTGAAAGCATTTCTATTTTCACTCTTCTTCTTCTTCTTCTTCATCCAACCAAGTCTTAGGCCTATAGGCCTGTTACAATCTCACTGATTAATTTTGTATCCAGCATTTCCTTGGACCGCCTAAAGATCTCTTCCCTATTGGATAATAACAAAGCATGGCCTTGGGAATTCTATCTGAACTCATTCATCGCAAATGATTCATCCAGTTGTTCTGGTATCTACGTATGTATTCAATTACCAGTTCTAAACATAGTTCCTTCAAGATATCATCATTGCATTTGTGATCCCATTTGGTATATTTCATGAATCTCATTTCACTAGAAGTTATCCTGCTCTCTTCTCCTTTCCTCAGAGTCTCACTGCCGTAGCAGAGTGCAGGTCTTGTATAACCATATTCAGGTATCTCTCTAGACTAGCAAAGGTTTCATTACTGAATTTATTTTTCCCATAGTTTTATTTCAATTAATAATTTTATTTGCTATGTGTACTTCATCCAAATATGTTAATGTGTATCCAAGGTAGGTAAATTAATTTACTCTTTCCAGTATTTTTGAATCTATACAAATTTTGCCATGTACAGGGAATTTTCCTTGAAAAGCCATTACTTTTGTTTTCTTTGTATTGATCTTCATGTTATATTTGATGGCTATTTTGTTAAAATTATGTACTGAATGCAAAATCAAATGTTTCTTACCATAAATTAAACCTCATAGTGATTAATTCCCCCTCCATGGTATCTTTACCTTGTCGTGGTGGAGTGGCTAGCGTGCTTAAATGATCCTGAGAGCTATGCCGGCGGTAGCATTGCTGCCGATAGGGTTACCCATGCCGGACTGGTCGAAGGTGATAAGCTAGACGAAAAAAGTACCTTGGTCGAAAGAGTGATGATCTTTCACCGTAAAAATAGAACCGTCAAGAAATGCGGACATGGGTTCAACTGGTGTAAAATTTTCCGGAGGTCAAATAGTCCCCCATTCGGGTTCTCCGGGCGGGGACTACTTCAGGAACCCATGCCAAAGGCTCAAACACAGGGACATGTTCCTAGGAACATGGAATGTTAGGACTTTATACAATAGCGGGGCACTAGAGATATTAACGTGGGAACTAGATAAATCGCCCTTGGATATAGTCGCTTTACAGGAAGTTAGGTGGCCAGGAGAAGGTAGTCAGGAATCAGGAAGCTTTGCATTATACTACGGGGGTGCAGAAAGACCTGCATTTGGAACGGGTTTTTTTAGTCTGAAGGAGGGATCCTATCCGCTATCCGAGATATTAAGTTTGTTAGTGATAGGGATATCATACATAATTCTAAAGGGTAAACAACAAGATTTTATAATTGTAAATGTACATGCCCCCACAGAAGATAAAGATGACAAGATCAAGGATGAGTTCTATGAAGAATTAGAATGCGTATTTGATAGCCTTTCACGATATCATATGAAAATTGTCTTAGGAGATTTTAATGCAAAAGTGGGGCGGGAAGATATATTCAAACCAACAATAGGCAAATTCAGTCTTCATGAAGATAGTAATGACAACGGGGTTAGATTAGTCACATTTGCCACATCAAAGAATCTCATTGTTAAGAGCACAACATTTCAGCATAAGGACATACATAAATACACTTGGACGTCCCCAGATGGATAAACTCGTAACCAGATAGATCATGTATTAGTGAATAAACGCTGGCACAGTATCATCATAGATGTTAAATCAGTTAGAGGGACAGACTGCAATTCGGATCATCATCTGGTCAGAGTGAAAATCAGACAACGGCTATTGCTTATGAGAGGAACAAACGCTAAAGATGATGTAAAATTTGAATTAAAAAACTTGAAAAATGATGAAATGCGGTAAGAATACCAAATCAAAATTGCTAATAGATTTGAAGTACTGGAATCTTCCAATGACAATGTGGCAAACGAAGAAGAAACTGATATAAATAAAGAATGGGAAGCTATAAGAGATACTATTAAATTGTCAGCATCAGAAAGCATTGGTTGTTTAAAAAAGAGGCAAATCAAGAAATGGTTTGATGAGGAATGTGCCGACGTTGTAAAGAAAAGAAAGCTAGCAAAAATGAAATGGTTACATGAGCCAAATGAGGTAAATTTAGAGCAATTGGGTAGTATTAGACAGGAAACCACCAAGCTACTAAAGAGTAAAAAGAGGGAATATTTGAGAGAGAAGATTAATGATCTTGAAATGAATGCAAAAAATAGGAACATTAGAGAATTATATGAGGGAATTAGTATAGAGAAGAAAGGGTTTCAGGCTAGAACAAACATAATTTGGAATGAAAATGGGGATATGATTGCAGATTCCAGGAGTATATTAAATAGATGAAAAAGTTACTTTAATCAGCTATTAAATGTACACACAGAACAGGACATTGAGGAGGATAATTTACAGACAGCAGAAATGCTAGTCGCAGAGCCAAGTGCATTAGAGGTTCAATGGCGATTAAAAAATTTGAAGATGTATAAAGCATTAGGTTCAGATGAGATCCCAGCAGAACTGATAAAATCAGGGGGAGAAAAATTGATGGACAAGGTACGCTGGTTGCTTAGTATGATTTGGGAAAAAGAAGCTCTTCCAGATGAATGGAAGGAGTCAATTATCGTACCAATTTATAAGAAAGGAGATAAAACTGATTGCAACAACTACAGGGGCATCTCATTACTTTCAACTTCGTACAAAATTCTAACAAATATATTAGTAAGCAGACTTACTCCCTATATTGATGACATTCTAGGAGATCATCAATGTGCATTTAGAAGAAACAAGTCTACAACAGATCAGATTTTTAGTATACGACAGATTTTAGAAAAGAAATGGGAATATAATGGTACTGCACATCAACTATATGTAGACTTCAAAAAAGCATATGATTCAATTAAGAGGGAGAAGTTATATAGTATCCTGCTGGAGTTCGAAATTCCTAAAAAGTTAGTTAGACTTATACGAATGTGTCTAAATGGCTCAAAGAGTAGGGTGCGTGTAGGCAAACAGTTTTCAGACACTTTTGAAATCCAGAATGGGTTGAAGCAAGGAGATGCACTATCTCCTCTACTATTTAATTTTGTACTAGAGCATGCCATTAACTCTTTAGGGAATGAGGAAGGCCTACAGCTGAATGGTATTAATAAGCTATTAGTTTATGCTGATGATGTAGTACTACTGGCCGATAGCGAGGAGATACTAAAGGCCAACACGCACACACTATTGAGTAACACTAAGAAATTGGGACTGGAAGTAAATATCAGTAAAACTAAATATATGGTCACACGTAGAAATTCAGTATATAATGGAAATGGACAGCTAATGACAAATGAGGGAAATTTTGAGGAAGTGGCTGAATTCAAATACCTAGGAACAATAATCACAAATAGGAATGAGATGCACAAAGAAATTAAACATAGGCTCAATTCTGGAAATGCATGCTATTATGCATTGCAGAGACTTTTGATGTCCCAACTCCTTTCAAGAAAACGTTAAGCTGAAAATATATAAAACTATTATTCTACCAGTTATATTATATGGGTGCGAAACATGGACTCTTACTTTAAGGGAGGAAAGGAGATTACGAATATTTGAGAATAAAGTTCTTAGGAAGATTTTTGGACCAAAGAGAGATGAACAGACAGGTGAATGGAGAAGACTACATAACAATGAACTACATGGTCTTTATAAGAAGCCAGATATAATAAGAACAGTC
The DNA here is from genome assembly GCA_030220185.1 of Diploptera punctata. Lineage (NCBI taxonomy): Eukaryota > Metazoa > Arthropoda > Insecta > Blattodea > Blaberidae > Diploptera > Diploptera punctata. The sequence goes on from JASPKZ010007151.1 coordinate 13,778, forward strand.
AAGTCTCGTAGACTGTGATGGGCAGGACATGTTGCACGTATGGGGAATGAAAGACGTGCATGGAAGCTTCTTGTAGGAAAGCCAGAGGGAAAACGCCCAATTGGGTAGACCAAGAATGAGGTGGGAGAACAACATTAACTATGATTTGAGAGAAGTAGATTATACAGGGAATGATTGGAAAGCATTAGCTCAGGATAGGGATGTATGGAGAGCTTATGTCCGCATGGCCATGAACCTACGGGTTCGATAGTGCCAGTGAGTAAGTAAGTAAGTAAGTAATTGTAAAATTTTTAATTTTGATGCCAGGAAGGATGGTGGTGCACAATTTTTAATTGCTGGATTGCACCATATTCCTGCATTAAATTTCAAGTGGAAACCATGACTGAAGAGGGACAAGATATTGTCTGGAACTGCTGTTATCAAAGAAATTTGAAATTATATGAGGTGAGTCGTTAAAATATGTTCTCCACTCACTATTAATGATATAACCTCATAATGTTTACTTCTTCTTCTTCCTTCCAAGTGTTAGGCCAAGGCCTGTTACGATCCTATAGAAAATTTTCCCTCCAGCATTTCATAGGACGGCCCAGTGATCTTCGTCATCTTCGTATATAATTATAAACAGCTTTGGGGATCCGATTTGAACTCATTCTTTCTAGATGATGTTTCCAATTTAGTTTGTACTGTTTAATATATTCCAAAATTGGCATAGTCTTCAATTCTTTTAAGATATCGGTGTTCCTTTTCCAATCCCATCTGGTGTAACCCGCTGTTCTGCACATGAATCTCATTCACAAGCTGTTATTCTGCTTTCATGTTGTCTTTTAGTGTCCATGCTTCACTACCATAGGTCAACACGGTCTAGCCAAAGTGTTATATAAACGTAATCTGGTGTTTTTTTGTACAAGGGATGGTTTCATAACTTGATTAATAATTCCCAAACTTTTATTATAACTAGTAATTTTTTCAGGGATATCCTTTTCATCCCAGATAGAGAGATAATATCCAAGATATTTAAATAATGTTTACTTCCCAATATTAATTCAAATATATCAGATTGAATATTTAACTAGAGCTGAAAGAGGATCTTTAATAACAATTGTTTGTATGAATGCTGGAGGAGGGTTTGTACCACCAATGCTGATTTTCCTTAGAGTCAACTGGAGAAAACCACCTAAGGAAAGGCACTCCCCATGGGTCAATCGCGAAATGTCATTCTTCCATTTGTTCAGCAAATGGTTTTCTCCTTTTATTCAACATACCAAACCAACTACTAACTCTCTAATGTTGCTTATTCTAGATGGACACTATACACATACCAAAAAATATATTGACTTAAGCTTTCACGGCTGGAGTTAGTATGAATATCTTGAAGATTTCGGGGCTGTTGGGCATGGCCTTGAGGCTTGAAGTTCCTTGATTTTTTTTTTCAAGACAACCCTTAAGGGTGCTGGATGCTCTTTGGTGAAACGTCAGGGAACTTGAAGCCTCAAGACCATAGCCAACAGCCCAGAAATCTTCTTCAAGATATTCATACCAAAAAATCTTGATGCTATTCTTATGTCCTTTATTTTCAATCCTCCTCACATGACACAAGTTTTACCATCTTGATAAGACTCTCATGGTAAATATACATATGTAATAATGTAGAAGACATTGCAATTTGTTCTGTTGAATCCAACTTGTCTGAATCTGTAGGTGGAAATCATCCGAGGAGGATGTGGAGTGCATATTTTGCTTCGAGAAATTTTAGTTTAGACCTGGAAAAGTGTGGATTGAATGCTTTTAATACGGCAAACTGGCACATACTGATTGCTCTGGATATGAAGCAGATTCATAGACTCCATATGTGATTTTTGTAAACAATGGAAGGAATATGTGACCTTTCGCTTAATTCATATATCTTATTAAATTTCAGAAACTAAATACATTCTATTTGAATATTTAGTTTAATCAAGAGAAATAATTTTATATTATTTTTTTACGAAGTTTAGTATGTTTTTGCACATTTTTTACTTTCTTTGTGTTAAAAAGTTTCAGTTGTTCATTTATGTGTAATTTAGAATGTCACTATTAATTTAAATATTTCTATTAAATGATTTTCAGTCTGATCTCTTACCTTAATATTAATGTTGATTTGTTATTGGACATGTTTCAAAACAATTCTGGACAAGCTGACGATAAAATAGAATTGTTTTTTTGAAACATGTCCAAGAACAAATTAACATTAATATTGAGGTAAGATGATCAGACTGAAAATAATTTAATTAAAATAACCTCAAAATATCACTTCCTAAAATTAAATATTTCTAACCTACATGTTCCAATATTACCACCCTACATTCAAAAACTCACATTATGCAGTACCATATGTCTGGTTTTTAAAATTATTATTTTAATTGTTTTTTCTTTCAAGATATGATTTTGTGGCATTATTTTATCATTTTTCTTCTTCTTCTTCTTCCTTCCAAGTATTAGGCCAAGGCCTGTTACGATCCTATAGAAAATTTTCCCTCCAGCTTTTCATAGGACAGCCCAGTGATCTTCGTCCTCTTGGTATATAATTATAAACAGCTTTGGGGATCCGATTTGAACTCATTCTTTCAAGATGGTGTTTCCAATTTAGTTGGTACTGTTTAATATATTCCAAAATTGGCGTAGTCTTCAATTCTTTTAAGACATCGGTGTTCCTTTTCCGATCCCATCTGGTGTAACCCGCTGTTCTGCGCATGAATCTCATTTCACAAGCCGTTATTCTGCTTTCATGTTGTTTTCTTAGTGTCCATGCTTCACTACCATAGGTCAACACTGGTCTAGCCAAAGTGGTTATATAAACGTAATCTGGTGTTTTTTTGTACAAGGGATGGTTTCATAACTTGATTAATAATTCCTAAACTTTTATTATAACTAGTAACTTTTTCAGGGATATCTTTTCATCCCAGATAGAGAGATAATATCCAAGATTTAAATTGATTAGATCTCTCTAAAATTTTATTCTGGAGACAGATTTTACTTTGTATGGGGTCCTTCCCATGAAATGCCATAATTTTAGTTTTGTTAATTGATATTTCCATATTAAATTTGGCACCTATTTTTGTAAATTATAAATTGATCGTTGCAAATCATTTTCGGAAAGTGCCAGAAGAGCTAAATCGTCTGCAAAAAGAACAGCATCATTTTTATGGCACATAAAGAGATTCAATACTTACCCATAAGTTTGGAAGAATTAACTGATTGAAAAAAGATGTTCCCATATTACCACCACTTCCTCTTAATTACATACAATAATGACATATTCATAGTTAAATATGGGAAATAACATTATGAGGTTCTTAATTCGTAAATTAATGAGTCAATTTTTAACATCTTACCTCATATTTTATGTTTCTTCAAACACGGGAACTAGTTTTCGAGAGAAGGATGTCTCTCATTTTCAACCGACATTATGACTACCAGATTTTCGTTGGAATTGATGGAGATTATGACTACCGATTTTCGTTGGAATCTCCATCAATTCCAACGAAAAATCCGGTAGCCATAATGTCGGTTGAAAATGAGAGACACCCTTCTCTCGAAAACTAGTTCCCGTGTTTGAAGAAACATAAAATATGAGGTAAGATGTTTAAAAAATCACTCATTTATTTACGAATAATGACATACCTTAAACCTGAGTTCCGCAATAGGTGGTTTAGCATATGGAATTCCCTGAAAACTGTAGTAATCAAGCCCTCGGAAAGTAGAAGCAACTTTTCCTCTTAGCTGTCCCTGAGTAACATTTACAATGAGAGCTCTCCTCCTCCTGACAAGTACTTAAATTTATGTTACCCAGAATCAAAGCTATACACAGAAACAACATTTTGTGTTTACTACTTAGATATACTTTAATATAATGGGACATTTTTGTAGATCTTAGGAACCTCAAACTCGATGCTATTCTTTTTGCAGACGATTAGCTCTTCTGGCACTTTCCGAAAATGATTTGCAACGATCAATTTATAATTTACAAAAAATAGGTGCCAAATTTAATATGGAAATATCAATTAACAAAACTAAAATTATGGCATTTCATGGGAAGGACCCCATACAAAGTAAAATCTGTCTCCAGAATAAAATTTTAGAGAGATCTAATCAATTTAAATATCTTGGATATTATCTCTCCATCTGGGATGAAAAGGATATCCCTGAAAAAGTTACTAGTTATAATAAAAGTTTAGGAATTATTAATCAAGTTATGAAACCATCCCTTGTACAAAAAAACACCAGATTACGTTTATATAACACTTTGGCTAGACCAGTGTTGACCTATGGTAGTGAAGCATGGACACTAAGAAAACAACATGAAAGCAGAATAACGGCTTGTGAAATGAGATTCATGCGCAGAACAGCGGGTTACACCAGATGGGATCGGAAAAGGAACACCGATATCTTAAAAGAATTGAAGACTACACCAATTTTGGAATATATTAAACAGTACCAACTAAATTGGAAAACACCATCTTGAAAGAATGAGTTCAAATCGGATCCCCAAAGCTATTTATAATTATATACCAAGAGGACGAAGATCACTGGGCCGTCCTATGAAACGCTGGAGGGAAAATTTTCTATAGGATCATAACAGGCCTTGGCCTAATACTTGGAAGGAAGAAGAAGATTTTTGTAGATCTTTACCTATAAATATTATCATATTGTCAAGTTTTGCAGATTTAAAAATATGTAGTCATGATTACATCATAATATTATCAATTATCATACAATCATATTCTTATAAAATCAAATATAGAAATCAAGTATTTGATTGTAGTTTCAGTTCGTAAAATTATTTATCTTACTGTTATTATTAAACAAACTCTTGAGTTGACATTTTCTCTTGAAGAATATGATAAGATCGTATATATCTTCAGATAATAATCTACTTCATCTTTAATAAATAACATTTTATGTCTCTTAAAATTCCTAGAAGTTAATATTTCAATTTTTTTGTTAAGTTATGTGTAATTTCTGATTAAACCTACACTAAATATTCTATGAAATGAAGTCCAACATCTCTTATGTTTGATTAAATAAATTTTATATGTTAGAGAATCTGGATTACATTTAGTAACATTATAAAATTTTGATGTGAGATTTTAAATTTAACATTTTTTATTGCTGGACATTATTATTTTGAAAAGAAAAAGTAATGCCTGAACCAGGACTCGAACCCTGGACCTCTCATTCTCCATTTGGATATGGTATCCATTACACTATTCAATCTATGATACAAATTTTAACATTTCTTTATTCGTATACAATTCTCAAATCATCTATTGAAGCATTTTTAATGAGAATTTTACACTACCTTTTTAAACAGTAAAGCTTAATTTTTTTTTTGTGTATTGTATGTATTTGTTTAGTTTGTGTATTTTTATCTTTTGTACATAAAAAAACTAAAATCCAGTATTGTATCTGCTTGTGAATAAAGTGTTATATTAGATTAAAAATGTTATTTCCATACTGGTTGACAACTGAATGTGTTCATCATAAAAAGGAAAATAATTCAGTCTATATATAAAAAAAAAGAAATATAGAAAAACATTTTTAAAAAGTTTTATAAAAATTAAGTTGTAACAGAGTGGTGACATAAAAAATCTGAAAATTGCATTATTTATTACATATAAATGTATAACAATATTAATCTATATTTTTACTTTCTATTGATTTTCAAAAATTAGCAAACAGAATAGATAAGAGTGGTTTATTTTAGGAAGTAATATTTTGAGGTTCTTTTAATCAAGTTTTTTTGAGACTGGGAACATCCTACCTCAAATTAATATTGATTTAAGATCTTAAATATTATTGAAGTAAAATTATATTTTTGTTTTTAGAATACAGAAAACATACTTCAATAGAAGCTGGCCGACTGCCATTGGTAGTGATGTCTATCTGCTAGCATAGTAACCCCACCAAGCTATTTAGGGATCTCGATTTAACGGAAAATTTTGTCTCTCCTATAGAATCCCCACACTGGTTCCTATCTTCAGTTAATTGAATGCAGTTCATATTTCCAATATCCAGCTCTGTAAGATACATCCACATATAAACCTTCCATCTATGTGTAGGCCTCCCTAACGGGTTTTTCTTCACGTGATTCTCAATAAAAAATTTGAAAGCATTTCTATTGTCCTCTTCTTCTTCTTCTTCTTCATCCAACCAAGTCTTAGGCCTATAGGCCTGTTACAATCTCACTGATGAATTTTGTATCCAGCATTTCCTTGGACCGCCTAAAGATCTCTTCCCTATTGGATAATAACAAACCATGGCCTTGGGAATTCTATCTGAACTCATTCATCGCAAATGATTCATCCAGTTGTTCTGGTATCTACGTATGTATTCAATTATTGGTTCTAAACATAGTTCCTTCAAGATATCATTGCATTTGTGATCCCATTTGGTATATTTCATGAATCTCATTTCACTAGAAGTTATCCTGCTCTCTTCTTCTTTCCTCAGAGTTCATGTCTCACTGCCGTAGCAGAGTGCAGGTCTTGTATAACCATATTCAGGTATCTCTCTGGACTAGCAAAGGTTTCATTACTGAATTTATTATTCCCATAGTTTTATTTCAATTAATAATTTTATTTGCTATGTGTACTTCATCCAAATATGTTAATGTGTATCCAAGGTAGGTAAATTAATTTACTCTTTCCAGTATTTTTGAATCTATACAAATTTTGCCATGTACAGGGAATTTTCCTTGAAAAGCCATTACTTTCGTTTTCTTTGTATTGATTTTCATGTTATATTTGATGGCTATTTTGTTAAAATTATGTACTGAATGGCAAAATCAAATGTTTCTTACCTCTCCTCATACAAATCCTTACTTAGAAGATTTATATGAGGAGATGTAAGAAACATTTGATTTTACCATAAATTAAACCTCATAGTGATTAATTCCTGTAAAAGTTAAATATGTATTGAATATTAAAATATAAAATTATGGTATATTCACCTGAAAGATCCGTCTCTTCAACTTAATTAATTATTTAACTGTAGCGCTTTCGGGACTTGTCCCATCATTGGCAGGATTCAAAAGTCCCTAAAGTGCTACAGTTAAATAACTAATTAAGTTGAGGAGACAGACCTTTCAGGTGAATATACCATAATTTTGTATTTTAATTTTGAATAATATCTCAATGGAATACATCATGAATCTTATAAAAGTACTGAATATTGTAATTCATCCTCTGAGGGTCCATTAATTCTACATAATGTGCGAATATTAATGTTTCTAATTTCATATTTCTATTCAATTGCATATGTCCATTATGTTGTTCTCTCCATTCTCTAACTATCTGATTCATATATATGATAAAAGATGTGGTGATAGAGGGCATCCTTGTCTCACTCCTGTATGAATTTCCTGCCATTGTGTTAGTTTATTGTCTATTGTCATCCATTTAAGGTAAATGCCCTGCCCATCTCAATCTCCTAGACATAATAACGCTGACAATATTGTGTAGTTCCTGATTGTGAAACTGCTTTCATTCTCATTCTTTTGAGTCCATTTATTCATCTTTTCAATTATAATGAGTGTTTTGAACTTATATAGGAAAAAATTGAAGAAGAAAACAAATCAGGACTTTACCAGATCAAATGCAGGGATTGTGACAAAATTTACATAGGGAAAACAAAAAGAAATTTGAAAATAAGGGTGAAAGAAATCTTAGAAATGTCAAAAATGGTGTGAAGTGGAAAAGTCAACAGTAGCTGCTCATGCTTGGTTTGAAAAACATCTAATTAATACAAAAGCCAGTCTAATTAAACGAAAAGAACTCATGGTTTGGGAAAAAATCTACATTAAAAAAAAACAAGAAAGAAAAACTTATGAACTTCGAAATTTTTGCAGATTCTGAGTTGATTCGGACGTTTATCAGTCCACTAACAGAGGGAGAAAGAAGCCGTTCTTCTGATCGACATAACATCAGTCTACAAGAAATTACTGAGGATGAAGCTGCCCAGGCTTTGAAACCGGTCTAGTTTGAAGACTGGATATGAGGTGAGGTATGAAACATTTTAATTTAATCTTTAATTAGAGTGTTTTTTATATGGTTTACAACATGGATGTCAGACAGTAAGACGTCAGGGCAGTATTGGTATGAGGAGGAAAGTACTGAATGATTGGAAACTGGAACATATAGGAGTTCCGCCTAAAACTGAGTTTCCCCAAATGTTGAAATTAGCCTCTGAAGCAAATGTAAAATTAGGTTTCTGTTCATCTGGCATAATTCCAATTGACCTGGTCAGAGTCTTAAATAAAATCCCTGATCATGGAGATGTTGGTACATGTGTAGAGACATCATTCACTAATCATTAAAAAAAAAAAAAAGAAAACTGAAAGAAGTGCAAATAGTCAAGGGAGAAAAAAGAGGAAAGAGATTAAAAGTTGTTCCAAAAAAGGGAATAACAACCACCGCTGTGGTCTCGGGGTAGCGTGCTGCCTTGTCACGCAGCGGGCCCGGGTTCGATCCCCGGTCGGGACAGTTTTTCTGGGTGAGGTTTTTATTGGGGTTTTTCCTCACCTGTAAGACAAATGTCAGGAAAACTTTAAGGCCCTAATGGTCCCCGAAATCATATGGCCATCTTAATCATCATCATTCATATTCATCTTAGGCTAAGCTTAGAATTAGGGACTCTCCTGGTGCACCATTATCATCATCATCATATCATCGGGGCAACGTAACCCTGCCTTCCAGGCGCCCCAACCTCAGAAGTGGGTTACAAGTACGCCATACCAGGAGAGAAACCTGAAATGTCGAAAGACAACCTGGGGCATTTGAAAAAAAAAAACATTCCATTTTGGAACAGAAGGCACTGAAAATTATGAATTTGACAGAATGTATGTGCCTACCTGCTCTACAAAAAAATGGTGGTTCTGCATTACATGAAACAGATGGCAATACTGGATCTAATATAGAACAGGAATGTTCATATTTAAGCCTAGATGAAGAAGGAAATTATTCTGTTGGGAACATGGTTCTAGTTTATGTAAAAAAAAAGGATCAAGACAGATCCACAAAATGTATTAGTAAGATCACTGGAAGTGAAGGAAACAAACTTCTGATTACATTTTTGAAGAAAAGAACCCCTTCCAAAGTAGTGTTATTTGTGTATTCTTCTGTATCTTATCAGATAATTGTAAAACATGTGCCATACTGAGGAAGATGGTCACTAAGGATTTGGCAAGAGGAAGATTTCAAGTTACTTTTAATATTGACATGAACCAGATTGAATAAGACTGTTGATTTTCATTCACGTTTTTGAAGAATTTAGTTTAGTGTATTTTATTTGTACCAGTACTTTTGTGGCATCAGTTATTCAGATTTTCTGGTTTTATGTCAATAAAATTACTCTATCTTCTAAGGAAATGTTAAATAATATTGTATAAAAAATTAATATAGTTTTTTTTTTTTGCTACTTCAAAATACTTTTCTAAAAACACTACAAGTGATCAATTTTATATTTACAGCTAACTATGGTTGATAATACATTGAAATAGATCAGTGATTGACTTTACCCAATTTAGGCAGGTAACTTCCATCACTCTTAAACAAAAGAATGTATTTTTTTACACGACATTTGTGACTAAAGGATATGAGAGTTTAAAACTTGGATTTCAAAATATTATTCAGTAAAATGAAATGATAAATTTTTATCGACTTTACCTTCTTTGACAGTATATCACAGACATAATTAATAAGGGATTCATCTCATCTCATCCTTCAACCTGGCATTGTAAGGGACATGTGAGGAGGGTTTACTTTACTTAACTTGTGGACAGATAAATTAATCTTGTTGTTTTAGAATTTTGTAGCATTTTATTGACTACATTACAAATTTCATCTTTGACAAATATTAATATCAAATACAAGATCAACATTAATTTATTCAAGTTTATTATATTTTTATGAATAGAACAAAAATAACAAATGTAGAAAATTATTAATTAACTACTTCGATTTCTAAATACTTCCAAGTTTAAACAGGATAATGAATTTCATTATAGATATCAGTCATTAATCCCATTCTGTCATTAGAAACATCACGGTCAAGTATTAGATCTCTTCCAATATCCAAATAGAAGTGATCTAATTGTGTGTACGGTCTCCATGTCACATTCTGAAGTAAGGGATCTTCACTTGGTGTAGGATTCCTGGAAATAAAACAGACATAGTTCACGTTCCAGAATAAATTCATTGTAACTTAATTTTCTACAATATAAATCATAAATAATGAATGGTCTATTTCTTACATAGAAATTACGGAATTTTTTTTTTTTTTCAGTTTCCACAAAATTGCATTCTGAAAACCAAGTCTGCATAATGTGCAGGAATCAACTCATTTTAACAAAAATGTGGAGGGTATTAATTCTGCATTAAAGCAGTTATTCTGCCATTTTACTTATTGTAGAGCAAGAATGCTAATGACTTTGTTGCCAAGGCCCAGCATTTGAAAACAACTTCCCTCTACAAAGCTGTCATTCAAAGTTATTCTAAATCTGCTGGACTCATCCCACAAATATTGTCAATTATACATAATAGCACTCCAATCCAGCATCATTCTTGGAACCCTATTACTCCCCTTCCTCTTCAGATGTCCATATTGTCGTTCTTCTACTATTTGTGTAATATGATGGTGCATCCTGAGAAGGATGTTTTGAATTGCATTCAGTCGTCATTTTTATCTGTGTTGTGGTAAACTACTTTATCATTAGATAGCATTACCAGGGTACACCACGAGGAGGTGAGTTTACCATTGTACCCCTATTTGTGTAATATTATGTTTAACATTCATTGTTTCTCTAATTTTCTGGTTCTGAATTTTCTCCTTTCTTATTTTGCTTGTATAGTGATTAAAGCACAGAATAATATTTACTCACCCTGTCTTTACAAAATTAGTCCACAGTTTCACCATCCTAGATAATGTAATCATTTCTGGTCTATCAGCAGCAAAATTAGGATCATTGTATGATGTATAGAATATGTAACCCAGTTCTTCAGCATGAGGTACTCCTGAAAATAATATTATATTTATTAAGTATCCATATAAAGTATTAAATATATTTGAAGTATAATCAATTGGTTTGGCATTTACTTGATGAAAATCCATATTTATTTAATTAAATAAAAATAAAACTAAAGTTTTATATGATTTTCATATTTATTACAATATAAATTTCTAACAGCTGTTTCGGTACTTTGTACCTTCTTCAGACATGATTTTATCAATGAATGAATTTTGTTATTGAGCGATTCCACGAAAATGTCATACCGAGGTGAAAATTTTGAAACTGACGCATGAATAAATCTGTTGATGTAATATATATCTGTAAATATCAAATTTTATAATTCTATAAGAAAATGTTTCAAATGTGCATTATTTTAATCTAATAATAACGGTAGAACTTGTCATATTCCAAACCTGAAAAAATACGCAAAATTTTACCAATTTCTTGTTTAATGATTTGGTCATAAGAATTCGTTCTATTTCACAAAATCTTTTGTTAAACCATACTTTGGTCCTCCTTGGTCATAAATTAAACAATATTAATTGGATTCTAATATTCTATATACCTTAAATGTGTCCTATAGTTGTTAACTGTAAGTTATGGTCAGTCAGTCACAGAAAACGGATAAAAATTACTGTACACAACATAATAATTGATGGATTAAAATTTCCTCTTGGATTCTACGTTATCGGTACACAGCTAACATAAAAGTATAGATGACATTTTCTTGTAAAGTCATTATTTTTCCCGCTGGAGTCCCGTGACTGACTGACTTTTTGTCCCCTCACTTATATTGCTAATACGCATAACGCAAACAGTTGCTTGCTGGACTCCGCTCTGTATTAACATAAACATGGTTTAGGAAATCTGGTAGACTGTTCGGCTCAGCTGTTTCGTTAAATAATTACTGGCCCTTCTTCTGTGACAATTTGAGCTAGAAGGCAGCCAGCGGAAGGATTTAAATGTAGAGTAATTACATGAAAATGTCATACCGATGTGAAAATTTTTGAAATTGGCGCAGGAGTATTTTTTTCGATGAGATTTTTTTTGCAGATGAAATTTTCCGATTATAGAAGTTAATGTTTGAAATACGGATTATACTTACTCACTTACTCACTGGCACTATCGAACCCGTAGGTTCATGGCCGCGCGGACATAAGCTCTCCATACATCCCTATCCTGAGCTAATGCTTTCCAATCATTCACTGTATAATCTACTTCACTCAAATCATAGTTAATGTTATTCTCCCACCTCATTCTTGGTCTACCAACTGGGCGTTTTCCCTCTGGCTTTCCTACAAGAAGCCTCCATGAAAGCCTTTCATTCCCCATATGTGCAACATGTCCTGCCCATCGCAGTCTACGAGACTTAACTTATTATTATATCTGGCTTCCTATAAAGACTATGTAGTTCATTGTTGTGTAGTCTTCTCCATTCACCTGTCCATCTCTCTTTGGTCCAAAAAATGTTCCTAAGTACTTTGTTCTCAAATACTTGCAATCTCCTTTCCTCCCTTATCTAAATTAATAGTAGAACATGATATATTCCGAAACCTGAAAACACATGCAAAATTAAACGAAATTTTGTTTTACGATTTCACTGTATAAATTTGTTTTGTTTCACCGACTCTTTTGTTATACCATATTTCGGTCCTTCCTGATCATAAATGTAATACTAATAATTGTATTATAATATTCTAGATAATTAAAATGCGCCCTATACTTATTAAGGGTAAGCTACAGTCAGTCACATAAAACATACAAAAATTATTGTACACTACGATAATTGATGGATCCAAATTTCCTCTGGGATTCTACGTTATCGGCACATAACTAACAAAAAAGCTTTAACGACATTGTCTTGTAAAGTAATTACGTAAATTATATTAATTACATTTTTATATTTGTATTAATGGCATTTAAATAATTTTTCATTGTGCGATTCTTCAATATGTATGTTATTAAGTCAGTGGAATCAGAAGCAGGTGCGCGGTTCATATGTGTTTAGAAAATGTGTGTGTGGAAGGCCTTGAACCTGAAAGGTTCACGCATTAGTTTGACCTTTGACATGACATGTGTATCGGGGATTCACAGTGCGATGTTGCCACATTGAAACAGAGTCATGCTTGTTAATTGCAAAAACAGTTTTAATCATATGAAGTTTCTTGTATAAAAAAATACAATTGGTGTGGAGTATATGTGATTAAGTATGTATAACCTGTAGTGTAAAATAAAATTATTATTGGGTGTAACGTTATTGGAAACCAACAGTGAAAATACGTATGACAACACTGCACTATGTGCACCTGCTGCAAACAGACAAACATAAAGTAATATTTCGCGCGTTGTAAGAGATTTCTTTTGATTGTTTAATTTAAAAATAGAACTCATGTCAGCAAAATAATTTGTAATCAGTTGCTTTGAAAGAATTATAACAGAATTTTCCATATTTAAATACAAATTTCAATAATTTGTATACTGTACTTTTTCGTTTTTTTTTTTTGTCTTTATAGTTGAGACTCGTGAAAGTTAATTTTAGTGATCTGGAATGAACAATACAAATTCCATATCGGCATTTTTATTTATTTTAATGGTCCAATCCATTAACAGTATCAGATAAATTTTAATGAGTTAATATGGTTGTAATAAAATTATACCCATATTAGGCACATTTAACTATAGAGAAGGCCCTACGTTGTTAAAAAGTTAATATTTTCTTTATTTTGTGAAATTTAAAATGATACTAGGTAACCAAGTTAAATAAATTACACTATTTATTTAATATTTCTACAGCTATCAAATTGTACATTTCCTATACATGATAAAAGGAGTGAAGTTCTTTATTCATCTCCATATTATCGTTTTTTATATATTATCCATCCATAGTAATTCTGTCCAAGGGCAGGTCTTTCACTGCAATCATAGCATTTTCACGCTATGCTTGCAGCTTTACTTGGGAACTGTAGATGTGGTAGCTTCCCGTTGCTTTCCACACCGGTGGATGATGATGATGATGATGATAAGGATGATGATGGCCATATGGTTTTGGGGACCGTTTGGGCCTTAAAGTTTTCTTGGCATTTATCTTACAGGTGAGGAAAAAACCTCACCCAGAAAAACTGTCCCGACCGGGGATCGAACCCGGGCCCGCTGCGTGACAAGGCAGCACGCTACCTCGAGACCACAGCGGTGGACTTATCTATTATAATTTCATATTATTTTTAATATTTGTATAATATTTACAGCTCCAGAATATTAAAGTCAAAATAAAATTCAGATATGTCAGTCAGACACAGAATGTAGTCAGTCAGTCAGTCACACATCATATATTAGGTTATAACTCTGGTCTTAATTGCGATTTTTGTTTCGTTTTTTATTGAGAATGTAACTTGAAAAGTGTCCTCCAAACGGTATTTTGGAAAATTGAATTACGAATCACACTTTAGAGCATGATGCAGATGAACATGTTAAGCTGCATGATGAGTTGACATTTATGTCAGTCAGTCACACATACTTTGATAGATAATAAATAGCACTGTTTTTCTTCAAAAGTTGTATATTTAAGTACAGTCTTAACCACACACTATTCCTCTATCATATCATGTAGATAACCCCTAATTTCAATCAATTGTAATATTTATGCAACCATATTGCTGCAAAAGTGTATTGTAAATGTCAGTCAGTCACATATGGAATTACTCTATTATAAGAAAATAACAAAAATATTATATAATAACAAAATTCATTCATTGGTAATCATGTCTGAAGAAAGTACAAAGAACCAAATTAGCTGTTACAAATTTATTTTGTAATAAATATGGAAATCATATAAAACTTTAAGTTTTATTTAATTTAATTAAATATTTGAAGTATCTTTATTTTAACAAACATTAAATGAATCAGATATTACACCTCACTACATATTTTGTATATACCTAGGACCAATTTCAAAGAAACGTTCTCTCCATTCTCAACTGGCATCTGATTATGATTTGACAGTTGTAGGTCTATTCTTCCTTCCTCTGTTGGTTGACTGATGAACTTCTAAATCAAATTATTTTCCCCCGGAAATTTAAAATTCATAGATTTTTAGGATGGAAAAATCCATGGAGCAAGTCCTCCAGGAGGGACTTTAAGCCATGGGTCCAAAATCTGAAGATTTTCAGGCTTATAAAAGAACCTCAATCCTGAATAAAAAGGCCCTTTGTGCAAAATTTAACCTACCTTCATTCCATCCAAATAATACCTTGGTTTTTAATATATATTAATACCTTAGTTGTCTACTAGACGTCTCCTTGTGGCGATGTGCTGATCACATATTACTTGTTTATATCTGTAGATAAATGAGCTTAACTAAATTTTATTTTTGTTTTTATTATTAATTTAATACTTCTCACTGAAGGACAAATTATTTGAAGAGAAAAATTATACACTCAGCCTGGGGTTTAAATTAGCTTGGTTAAGTAACTCCCTCTAGGGAGTATCCTAAAACCTCATGCGGGGATATATTACCTGGTATAGTGTCACCTGTGCTTCTACTATCCCATCCCAAAAGTCCATCAAATGAAAATCTGTAGAAATATATTGGTGTTGTAGAGTAATCAGATTGAAGCCTCACTTGTAGATTTACTGGATGCAAAAAGGTAAAATCTGTTTCCATCTGAAAAAAAAAACATAAATAATTAAGAATATTAGCTACAGTCTCATGAATTTTTAATAAGTATACATTCTGAATACATTTTGAAAATACAAACAGATAAAAACTGGCTTTAGTATTAAATATTTTTTGTAAAGTTACATAATAATTATAAAATAATAATAATTTTTAAAGTAATAATAATAATATTAAATTATTTATTTGCTCATTACTAAATCATACCACATACTCATTTTATTTCGTTAAGTGAGAAAATGGACAAATTAGGGCGGGAAAATAGGCAAACTAGTGTACACCAGATAAGTTTTTCAGTGTATTGGATAACCTGGTGCCCCATAAGGATAAGTTGGCTATTTTGTTTGAATAATAACTAATGCATGTTTTTCATTGTAAATATAGTTATTCAGGTTAAAATTACTTCAACT
Source organism: Diploptera punctata (assembly GCA_030220185.1). Taxonomy (NCBI): domain Eukaryota; kingdom Metazoa; phylum Arthropoda; class Insecta; order Blattodea; family Blaberidae; genus Diploptera; species Diploptera punctata. The sequence continues at coordinate 29,904 of JASPKZ010007151.1, forward strand.
TCACATTCAATTTTAAGGCATATATCACAATTTTTTTTTTTGGGAAAATTAACATATTATTTTAACTAATCATGATTCTTGTCATAAAGAATAAAAAAGATCCTCACTTTTTTTCTGATTTCAATATTTGACTAGACAGGGAGTTTGAACTCAGCTAACTTGTACATAAAATGGCTTGTACTCAGCTATTTCAACCTTCCGGATCATGTTCCCGCATCTCTCATTCCAGATTATTAGCAAATGTAAACATACTTTATTATGTAACGAAAATGGCATAAATAACACAAATATTTTTTTAAAACTAATATTAACTCCTTGGTAGGTACATCTACCCATGTAATTGGTTTCGTATTTGTATACTAACGATACAAGCAGTGTATTGCAAATAAAATACAATTTTTTTTTTCTGAGAAATCTATAAAGTTTTGACCCTTTGTTGTATGGTAATTTTTTTTATTCTGTAGACTATCTTTGATGACAGTGAAATTTGATGACAGTGAAAAGGATGGTTCTTATACCCCTTACATCCTGTATATTTTCCTCGGGTAATCATTCACATACTGCAACAATAATTTGTGCATTTTTTGTTTTTTTATTTCAATATGCTATGGCAACATTGTTGTAAATACCCTCGGGGTCCCCATCTAGGGGATATGTGGATGGCGACCACAAGGTGCCCAAGCTGAGCAAAACATTGCTTCCACTTACTTGTGTTTTGCTCCTTACTTTTATCTTTAAATGATCTGGTATTTCTTCCTTTCTTCCACTTATACCAGACTATTTTAACTTTACTATCTAACCTCTCTTGTTTTTTTTTCGACCCCGACGCTATTAGGGCATCCGAGAGCTAGGGAGTCTTTCCTTTCTTCCATTTCTTCTTTCCTTTATTTTCTTTTCTTCTCCAGAAAAGCCTGACCAGAGGCTACAAGATGGCAGCCCCATCACTGGTCTTGCCTTCCTTTGACCAGCAACCAATCAAAGGGACTATTATTGTGCTTTGAAGTCTTATACAAGAATTTCCCGGAATCCCTGACCCGTCCTATGAAACACTGGAGGGAAAATTTTCTATAGGATCGTAACGGGCCTTGGCCTAATACTTGGAAGGAAGAAGAAGAAGATTGTTGTAAATCAGCAATCCTAGTGGTGACCATTGTAATCTTGTAGTATGTTGTTGAGCAGTCTTTGTTGTATAAATATATAATATTGGAAGTCTCGAAATGGCAATATTGTTGTTAATACATTTCTGTTTCTCACATTCAGTACGTAATACTGTCCTAAAAAGATGTTTGTTATGCCTACACTAGGGCCTAACTACCATAATAATAAAATACTATAAGCCATAATAATAAAATACTATAAAAAGCTGATAAAGGATAGACACATATACAGGTGTATTATACCAAAAAATAGGGCATAAATAATCACCCTTTAAATGCGGATTGAAGTCTCAATCAAAATATACATAAGTGTTTTATAGATAAAAAAACTAGGGAAAAAATTATTATAAAATAACTATTTCACATCAATATATTTTTCAATCAGTGAAGACACACTTACGAAATCTTATATAATATCAAAAACAACCTTGTTAGTTTCAACCAAATAGGAAACTCTTACGAAAACTTATATAACCCAAACACATTAGGATAAGAAGTTAAAAACACCTTATATAACATGGCCCTGATAGAACTAGGAATATTACAAAAGATTGGGTAAGAAAATAGTGTTTCCATTAGTTTTTGGGAATGGTGAAAGGTTCGGTCCCCCTGGGAAGAGGCAGCTCTACATGGGTAAGAAGCTTTAAACTATTTTATTATCACTCTAAAAAGTTCAGTTTTTTAAATGGTCATTTTTTCATACATAAATTTAATTGAAGGACCAAATGGTCCAAAGAACTTAGAAAAATTATAATTGTTGAAAATGCATGAAGACCTAAGGGTCAAATAACTTAGAATAATGACCAAAGTTGATTCTTTTAAATTATTATTTTCTCTCTCTGAATTTTAACACTTTAGTATTTTGATGTTTGACAGTATGGCGATTTCAGCTGATTTTAATAAATTGTTTTATATGTTGTTGATCTAATATCTCTTTATGGTTGGATTTATTTTAATAAATAATGTTATTATTTCGTTTACTGTATTTTTAACATGTTTAAATGTGGAATTCACCCTCCAAAACCAAGGCCAACCGCTCGGGCCAAAAACCACTTAAACAATAGTGATCTTCACGCTATCATTACAGCGGGGCTTAAACTGACCCCGCGTAACAATGTTCAGTAGAATTTTTAGAATATGGAATTGGAAAGTACTCGAACATCCACCAAATTCACCAGACAGGAGCCCTTGTGATTATAACTTATTCTCAAAGATCTTCTACAAGGAATTCAATTTCAGTCAAGAATTGATATCCAGAATGCTATAGATTGATCAGATGAGAGAGATATCCAGAAATGGTGCTGCAGATGGAGTGTACAGTCTTCCAAGAATTTGGCAACATATAATTAACTTGACAAGAGATTGTAAATGAAGTTTGTAATGTCAAAAGTAATCTAAACATTTTTTTTTTTTTGTGATATTATAGCAGTGTTGCCATTACTTATTGAATGCTGTAGTATGTAGGTGGTCTCTTGGCATAGATTTCCCAATCCAAAAATATTTTTTAGTGACTTCTCATGACTACAGTAAAGAACTAATTAATTAGTCTACCAGTAATGGCACCATTCGATTTTAAGTTATAGGATGACAACTGGTAAATAATAAAATAAGTTTGGTCTCTTTAATTCTTACGTCACATGGTTTTTCTGTTAAACATGCGTTTCAAGACATGTTTGCCCCATCTTCAGTTTGTATAGACCAAACATTATTATTATTATTATTAAGTAAAACCTCTTAATGTTACTTCCTATTGTACTTTCAAATACTGAAAAATGTTAAGAAAAGTAAAGTAAATACATTTCTTTCTTTGGACTGTGGGATCTTCTAAAAATAATTTTTCAAGCAAAGCAAATATATTAAAAATAAAATGCCATGGTGGTTCATTCCCAATGAACAAGTAAGGTGTAGAAATTCTTATAAATTTAGATAATATGAAGAGAAAAATTATATGCTCAGACTGAGGTTTGAACTCAGGACCTTTGGCTTTCTAGGCTCTTCTCCTGAGCTACCTGAGCACTCCAATCTAAACACAAATTTTTCTCTTATATACACTGTTAATTCCTAAGTGCCAAATTCTACGAAACCGTTGCTTCAATCTTGCAAATGGCAGCTTCTTTATTAAGAAGACCTTTTGTTGGTCTTTCAGTGTTTTTTATTATTCAACATCGAATATGAAGAGAGTTGAATGCTATGACCCTGAGGAACAGACATTTACTTTTGGAGTAGGTTTAGCCATTTCTAAAATTCTACAGTGTATGGAGTATTGCAACTTTACATTAGAACTGTATGACATTATTCCAGATATGGTCTACTGCGGATGCTATAGCTGTTGGGCTGATTGGATCAAATGGGATGATAGTACAATGTTTAAAGAGCTGTAAAGTACTACATCCTGATGGTGCATTGGTTGATTGGACATTGCCAGGACCTGGAGATATCAAAGAGGGAGTAGTCAACATCGAGAATGACAATTTACCAACTTTACAGACAATGGTAAGTGGACTTGGAGTTGTTTTTATAAATACTGCTACATTCAATTGCACTCCTGTTCATTTGTCACTAGAAACTATTTGTTTTCTGTAGATGATATGATTAACAACTTTGAAAATCTTATTACATTAATTTTTTTGTTAATTTAACAAAAGTTTTCATTTATTTTCAATGTAATTGTATTAGGATTTGGATTTTTTTGGAGACAACAGATTTCTTATTTGTTATAGAATTATTGGAGGCCTACTGTTATTCAACATTAATTTCTAACATGAGTTTAAAATTTTGTTATTCAATTGTTAATAAGCAGGTTTATTCATAAAAAGCAATTGTGTGAAGTCAACTCTCGTAAATGGATGCCTTTTTTAAAAAAATTGAGATTTTGATGCCATCTGTTGCACTGGCTCATGAAGTAAATGTACACACACTTTTAGTGCCAAATCTTTAAATATAGCCTTATTATTAAATAAAAATGTAAAATGTCATCAGTCCTAAGATTCTATGTTTTGCAACAAACAGTTATGAAAGCAGATCTTCATAAATGCTAATCTAAATTTTGCATTATGCAGCTAAGTGCCAAATGTTCCTGCTCTTACATTGTTGATGCATAACTATCAAACAAGGAAAATAATATCCTTGTTAGTTTGGGACTATGATATATAGTAAAGATTGACTTAAACTTTAAACATATTTTTCTCAAAAGTTAGATAATGGCACATAAGCAGTTGATACATAATGCTGTCCACATATACTTTACTATGACTGTTTAACTCAATGCCCCAAATGGTAGTCAATGACCAATCACATTTCAATGAATTTTGTTTTACAACCAGTCACAGTTGTGTTTCACCTTGATATTTATCTACTTCTGTTTATCATATTGAAGAAAGCTCCTCCTTTTTAATATTCTCAACAGGTTAGAGCATTATTTTGCAGTGACTGACTCTCAAACAAATACATTGAATATAGCAAATAATGAACAGATTCCTTCGAACTACACATTTGATAATTCTGTGTTCAATAATTGTGCTTTTAAATAATGATTTTACGGAGTTGTTTCCTAAAAAAATTAATTAATAACCTATAATGTTGGCTATAATATACAGTTTCAACTGGAAAGCCCATCTTCAATGAATGCCATCTCATAGAATCCCAAAAGCCATGCTTCATTAGTGCTCCCAAGGAGGCAAGAGATCACTGGAATGTCCAAAAAAGCACTGGATGGAAAATTCCTCTTTGAGACCATAACAGACCACATGGCCTAATATTTGCATGGATGATGATGATAATATACAGTTTGATGTGTTTCATTTTTTTCTGCACTAGAGTGCATTCTTATAATATTGCGATCCTATTTGGCAATAAATAATATTATCTAGTTGCTGTGGATGAATAAAAGAAGCATAACCAAACATTTATCATTTGTTTTCAAACATCGTTGTTTACATGAAATATATCTTCTTGTAATCTTGTAAGCCCATGTTTCCCTTAACAGAGATTTAGGTGCTCTCCCCCTACAGGGAAGAATTTGAACCATACTAATTTAGTTACACTTGTTTTTGTATAGATGTCATTTGAGTGGTCTGTGGTCAGCGTTCCGCCTCATACTGACATCTAGGAAACCAAGGTAGTGCTAGGACGGGAAAATTCAGTAAATTTTGCTTAGAGGCCTATTCATTCAGGCTTAAGGATCTTTTACGAGCCTGAAAATCTTCAGACTCGGGACCCACAGCTTAAAGTCCCTCCCAGAGGACTTGCTCCTTGGATTTTTCCATCCTAAAAAATCCATCGACCCTGGCCGGGTTTGAACCCGCGACCCTCAGGACCAGAGGCAAGGAGCATAACCACAATGGAGCCTCTATATTTTTTATTTGTATCTATCTACACATTGGGCGAGGAATATACTATGGGTCCTTTAAATTTTTATATACTTGATCAGTAGGTGTTTTAATCCTATTTTTAACTATAGCTGCAGCATTTATAGGATATGTTCTCTAGTCCACCGCAGCCGATATACATTAAATATGTAAATATTTTTAAATAATTATACTTAAATAATGATTTGTGAATAAACAGCTTAATTTTATTCATTAAATAGTCCTAACAAATGCCACTCTTGATTTCCAAATCCTCTAGATAATCTGGAAATCACTCGTGGCATTACTTATGAGAACATACATAATACATATCAAGTATAATACATAATTGTGAACACAAATTAAATAAACTTCATAATAATTTAAATTATTCAGGTTTTAGTATAAATAGGCTACAAATACTTCTCAAACATTTCTTATTTCAGGCTTAAGGATCTTTTATCCTCATGTTGATATCCTCATTTTTTATCCTTTTATTTGTTGCGTATCTATGACATGGGATCTATTACTTTATTTCCCTTCAAAAGTATGCCATGCTCATTAAAAAACCATCAACCCTGGCTGAGTTTGAACTTGCAAACCTCAGAACAAAAATGAGCATGGTAACACTAGTCCATTGTGACCAATACAAGCTTGTATATTTTTAATTATCCTGAAAATGGTTAATGTTAAATTAAAATAAGGAATAAAACAAAATGATAACTACTTACATTTACAAATTGCAGAGCAGTCTTTAGAGAAACGTCTGTATCTCCAAAATAAAACTCTTTCACTTGAGCTGCTATTTGTGTTGAACTATTAAACCGCCATGGAAGTAGTGTTTCAAAATGATCATTCAAATTTTTCAGAACACTTTCTCCACCATACACTTCTGTGGGAACAAGGAATAATGTGATTATTAATAACAGGATTTAAAAAAGAAAATAACTTAGGAATTTAATCCAAGCATCTGGTGCACAATCTAGCAATTAAAAATTGAACACTACCACCACCACCCTTCTTAGTCTCTAGGTTGAAAATTTTACTTTAAAATTTCCTGCTGATATTGAATCCTGACCTGCTAGTCAGAAAGCAGGCATGCAGTATATATCATCGTTATTATTTTCTTCATAATTTGGTTCAAATTTGTCATCCATTCATATTTTTTTTAACTTTTAAAATAATTTAAAAATCAACCACTGAAACAATCAGGTTTCACATGGATCTTTCTACGTGACAGTTGTAAAAAATTAAAGTATGAAACTTTTTCATTTTACTTCCAAGATATAAAATCAATATTAATAAAATTCATAATAAAACTCCATTGAAGCATTAGTCATAAACTTAAATTTATTTATTTATTTTTTTTGCAAATGCCCCAGGTTGTCTTTTGACATTCCAGGTGTTCTCTCCTGGCATGGCGTACAAAATTATAAAATTGTTACCTAATAGGTCCATCTCTTCACCTTGACTTATCTCCTGCTCCTTCTGCCTACAGAGAATCAATAGTTTGCACAATTGAGGAGATGGACCTATTAGGTAACAATTTTTATAATGTTTATATTATAATTTTAATTTTAAGTTACATAAAAAATAATGCTGATATTTTAACTTTATGGGTAACAGAAGTTATGTATTATAGAATAATGTGTGTTTTATTTTCTTCTATGAATGTAAAAGTAAACAACCATACCATAAATGTTGAAAATCTAATATAGGGCCTATAGCATATGTTGCTGTCTAATAGCTTATTCATTTTTATTAGATTGTCTCATAAGCAATGTCAGTTTTTAATATAAAGTTGTGTTTTGATGTAATATTTTTAATTAACACTTTTGAGAATTGGACATAGATCTTATTTCAGAAAGAAAAATTAACACTATAACTCCGGATATCTGACTCTATGCAACAGTATGATACCATTTTAAAATACAATAGGAAGTAACATTAAGAGGTTTATATTTATTAATGTTGGGAAATAAACATTATGGGGTTATATCATTTTTCTCTTCAAATATAATTTATCTTTCATTGAGAAATGTTAAATTAATAATAAAAACATCATTAGAAGCCTTACTAGCTTTATAAAGTAATGTTAAATTCCCAATAAATGTCTTCTTAACTAAGAAGCCGCCATTTGCAAAAGATAGAAACAATGGTTTCAAAAGCATTTGGTGAGAGGGAATTACAACGTATATAAGAGAAAAATTTGCATCTAGATCGTAACTTGCCTCAGTAGCTCAGTTGGTAGAGCATTTGACCCGGCAAGCCAAAGGTCCCGGGTTCGAGTTTCGGTCTAGGCGAAAATTTTTCTCTTCAAATATAATTTATCTTTCATTGAGAAATGTTAAATTAATAATAAAAACATCATTATATCATTAATATTGAGTGGAAAACATATTTTTAATAACTCACCTCATACAATTTCAAATTTCTTTGAGTCCATTAAGAATTTCAACAGTTGGAGTCATGACTGAAGATGAATGAAAAATTTGTATGAAACCAATGGTCTCAAAGAAATTTGAAATTGTATGAGGTAAGTTATTAAAAATATTGTTTATTTTTTATCATTTCACTCACCTCATACTTCATAATTTATAGCAGACCCAGGGTTTCTTCACGTAATTCGTGACATTGTCAATGCTGCGTCATGTTCACAACTGACGTCCAACGGCCTTCTATCCTGCAGACTGACCTCCGCGCCATCTGGTGGCCGACCGAAGAATTTCCAAATCAGGCCTCTTTCTTTATAACCGGGTATTTCAAAATTCATAGTTGTATTTTCATTCTTGCATATGTAAATTTTTTCCCAAATTGTGAGTTCCTTCGGTTTTTCCAATTGTTTAAGTAATTTTGTTTTGGTTTCTATTCTATGTTTTTCTGACCAGGCATGTGCAGCTATTGCAGATTTTTCGGTTTCTCCATTTTTAACATTTCTGAGGTGTTCTTTTAATCTTGTATTTAGATTCCTTTTTGTTTTTCCTATGTATATCTTTTCACAATCTTTACAATTAATTTGATAAATTCCCGATTTTTTGCAGTCTTCAATTTTTTCATTTTTGTTGGTTTTTATTAAATTACCTAAGCTGTAATCATTTTTCGGTGCTAATTTAATGTTGAATTTGTTGAAAATTTTTTGAAACTTGTCAAATACGAAAGGATGGTATGTGAACTTCTTGAATTTTTTGCCTATATTTTTATCTGTCTGAAGAGTACTTTCATTGATGACTTTTTGTTCTTTGAATTTATTTATTTTCTTGTGTATCATTTTCTTGTGAAAACCATTATCCTTAGCAATTTGTATGATGTGTTCTTTCTCTTTATTGTAATTTTCTTTGCTCATGGGGACATTCACAAGTCTGTGTATTAAACTATTAAATACTGCCTGTTTGTGTGAAAAATGGTTAAATCCAGTAGCTTTTATATAATTGTCGATGTGAGTTTCTTTTCTGTAGATTCCAAATTCTATTTTCTTTTTTTCTTCTTTCCTAATCAATTTAAGGTCTAAAAATGGTATTTCATGATTATTTTCTATTTCCATTGTAAATTTGATTGTTTTATTTTGAATATTTAACAGTTTAATGGCATCTTCTAATTGTTTCTCTTTTACTATTGCTATGATATCATCTACGTATCTTCTCCAAAATTTAAACATCAAAGGATGTGCTTTAGTTACATGACATTCAAAATTCCCCATAAACATGTCTGCTAAGAATGGTGATAATGGATTTCCCATTGCGAGTCCTGATTTTTGTCTAAAGTATTTTCCTCTAAAGGTGAAGAACATTTGATTTAAGCATAATTTTGTTAGTTTTATGTATTCTTTAACGCTATCATCATCTAATTTGTTTTCTTTCAACCATTTTTCTAAAATTTTCAAAGTTGTGTCAGTCGGTATGTTTGTGAATAATGAAGTAACATCAAATGAGACCAATCTTTCTGAAGGTTCTATTTCTACATTTTCTAATTTCTCAACTAATTGGTAAGAATTTTCTACTGCTAAATTTTCAAATTTTTCCATACCTTTAAATTTACCTAAATAAAAACCAACAAAAATGAAAAAATTGAAGACTGCAAAAAATCGGGAATTTATCAAATTAATTGTAAAGATTGTGAAAAGATATACATAGGAAAAACAAAAAGGAATCTAAATACAAGATTAAAAGAACACCTCAGAAATGTTAAAAATGGAGAAACCGAAAAATCTGCAATAGCTGCACATGCCTGGTCAGAAAAACATAGAATAGAAACCAAAACAAAATTACTTAAACAATTGGAAAAACCGAAGGAACTCACAATTTGGGAAAAAAATTACATATGCAAGAATGAAAATACAACTATGAATTTTGAAATACCCGGTTATAAAGAAAGAGGCCTGATTTGGAAATTCTTCGGTCGGCCACCAGATGGCGCGGAGGTCAGTCTGCAGGATAGAAGGCCGTTGGACGTCAGTTGTGAACATGACGCAGCATTGACAATGTCACGAATTACGTGAAGAAACCCTGGGTCTGCTATAAATTATGAAGTATGAGGTGAGTGAAATGATAAAAAATAAACAATATTAAAGAACCTCATAGTGTTATTTCCTATCTACATAACTTATTAAAAATATGTTTAGTCTCTACTCAAATTACTTCCAATCACTGGTGCGCTGACTTTCCGTGAGCAAGTGCAAAGATCGAATTAGCTACCCACTAACTGGTTATGCATGAAAGTCGTCGTTTTCATAATATTGGCAAGAAATTACCCAGAATTCTCAGCGATAAAACCACTTCCGTTATTTTCGTCTGCTAGAGGAACGCACTTATGCTTGCATCCCGCAAATAATACCATATACGACGACGTCTGCGTTCTGCAATATTATGCCGATTCTCCTGTTCTTCCAGTTGAATTCTTTGGTAGACTCTATCAAATTCCTCTTCTCCGTGTATACCGAAAACATGATTGAAGTCTTCAAGGTCCGACATATTGGATAAAGCAGCAAGGTTTCAAACTACATCGATTACCATAGGTTCCCATCGGGTTGCTCATGATTTGTTTCTCTCCTAAGTCACTTCGCCAGGTAGCTTAGGAATTTCAATAATTATTATCGCATGAACAGATTTTTGAGTACGCAAAAACGTATTTGGATTCAACTTTCTCAGCAGAGTACAGGCAGAGAATGACTTTTACGGTCTAATGCGTTCATAGATTTGAGCCTTAATGTTTTATTTTAGGAAGTAATATTTTGAGGTTCTTTTAATCAAGTTTTTTGAGTCTGTACTATCTTACCTCAATTTAATGTTCAAGAACAAATCTACATTAAATTGAGGTAAAATAGAAAAGATTCAAAAAACTTGATTGAGAGGTTTGTTTAATAATTAAAACATTTTATCTGTTCATTCTTACCTCTTATAGTTATTTTTGTTGAACATATGTTTCAAGGCTTCATAGCCCCATCGTCAGCAATTACAGACTGAATTTTCTCATATTGTCGGCCCTGATTCTTGATTCCTGCTCTCTCTACCTCTGCTCCAATGAATTTACTAATGAGGTTCGTTTCTCCGGGAATTTACAAATTTATAATTCTTTCCTTGTTCTTCTGTATGTAGATTTTCCCCCATATGGTGAGTTCATTTTTTGTTTTTTAACGTTTAATAATTGTGTTTACATCTATTTTGTCTTTTTCTGACCAAACGTAAGCAGCTACTGCAACAAAAAAAAAGAGGGGGAAGTAGAAAAATCTGCAGTGGCTGTTCATGTTTGACCAGAAAAACATAAAATAGATGTAAACACAAAATTATTAAAACAGTTAGAAAACAAAAATGAACTCACCATATGGGAAAAAATCTACATACAGAAGAACAAGGAAAGAATTATGAATTTTGAAATTCCCGGAGAAAGGAATCCCATTAGTAAATTCATTGGACCAGAGGCAGAGAGAGCAGGAATCAAGAATCAGGGCCGACAACATGAGCAAATTCAGTCTGTAATCACTGATGATGGGGCTAAAAAGCCTTGAAACGTATGTTCGAAAAAAAAACAACTATAAGAGGTAAGAATGAACAGACAAAATGTTTTAAATATGATACCAGTTACACCATTTGAGCTCCAATACAAACGTCAGTAAATCCACTTATACACTTCTCAGATGAAAGAGAATTGCATAAGTTAAAAGAATTGTTGACGTTCATATCACAGTGTAACTGGTATCTTACTGACCCTTAGAGTCAGAGATCTGGGTTTCGATTCCCAGTTCAAGCATTAATTTTTCTTTCTAAAATAAAAAAATAATTTATGTGTCTCGTGATATTTTGAAGGTTAATTCACTGGGAATTTGTTCCAAACCGACATGTAGTCAGAGTGGATCTTTATTCTCAACAACTAGAACAAATTCATAAAATTTTGACGGTCATGGGTTTAAACCTAATCGGAACCCATATTGCACGAAAAGTCATGACAAAAAATCAGGAATTGAGAGGAATTGAATTGCTGCTATACTCAGCATACAGCCCTGTTCTTGTGCCTTCAGATTACCATCTATTTTGTTCCATGGCCCGTTTTGTCCATTTCTTGCATGAAATTAAAAAAAATATTGAAACTGTGGAAGTGGGTCTCATTGAATTCTTTACATAAAAAACCAGAAACTGGTATCTTCGCTGGGTAATAAACCTTGCTGAAAGATGGCTTAAGACCATAGAATCCAGTGACCTCTACTTCGAAGAGTAGTTTAATTTCTAATCAGAAAATATAAAAATAAAATGTTGTTAAAAAAAGAATGTTACTTATGAGACAGTATCTGTATAAAAAAATGCAAACAAACATATCAGTTGTAGAGTTCATATTTAAGAGAATTAATTCAGTTTGATTATTATAACAAATGACAAAGAGTTGATGTCTGAGGCCTATTTTTTTTTTTTTGAAAAAGCATTTCATCACCCACCACCAACTTGCTAGGCCTGATGTGGTTTCACTGGAGTCCCTTTAGCTCACTTGTTTCAGGTTTCTTGTTATGCCTGCACATCAACCTGATGCACATCACATTACCCTACTTTGAGCTCTACCCTGCTTCGAGCTAACTACCTTCCACAACGTGGACATGGGGTTAGACTGTGGAAGGCTACAAAAAGTGGAAAAATTTACATATTTAGGAACCGTGATAAATACAAATGGGAAAATACAATCAAAGAATAGAGAAAAGTTTAAAGTTTACAATTTAACTAGACAATTAATCTGGAATAGAGATATAGGCCTACCCATCAAGAGTAAAATGGCAATATATAATACTTATTTAAAACCAGTTCTAACATATGCAGCTGAAACTTGGACATATACAAAGAAAGAATTGAGCAGAATCCAAGCTATAGAAATGAAATTCTTACGTAGAATGGTACATAAAACAAGGAAAGATAGAATAAGAAACAAAAAAATCAGGGAGACATTAAATATAGAAAAATTAACAACAGACATAGAAAAAAATAGACTTAAAATGGTTTGGACATTTAAAAGGAATGGAAAAGGAAGACTATCACAAAGACTGTTAAATATCAAGATACAAGGAAAACGACCACGAGATAGACAACAAGAAAGATGGATTAACCAGGTGAAGAAAAGTTTACATGAAAGAGGATACGACTGGGAAGAACTAAAAAGAAGGAAAGCATGGGAAGTAGAGATGGTTGGAGGCATATTTAGAATCGACCTTCCGAAAGGAGGACACAATAACAGGATGATGATGATGATGACAAAGAGTATGTTTAAATTTTGTGGTTTGCATAATAATTTTCAACCTAGGAATTCATTTGTGATTTCTGGGTCTGACACCCTCTTAATCTATATCAAAGTGTTTAATGATAGACTTACGACCAATAGATATTAGTCCTTCATGTGAATTTGTACCAATGAGCAGTGGAACATCATTGTATTTTCCCTGCATTATGAGTTCCTCAGGAGAAGCTGGTAGAAAAGCTTCTTCTGCTGCCACCTCAGACTCAATATCTACAGTAAACTGCAGCTAAAATAATAATAATAATAAAAGATCCCTCTAGAGTTCAACAGAATGAATCTTCGTCTCTCACACAACAGCCTTCTATTCAGTACCATTTCTGTATGTGCCAGTAGCATGCATCAATACTTTTCTTGGGGAACCACAGTAATGGAACTGTCAATGACATTATTTAAAAAATCTATTTTAAACTGACCCAAACCTTCTGGCGGCACTATGGCCCTGGGGTCGACTCAGCCTCTAACTGAAATGAGTACCAGACGCTTGTTTTGGGGTAAAGGCGGCCGTCACGCAGGGCTGACAACCCGGCTGACATAAAGTGCCGATTGTCAAGAAAAAGTAGGAGCCTTAACCTCCTACTACCCCAAGGGCCTCCTGAGGCCTGTAGTGGGATCACTTTACCTTTACACAGATAAATATAAAAGTAATAAAATATGCTAGGTAATTCATACTAAATGGAAAATAGGCTTACTTTCTTTATCTGTATATCAATAGAATTGTTCTCCTCACTCCTTTCTGAGCAATTTTTTTATGAGACAATAAAATTCATATCAAAGAAATTCTGCACACTGCCATACTTCACTTTTGGTTTCAAAAAGAACACATTTTCATTTTCATTTTACATACAGTTAGTCATTTTGAAGAATTGTAGGGCTGAATTTTCCATAAGTCATAGAATTTTTAAAATACTTCAAACAGTTTTCATCAAATTATTAAGTTACAGTTTCATTTTTACTAATATTTCCTACTATTTTAAATGTTTTTAATGCTTCTTAAAACATCGCTTACAGTAAACAAGGTGAATCCAGAATAATCTTACCTCATAAACTGTTTATAATTCTTAAATGTTTATCTTTGTATAATATAACATTCTTATGCCATTGCTCTACACCTATTTGCTTCTTTTCAAAGGTTGCCAACATCTAACATGAAATTGCACGATCCTGGTACTACATCATATAAGATTTTTTTTTCCATTCCGGCTAAATGTTGTTAATATGACTATTACCTTAGATTAGTTCACTTTAGGTCTTTGGATTACTTTCTGTTAATGAATGTATAAGATTAGAATTCATGTTTGGAAACTTATTGCAAAGGTTAGTTATACTGGTTTATTTATGTTGCAGATAACATTCTGTATCTATCAAAAATTTCATAAACCTTGCACATGCGCAATGGAACCTTTTTTTCCAGTGGATCTATTTAATTAACCGAGTCCCTATCCATGTTTACTAAATAGTGTAAAAGACACGATACTGATTTAATCCTTGTCACACTTGTAATATATTTATAAATGAGTTGGAGAAAATGTTTTTATATCTCACCTCATAAAATTCCATATTTTCATGATACCAGTTTCAAAGATCATTTTACCTTCATCTTCAGTCAAAGTCCACCAACTGTTGAAATTTTAATAGTTGGAGTTTGATTGAAGATGAAGGTAAAATGACCTTTGAAACTGGTATTGTGAAATTTCAACAGTTGGAGTTTGACTGAAGATGAAGGTAAAATGATCTTTGAAACCGGTATTGTGAAAACATCTAACTTTATGAGGTGAGATATAAAAACATTTCCTCCAACTCATTTATAAATTTAAAGTACCTCATAGTGTTACTTCCCACTTTAATTTTTATTAAACACTTCTAATACTTTACTGAAAATACCCAAAAATAAAATAAAAATATTAATATATTCCAACAAGGATAGAGGCACTGAAATTCTTTCTCACAGACCACCTTGGCTTGTTAAACTACAAACGTAGAATGAGGAACGCTTACATTACAGAGAGTCCAGGATGAGTTAATTCATTTCTAGAGCTGGTAAAATTGTCACGTCTTGAGAAACGTTTAAAGTTCAAACATAAAATTTAATTAATTTTGTAAGCTGATGATAATAGGGAACCAGCCTAGTCCTACTAGTCCATTTACGGTATGCCACTGGCATGCATATTCCAGTTTCTAATACTCAAGCTCCTCAAATCACACTCTGCATCATCAAGCCAATGTTTCCTAGGTCTGATCCAAAAATGTTCAAATTGTTATATTATATCGCTCATTTGCTGCAACAATATGATAACTCAAAAAAACATAGTTTTTCAGGAGAAGCATTTAAAGATTTGAAATCCATATACCTTTGCCTGTATTTGTCATAAATATCAAATTACTATACCAACTCATTGCATACAATAGCTTATGTCATTCTTCCTGAATATAGAACTGAATTTTGTCTTTCATGTGCTACCAATAACTCAAAATTGACAATTTTTGAGTTATGATGTTGTAGCAAATGAGCGATATGGCCCTAACTTATAAACACTTACACCTTGAGCATTGGTCTGCTGCAAAATCTGTTCAACTGTGGCATTGTATAAAGCTTCTATTATAGATGAAGTATCATCTGATGTAGCACCCAAAGCTTGACCCAATTTTATTGCATTACTTTGAGCAGCACCAGGTGCATAGAGTGACCATGGGCATAAAATTGATCCACTGTCTGATATCACCTGATGAAAAAGTCCTGAAATATAGTACAGTAATTTTGTTTTACAATTATTTTTCAGTTTAAATCAATATCTGCATAAGTCCAGTATTTTTAATTCATCATAAGATTGCAGGGTTTCAAAATTTTGGAGTTTAGTATAACTTTGACGTTTTTATTATCCATTTCATACATCTCAATGATGGTTAAATTATATTTTTCTCTTCAAATACAATTAGTATTACTTCCTTCAAAAGCATTCAAAAGGCTATCTACTGAGAATTTTTTTAAATGACCATTTGCTGTCCCAGATTAATTCAATTTAATGTAGCAGAAATTTGATATTAATTCTGAATACAAGGTAAGATGGTACCAATGATAGGAACTTCAATTTCTTATTTATTTATGACAAAAAATATATATGGGCCTACCTAATCAGACATTTATGCTTTTCCTCATAGCCAATAGATATCCTTTATTTATAATTTCATTACTTACTTTCTTACTTACTCACTGGCACTATCGAACCCGTAGATTCATGGCCGCACGGACATAAGCTCTCCATACATCCCTATCCTGAGCTAATGCTTTCCAATCATTCCCTGTATAATCTACTTCCTCAAATCATAGTTAATGTTGTTCTCCCACCTCATTCTTGGTCTACCAACTGGGCATTTTCCCTCTGGCTTTCCTACAAGAAGCTTCCATGCATGTCTTTCATTCCCCATACGTGCAACATGTCCTGCCTATGGCAGTCTACGAGACTTAACTGTTCTTATTATATCTGGCTTCCTATAAAGATCATGTAGTTCATTGTTATGTAGTCTTCTCCATTCACCTGTCTCTTCATCTCTCTTTGGTCCAAAAATTTTCCTAAGAACTTTATTCTCAAATACTCGTAATCTCCTTTCCTCCCTTAAAGTAAGAGTCCATGTTACGCACCCATCTTTATAATTTCATTATGAGCAGATTTATGCTCCATTCTGATGTTCTGTAAATTCTGCTATTATTTTCACCACATCCTCAGTAGCTAATGTGGGATATTTTTCACTAAACTGTTTGAAAATATTCAAAATAATTTGCTTCTCTCCACTTTTCAAATGGTTTCTTTTCCAATATTTTAATAAATTCTACAGAAAGCGACCATTTTAAAACAATAGGAACCCAAATGTATTCTGCATTGTGCATGTGTAAGAATTAAACAATGAAATGCTATTTATTTAATCTAATAAAATTATAATTATATATTTTAACTTTTCCCATATAACTTATACAGACATGTGCTATATAATATATTAAAGGCTTAGGGCAGTAACGTGATAAGCCACATTCAGTTAAGAAATGTTGATTGGTTGGTTGGTATCTAATGTCGAGCACTTGATAATGAAATCATTCGCTCTCTTGCACTCCAATATTTAGCAGAAAGGCTGGTCTCTTCTACGAAAGCTGGACAACGGAGGAGATGGTTTCTTTCCATATCTTCATTTAAATTGCAAAAAGGGCATTTAGGTGAATCTGTTATGCCAATTCTGTGTAGGTGTTTATTCAAGCAGTCATGTCCCGTTAGCAGTCTGAATGTTGCTACTGCAGATTTTCTTTGTAATGTAGTAATGTCATAAGCTTGTAGATTTTCCCATTCCTTTCCAGATGTTTTGGTGGTGTATTCTTCTCTAAGTTTATTGATGTATTTATTTGAGATAATTCTTTTGATAGAGTGAAAGGAAACTGGAGCAGAAGTTGGGTTTGAAACAATTTTGCTACCCTTCTTGGCTAGAAAATCGGCTATTTCATTGCCTGTCACTCCACAATGGGCCGGAATCCATTGAAGTACAACTTTTTTATGTAGACGGGATAAATGTTTTATCATTTTGTGACATTCGATAATTTTGATGCTTTTGGGTGTTGTGTCTCGTGTTATAGCAAGAATGGCTGCTTTGGAGTCACATAGAATTACAACTTTTGTAAATTTTTGGATGTGATATAAAAGATTTTGTAAACTTAAGAAAATTGCTAGAATTTCGCCATCAAAGTTTGTTGAATTTGTGTTTAGTTTACGATAAAAGGAAAAAAGTGGACATACTGCACCAGCACCAGTGCCACCATCATTTGGTAGGCTGGAGCCATCTGTAAAAATATGTATCCATTCAGGAGCTGGGTATCTTAGATTTATCATTTCCAGTGACATTTGTTTTAAAATATATGGAGGAGTTTCAGATTTCTTGATGTCTTCTGTTAAATGAAGGTTATATTCGATTTCCAAAAATTCTAGAGGGTTGTTTCTCATCTGCATATTTTCTTTTGAATGTGGAAGTTGCAATTTCTGTTTGATTTCTTGTACAATGCTTAGGAAGCTTTGCTGAGATTTTAAACATACTTGTGGTTTTCTTTGGGTCCAGTTATTATGGGGTAGCCTTAAAAATTTTTCATACTGTGTGACTGCTGTTTTCTCAATTTCAGATGCTATGTTTGGGTTATTTGTTAAGATTTGCATGGCAGTGATTGGTGTTGTTTTAACGGCTCCTGTTATCAGACGGAGGATTTGGTTCTGCAATTTATTAAGTTTTTCCACTTTAGTAGTTACTAGGATTTCTTCACAATATTGAAGTACAGGTTTTATGTACATTTGGTAGAAGGTGTTTAGGGTTTGTGTGTTGCAACCCCACTTTTTCCCTGCTAATCGTTTTAATAATGGTAACCTTGTTTCTATCTTTGTACATATATTCTCCATGTGTTTCTTCCATGTTAATTTTGTGTCCAGAGTTATTCCTAAATATTTTGCTTCATGTGTTTGAGTTAATAATTCACCCTCCAATTTCAGAGTGATGGGTAGTGGTTTCTTTCTTAATGTAAATAGTTGATAATTTGTTTTCTGTATATTTATCTTCATTAAGTTCTGGGATGTCCAATTCTCTAACTGTATTAGTGATTGTTGGGCTATGGTTATTAATTGTTGACTTTGGTTTTTCGGTTTGGAGACCCATATTACAACATCATCAGCAAAAAGTAGGGTTTCGTTTCGAGCTTTTCTATATGCTTAGGTAGATCATTAATGTAGATATTGAAGAGAATGGTACTGAGTACAGAACCCTGTGGTAAACCTCGATGTGTTTGTTGGTATTTAGAGAGGTGATTATTATACTTTGTAGCGATGAACCGTTGGATGAGAAAATTGCTGATCCAGAGTAGCATATTCCCTTGAATGCCTAAAGTCTGCATTTTTTCTAATAATTTATATCTCCAAATAGAGTCATATGCTCCTTGGAAATCAACGAACATTGCCAGAGTGTCTTCTTTTCTGTTGAAACTGTCTTTAATAGCTTGACTTAGGTGTACAATTTGTTGATTTGTTGATTGTAATTCTCTAAATCCAGCTTGATTGGGTGAAAGTAAATTATTGGTTTCTAAATACCAATTTAATCGATTTGAAATCATTTTTTCCATAGTTTTAACAATTACACTAGTTAGTGCTATTGGGCGATAATTTGAAAAAGTATTTGTTGATTTTTTTTGTTTTCGAAATAGGTATTATAGTTAAGAAATGTGGCTGCGGAAAGGCTACTGTTTTTAACAGAGAGGAGACCCTTTAATTCCTTCCATCGAAGGCTTAAAGGAACCGACCTGGACAGTAACCTAGTGTCCAATCCTCACCTTCTCGTGGTGCAGCTGTTAGTAATCATGCTTATGCATGATGAACGAAAGGGAAGGGCTCTCACCAACAAGCACTGGTCAGCTTGGTGAGTTTTTCTTTTTTGACCGAATTGGTATTACTTCTCCTCCCCATACCAATTCCCTCTTTCAACTTTTCTATCCAGTCTCCCTTGACTGACCTCTTGTTTCTTTCGACCCTGATGGTATTAGAGTACTCGAGGCCTAGGGGTTCATTTCTCCTTCCTTCCTATACCTACTTTCTCTCAATGGGTGATGTAACCACCACATGTGGTGCCTACTACTAAACGGTTACAACTAGTTTATTGTACTCCAATACAAACATGAAGTTAAGAAATGTCATTTATTACAATGATAGCAAATAAATGTATTGATGTATCCATAAAATCATTTATGAGTGTGCCAGTGATAAGTTAAAACATGTAGACACACAATGTAAATTAATGAGTCATATTATATTTGAAGAGAAAAATTTTCGCCTAGACCGGGACTCGAACCCGGGACCCTTGGCTTTCCGGGCCAAGTGCTCTACCAACTGAGCTACCGAGGCGAGTTACGATCTAGACGCAAATTTTTCTCTAATGTATGTTGTAATTCCCTCGCGCCAAATGCTTGAAACCATAGCTTCTATCTTTGCAAATGGCGGCTTCTTAGTTAAGAAGACATTTATTGGGAATTTAACACTACTTTATAGCCAGTAGGGCTTCTATTGACGATTTTTATTATTAATTTAACACTTCTCATAGAAGGATAAATTATATTTGAAGAGAAAAATTTTCGCCTAGACCGGGACTCGAACCCGGGACCCTTGGCTTTCCGGGCCAAGTGCTCTACCAACTGCGTCTAGATCGTAACTCACCTCGGTAGCTCAGTTGGTAGAGCACTTGGCCCGGAAAGCCAAGGGTCCCGGGTTCGAGTCCCGGTCTAGGCGAAAATTTTTCTCTTCAAATATAATTTATCCTTCTATGAGAAGTGTTAAATTAATAATAAAAATCGTCAATAGAAGCCCTACTGGCTATAAAGTAGTGTTAAATTCCCAATAAATGTCTTCTTAACTAAGAAGCCGCCATTTGCAAAGATAGAAGCTATGGTTTCAAGCATTTGGCACGAGGGAATTACAACATACATTAGAGAAAAATTTGCATCTAGATCGTAACTCGCCTCGGTAGCTCAGTTGGTAGAGCACTTGTCCCGGAAAGCCAAGGGTCCCGGGTTCGAGTCCCGGTCTAGGCGAAAATTTTTCTCTTCAAATATAATTTATCCTTCTATGAGAAGTGTTAAATTAATAATAAAAATCGTTAATGAGTCATATTTTAACATCTTACCTCATATTTTATGTTTCTTTAAACACGCGAACTAGTTTTCTAGAGAAGGATTTCTCTCATTTTCAACTGACATTATGACTACTGGATTTCTGTTGGAATCTCCATCAATAACGTTGCCATCTGGTGTTGAATTGATGAACTTTGAGATGAGATCACATTCATCAGGAATCTCGAAATTCATGGATCTAAATTTGTTCTTCTGAATGTATATCTTCTCCCAACTTGTCAATTCTAAAGGTTTTCCAAATGTTTTAAAACTTGGACTTCTTTTTTCAATTTTATGATTCTCCAATAAACTATGTGCTGCAACAGCTGATTTTTAAATTTCACCATTTTTAATATTTCTAAAGTGTTCCTTAGTGTTTTTTTTTTTTTTTTTTTTTTTTTTCCTATGTATACTTTATCGCAGTCCTTACAATTGATTTGATAAATTCCAGATTTTTTGCTATCTGGGGTGTCCAATTTCTTATTAGTTATTAATAGATTACCAAGGCTAAATTTATGTGTCGGTGCCAATGTAATATTAAATTTCTTGAAAATTTTTTAAAATGTATATATTTCAGGATGATAAGTAATTTTAAAGTATACATAGGAAAAACAAAAAAGGAATTTGGACACTCGCACTAAGGAACACTTTAGAAATATTAAAAATGGTGAAATTGAAAAATCAGCTATTGCAGCACATAGTTTATGGGAGAATCATAAAATTGTAAAAGAAGCACAATTTTTAAAACTTTTGGAAAAACCTTTAGAATTGACAATTTGGGAGAAGATATACATTCAGAAGATCAAATTTAGATCCATGAATTTCGAGATTCCTGATGAACGTGATCTCATCTCAAAGTTCATCAAATCAACACCAGATGGCAACGTTATTGATGGAGATTCCAATGAAAATCCAGTAGTCATAATGTCGGTTGAAAATGAGAGAGATCCTTCTCTTGAAAACTAGTTCCCATGTTTAAAGAAACATAAAATATGAGGTAAGATGTTAAAATATGACTCATTAATTTACAAATAAAGAACCTCATAATGTTATTTCCCATATTTAACTATGAAGACACACAATGTATTAAAATTTTACCTAAAAGAATATTCCTCATAGTGTGAATTCCTAAAATAAGTAATATTAACAATACTGCCCAATTAGTATTTATAATTTTTTGAAACATAAAAACTTTATATCTCAGAAAGTACAATAAGTGGCTTATTATGTTATTGCCCTAAGCCCTTCATATATTTTTATTATATTTATTTCGAGTGTTAGAGAATGAACTATATTTAATTACACCCTTAAAGGTAAAACATTATTCGACCAATGAACATGCAGATGTGTTTATGTTGCAACTTAACTCGGGAGAGGGATAATGATAATCTTAGTAGGAAGTAACAACACTGCATAGTATTTTAATATTCAGTTACTAGTGATAACTTCAGCACAAGCAGTTGTCTCATGGTTGAAAGCAGTGTGTCTGATGATTTAAATATTATTGTATTAAATCCTAACAGAAATGGACTTTTTAAGAAGATCGGCAAGAATATCAAAAGTAGACAAAATAAAAAACAATACAATAAGAGAAATTATGAATGTAGAAAAGGATATTTTACAAGAGATTGGAGAAATCCAACTAAGATGGTATGGGCATATAATGAGAAGAAGGGACACAGAAACAAACAAAGAAGTACTGTAATGGATATTTATTTAACTTTCACAGGGAAAGAACACTATGAGGTTTAATTTAATAATTAAATTAATGTTTTTATTAATAGAAGGAAAAGGATATGAGGTGAGGTAATAAAAACATTAATTTAATTATTACTGTAATGGATACCTCCTGGAAAAGGGAAACATGGTAGACCAAAGCCCATGTGAATAAAGGGAATTGAAGACAACATGAAGAAGAGAAATATGACAGAAGCAGACACGCAAGACCAGGAAGTATGGAAGAAAAAATTGTATATTTTGGTTGAGGATACCTGTGTACATATATAACAGAAACAATCCTGAAATTTAAAAAAAGATCCTAAGTGGTCAAAAAATGTATTATTTGCAAAGCTAGAAAGAAAATTTTGCACCTGAGCCATATTTGTAATTAGTTCATGTTACCGCAAAATCTCATTATAATGGTTTCTCTTAGTAGAAGTGCTCCTATTAGGTATTGTGAATGCAGTTTCACTGTTGCAGAAGAATCAGGGATTAAAGAGAGAGGAATTTGTACTTGGTCCAGATATGGCTAACTAGCTCAATAGAGGGTACTAATGTATAAAGCTGGAGATGTGTTCAAATCCTGACTCAAGTGTAAATTATTCTCTCTAGTTATAATAATCATGATTAATTGAGAAGATAGTCTGGAAACATTAATTTCCACATTATTTGCAGTTTTGTAAGTAATAATCAGACATACGCTAGCTGAGTATTAATATTGAAGTAAGAAAATATTTACCAGTTGACATTGGAGAAAGCATCTGTCCATGAACACTACCAGCCCCGGCACTTTCTCCCCAGATAGTAACTTTTGTGGGATCTCCACCAAATGCTGCAATGTTGTTCTGAACCCAACGTAAAGCCAGAGATTGGTCCTTCAAACCATTGTTACTAGAAATTTCTGTTCCTTGAAGACTGATGAATCCTAATGAATGATTATTATTTATTATCATTCTAAACAAGTAATTCTATATATTTCAACAATTTAATGAAAAAAAACATGAAATACTAATGAAAATAATTTATTGATGTGAAATACCTAAAGCTCCCAGTCTATAATTCAGTGTAACTACCACAATTTCTTCATTTAGCAAATAATCTGGCCCTTGTTGTTCAATGTTACCAGATCCAAAAACATATCCTCCTCCATGGATCCAAACTAGAACCGGTCTCAAATCTTCAGATGAACTATCTGGAAGCTTCATAAAGATATAGTATTATTATTATTATTATTATTATTATTATTATATTATTATTATTATTATTATTATTATTATTATTATTATCATCATCATCATCATCATGTTACCATAATTGTCCTTGCAATTATCTTCACTGTTATTATTAACATCATGGTGTTACCATAATTGGATGGAGTTGTGCATCAACTGGGTATGCGTCATTATGTAAGTTTCAAGAAAAATATGTTTTACGTTTAAGTCAATCTTCACTATTTATGTAGCGCCAAACTAAGAATACTGGATATTGCAAGTTATTTTCCTTGTTTGACAGTTATGCATCAACAATCTAAGAGTGGGAACTTTTGGCGCTTAGCTGCATGATGCAAAATTTTGATTAGAATTTTTAAGATCTGGTTTCATGGCCATTTGTTGCAAAACATAGAATCCCTGATAGGACTGATGACATTTACATTTTTCT
The DNA here is from genome assembly GCA_030220185.1 of Diploptera punctata. Classification (NCBI taxonomy): domain Eukaryota; kingdom Metazoa; phylum Arthropoda; class Insecta; order Blattodea; family Blaberidae; genus Diploptera; species Diploptera punctata. The sequence continues at coordinate 54,224 of JASPKZ010007151.1, forward strand.
TTAATAATAAGACTGTATTTTAAGATTTGGCACTAAAAGTGTGTGTACGCTTACTTTATGAGCCAGTGCAATAGATGATGTCAAAATATCAATTTTTTTTAATGGCACTTAACTGGTTGATGCATAACATCATCCAGTTGTCTTTACAATTATCTTATATGTTATTCATTTCATTCATGGTAATTCTGCCCAAAGGCAGGTCTTTCACTGCAATCATAGCATTTTCATGTTTTACTTGCAGCTTTACTAGGGAATTGTAGGTGTGGTAGCTTCCCGTTGCTTTCCACACCAGCGAAGGATGGTGGTGATGATGATGAAGATGATAAGGATGATGATGATGATGGCCATATGATTTCGGGGACCGTTTGGGCCTTGATGTTTTCCTGACATTTGTCTTACAGGTGAGAAAAAACCCCGATAAAAACCTTACCCAGAAAAACTGCCCCAACCGACGATCGGACCCGGGCCCGCTGCGTGACAAGGCAACACGCTTCGAACTACAGCGGTGGACTTATATGTAATAGTTACTGCATTATTATTTTACCAGTTCATAGTAACACCTGAATCCACTTATTAATTTTTTTCAGATATTTCATTAGATTTTATTATTAATGAACCTAAATACGCAAAACTATCTACCTTTTCAAATGTATAGTTCATAATACTGATTGTTACAGATTCTCTATTAAATTATATTTGAAGAGAAAAATCTACAACTATACTGGGGTTATAAACCCAGGATCTTTAGCTTTACACCCTAATGTTCTGCCACTGAGCTATCCAAGGCCTCCAATCTAAACTCAAATTTTTCTCTTCTACATTTTGAAAAAGTCTTCTTAAATAAGAAGCTGCCATTTGCACATTGAGCAACGGTTTGCAAGCCTTTGGTGGCTCTCTCGGGAATTGAAATGTATAAGAGAAAAATTTGCTTTTAGATTGGAGGCCTTGGATAGCTCAGTAGCAGACCATTAGTGTATAAAACTAATTTTCGTGGATTCAAACCCTAATCTAAGCTTATATGTTTCTCTTCAAATTTAATTTGACCTATGAGAAATGTTAAATTCATAATAAAGACTTTGAAAGAAGCTCTACTGGCTTTATAAAGTAATGTTAAATTACTTATTTTAGGAATTCTCACTATGAGGTATATTCTACCTTAATGTTAAATTCCCTTAAAAAAGTCTTCTTAAATAAGAAACTGCCATTCGCTTGTTGATCAACGGTTCACAAACCTTTGGCACTTTTGGAAATTGAAATGTATGAGAGAAAGATTTGCGTTTAGATTGAAGGCCTTGGATAGTTCAGTGGCAGAACATTATAAAGCTAAAGGACCTGGGTTCAAACCCTCGTCTAGGTATTTATTTTTCTCTTTAAATATTATTCGACCTTCTTATGAGAAATGTTAAATTTATAATAAGAACATTGAAAGAAACTCTATTGGCTTTATAATGTAATGTTAAATTCCCATTAAAAAGTCTTCTTAAATAAGAAGTCACCATTTGCAATAGCATATAAACCTAAAGGCCCTTGGTTCAAACCCAGATCTAAGCATATATTTTTCTCTTCAAATATGATTTGTCTTAAGAATTAAATTAATGTTTTTATTACCTCACCTCATATCCTTTTTTTTCTGTACTGCAGTTTCGGAGCTTATCTCCAGCTCCGAAACTGCAGTATAGAAGAAAAAGGATATGAGGTGAGGTAATAAAAACATTAATTTAATTCTTAAATTAAACCTCATAGTGTTCTTTCCCTGTGAAAGTTAAATAAAAAAATGATTTGTCTTCTTTGAAAAATGTTAAATTTATAACAAAAACATCACTATTATTTTTTTTTGTTAACAATCATATATTTGTTTTCTCTTCATTCATTAGAAGTCCTGTTTATTACCTGAATTATTTAATGTTATAAATGCATTCCTGACATCCGTTTCTATCCTTTCTAAATTATCTATATCATCTGCTTAGCAAATATTTGTAGTGACTTGTAAAATACTGTTCCTCTATCCTGGATGCCTGCATATCTTATGACCTTCTCCAATGAAAGTTTATACTGCACAGCATTATGGTCTCCCTATTAAAGTAACCAGCCCATTTAAATACCATTGTTCCATGACCAAAGATGCTAACTGAAATCCGAGTTTTCACATGCAAAGTGATATCCCTCTGTCTGTTAGCCATTCCTGCATACGGAATGCATAGCTGGAACGGATAACAGTTCTTACCTAAAAAAGGAGAATTGAGCAATGCACTATTTTATAGACGTTGACATAACCTATCACTGGTACACCTTCAATAAGAAAAGGTTATGGCCCTTTCCATGATACTGTCAGAAGTCTTTTATTAGAGGTTTTACTTTAGATAAAATAACTTAAGTGTTAAAATTCATCAGAGAACATTTTGTTTAAACAACTCACCTCATAGGATTCATGCTTCCATGATACCGCGGTTTCAAACACAGTCGGAGTTATGGCTGAAGATGAACACGACTGTGTTTGAAACCGCGGTATCATGGAAGCATGAATCCTATGAGGTGAGTTGTTTAAACAAAATGTTATCCAATGAATTTTAATGATTATACCTCATAATGTTTACTTCCCAACATTCATTTAATATAACTTAAGTATATTTGCAGTTAAAAATTGAAACATTACATATGTTGTGTAGACATTGACAAACAAGCAGTCTTCAGTTGCATCCACTCCACTTTGAGGACATGCAGAACCTTCTTCCAGAACATCTATGATTTCTTCCCATGGCTCTATAGGCTGAGGAGGCTGCAATAAAACAATTTTGAACATTTAGTTTCTATTTTTGTTAATATTCATAAAATAATACAAATTATCATATTTTTAAGATAAAAAATGTGGATGTGGTATAGCCTATATAGCCTCTTTCTTATATTTAATTAAAGCTTAAACTTAGGCATACACATATGTTTTATAAGCTACAGAGTCATGATTTGTGTGATGTGACAAGAATGTGCAGCCTGCATGGCTAATTGGAATCAATTCAACTACTAAAGTTTCGGATACTGATACATAGCCCCTCTATTCTAGAGCAGATAGATATTTTATTACATGTAGGTCTTGTACTGCCACATATTTCTGACATCTTTTAAGAAAGTTTGAATTCACAAGAAGAAATAATAAGTAATAAAAAAATAATGAATAAAGAAATGCTAGAATTACAGGCACACAATGACATCATTTTAAACATCTTCTGTGACAAGATTATTCTAACTATACTTACTTACTTACTCACTGGCACTATCGAACCCATAGGTTCATGGCCGCACGGACATAAGCTCTCCATACATCCCTATCCTGAGCTAATGCTTTCCAATCATTCCCTGTATAATCTACTTCCCTCAAATCATAGTTAATGTTGTTTTCCCACCTCATTCTTGGTCTACCAACTGGGCGCTTTCCCTCTGGCTTTCCTACAAGAAGTTTCCATGCACGTCTTTCATTCCCCATACGTGCAACATGTCCTGCCCATCGCAGTCTACGAGACTTAGCTGTTATTATTATATCTGGCTTCCTATAAAGACCATGTAGTTCATTGTTATGTAGTCTTCTCCATTCACCTGTCTGTTCATCTCTCTTTGGTCCAAAAATTTTCCTAAGAACTTTATTCTCAAATACTCGTAATCTCCTTTCCTCCCTTAAAGTAAGGGTCCATGTTTCGCACCCATATAATATAACTGGTAGAATAATAGTTTTATATATTTTCAGCTTAACGTTTTTTGAAAGGAGTTGGGACATCAAAAGTCTCTGCAATGCATAATAGCATGCATTTCCAGAATTGAGCCTATGTTTAATTTCTTTGTGCGTCTCATTCCTATTTGTGATTATTGCTCCTAGGTACCTGAATTCAGCCACTTCCTCAAAATTTCCCTCATTTGTCATTAGCTGTCCATTTCCATTATATACTGAATTTCTACCTGTGACCACATATTTAGTTTTACTGATATTTACTTCCAGTCCCAATTTCCTAGTGTTACTCAATAGTGTGTGCGTGTTGGCCTTTAGTATCTCCTCGCTATCGGCCAAAGGTACTACATCATCAGCATAAACTAACAGCTTATTAATACCATTCAGTTGTAAGCCTTCCTCATTCTCTAAAGATTTAATGGCATGTTCTAGTACAAAATTAAATGGTAGAGGAGATAGTGCATCTCCTTGCTTCAACCCATTCTGGATTTCAAAAGTGTCCGAAAACTGTTTGCCTACACGCACCCTACTATTTGAGCCATTTAGACACATTCGTATAAGTCTAACTAACTTTTTAGGAATTCCGAACTCCAGCAGGATACCATATAACTTCTCCCTCTTAATTGAATCATATGCTTTTTTGAAGTCTACATATAGTTGATGTACAGTGCCATTATATTCCCATTTCTTTTCTAAAATCTGTCTTATACTAAAAATCTGATCTGTTGTAGACCTGTTTCTTCTAAATGCACATTGATGATCTCCTAGAATGTCATCAATGTAGGGAGTAAGTCTGCTTACTAATATATTTGTAAGAATTTTGTATGAAGTTGAAAGTAATGAGATGCCCCTGTAGTTGTTGCAATCAGTTTTATCTCCTTTCTTATAAATTGGTACGATAATTGATTCCTTCCATTCATCTGGAAGAGCTTCTTTTTCCCAAATCATACTAAGCAACCAGCGTATTTTGTCTATCAATTTTTCTCCTCCTAACTATAATTGAAGTTAAATTTCCATACTCTAGAATCAAGGAATTATGCACATGAGATATTACCAACCAATGAATGACTTTCTTTCAGCCTGTCAACCATTCTCAACACATTGCGAAAATGATGTTACTATTTTGATGTTATGTTTTAAATTAACACTTCCAGAATTGGACATAATTTTATTTTAGAAAGAAAATTAACACTTGAACCGGGACTCGAACCCTGGATGCACAGTCAGAGAACCGGGGTTTGAGTCCCGGATTGAGCATTAATTTTTTTTTTAATTAATTAAATAAAAATAAAACTACGATTTTCATATTTATTATATAATTCAGTGACAGCTGTTTCGGTACACTGTACCTTCTTCAGACATGTTAACAAATTATGAATTGTGTTCCAACTGATCTAAGCAACAATACAACAATATTTATTTAATTTTTTTAATTTAACAAAGAGGATTCATTCAAATCAAGTTGAGAATTTAACAGTTTTTTTACTACTTTTAAATTTATTAATTTCTACAGCCTCCAAAAGATCTAACTTCTCACAAATATGTAAAATTTCAAAATTTGGATCGAAACAATGATTAAATTGGAATAGGTGGTTAGCATATTTTGAATTTTCTAAATTTCTGTTATATGCTAACCACCTATTCCAATTTAATCATTGTTTCGATCCAAATTTTGAAATTTTACATATTTGTGATAAGGGTAAGAAGTTAGATCTTTTGGAGGCTGTAGAAATTAATAAATTTAAAAGTAGTAAAAAACTGTTAAATTCTCAACTTGATTTGAATGAATCCCCTTTGTTAAATTAAAAAATTTAAATAAATATTGTTTTATTGTAGCTTAGATCAGTTGGAACACAATTCATAATTTGTTAACATGTCTGAAGAAGGTACAGTGTACCGAAACAGCTGTCACTGAATTATATAATAGATATGAAAATCAAATAAAACTACGTTTTATTTTTATTTAATTAATAAATATGGATTTTCATCAAGTAAACATCAACTCAATTGATTATTTTTTTTTTAAATAATGGTACTATATTTACCTAGCCTTTATATCTACTCACTACACTTTTAACTACATTATAAAAAAAAATTTCAATTCCATTTGTTTGCTGATATTTGAAACTGTTTTATACACAAAAATGATAGAAAATAACATTATGAGATATGTTATCAGAAAAAAGTGAGTCAATTACCTTACTGCATATTTTGCTCTAACCTGAGATATGTTTTGAAAAAGGAAATTTCCATCATTTTTAGCCAAAAACCAGCAGACTCAAAATGATGGAAGTGCCCTTTGAAACATGTCCCAGGTGAAAGAGTAAATTGAGGTGAAGTGTAAATGAACAATTCAATTTATTTAATATGAAACAGTTTTCATTTCTTGCTTCTTAATCATTCTTTTCATAAGTCAATTTTATTCCATAAAATAAATAGATTAAACCCTCCACAAGCTCAAGAGACCCATTATACATAGCAAAATGTTAAAATACTAAGTACATCTTAAGACAAAAAAATAAAGGTAAAGATTTCAAGGCTAAATGTTTTTTATTAGAAATATTCCACAATACAGTATTTCTCCTTCAACCTAAAGTTCTTTGTCGCCAGAAGTTTCTATCTAAGGCATCTCTTTCCATCAAATCTCTAGCTTTCATACTTATCCTCGCTGCATCTATCCGATGTTCTCTAGGACTGCCTCTTCCACATCTTCCATTAGCTTTCCAATCAAGGATCTTTGGTATTCTATTTTCTTCCATTCTTATGAGGTGTCCATACCATTTCAAATGCTTTTCTTCTAAATACTACTAATAATAAATTCCATGGCACTACCTGCTTATAAGGACCTTGGCCTATCCATCAGCTGCTGGCATCGCATCCACATGTTATTCATGATCATCCAGCCAGTTTAGGCATGACATATAGTCAGTATGTCCGATCCCCCAACTGTTGCAGCTGGTTTTCTCAACCTGGAGCCACTACTTATTGTAGCTAATCAAATTCCTCATGATGCTGTGTCCAATTCTGGCCGAAATTCCATGAGAAAATATCTTCTCCATGGGGACTTGAACCAATACAAGTCCCAAACTGTATACCAAATTTATACATTAAACCACTTGGCTATGGCAAGCGACTAAGTACTACTAATACTTTCTTTTTTTTTATCTTAAGATGTACATCATGAAAAGATGCAATTTAGTAAACTCTGTATTCTATAAATGAGGGTAAAAGTACCCCAACTGATCCTTTCAATTAATTCCTTCATTAAACAATAATTGCCAAACATTTGATATTTACCATAAAAGGTCACTGCTTGCACAATAAATTAGTAATCTTATTCTGCCCCACACATATATAGAATCATACAATTCTAGTTACAAGTTTCCAACTATTAAAAAAAAATTTAAATAGTAAGACTGGAATGTACAAGATATTATGTTTAAAAAAGTGGAATAAAATTAATTATCTAGATTCTAGGTGGATTTTAGAATGTAAAATGAGAAGAAATAGTTTAGGAAAGCCAAGGTTGAAATTGAGAAAAATCAATCAAAATTTTAATAAGCTAATACTCATATTATTTTGAAAAGAAAAATTAATGCTTGAATCAGGACTTGATCCCCAGACCTCTGGGGTTCTAGTCCCAGTTCAAGTGTTAATTTTTCTTTTCAAAATAATATTGTCCAGTATGTGAAAGTATTAATATTTAAATATAACATCATAATACTCATATTGGTTATGATAAGTTTCAACTTATTAATGAAGAAGAAATATAATATAATGATAACATTATGGTACCTTAAATCTGAGATCCCCAACAGGTGGTTTTGCATATGGAATTCCCTGGAAACTATAATATGCAATTCCTTGGAAAGTAGCAGCAATTTTTCCTCTAAGTTGTCCCTCGGTAACATTTACAATAACTGTCTCCTGACTCACACCTAAGTTTATGATACTCAGAAACAAAATTACATATGAGAGCAGCATTTTTCCATATAATACTTAATAACCACTTTAAAGTAAAAACATCATTTATATACCGAAAATCATATAGTCATGATTATTTGATAATTCTTATTATGTTTTCTTATATAATCAAACTGAAATGAAGTACTTGTTTGTAATTTCATCTAAGATAATGTATCATCTTATCTAATTTATGAAATTAACTTACTGGTACATAATAAAAACATTGGAAAATTCCAACTATTAAAAATTAACATAAAATAACCGTTGTCTTTACTTTTCCAAAATTGTTTTACATTTTTTCTTGGAATTTTGTTTCATTTATTTCAACTTTTATAAGATTCATGATATGTTCCGTTGAGGTATTATTCAAAATTGAAGTATAAAATTATGAAATATTTACCTACAAGGTCCACTTCCTCAACTATATTAGTTATTTATTTATCTGTAGCGCTTTCAGGACTAGTCCCATTATCAGCAGGATTTAAAACTGGTGGTAGAGGGGGTTACACGTACTAGGTTCGTTTTCATTTATCAGATGGTCGTTGTTGTTGACTGCCTTCAAAATTTTCATCTCCTCGAATACGTTTATCTTCACTGGATTGTTTTCTCTGTGCATTACTGTCAGGGTGTTTTCAATATCTAACATACAATGTCCTTCATGGATAATGTGTTTTGCATAGCTTGATTTTCCTTCTTTGTGAACAAAGTCTCGAAAATGTTCTTTAAATCTGATGTTAAAACTTCTGTTTGTTCTTCCTATATAAAATTTATTGCAATCTTTACATGCCAGTTTATATACTCCTTTGCTGTTGAAAATTAACATTGAAGAAAATAACATTTTCAACAGCAAAGGAGTATATAAATTGACATGTAAAGATTGCAACAAATTTTGTATAGGAAGAACAAACAGAAGTTTTAACATCAGATTTAAAGAACATTTTTGAGACTTTGTTCACGCAGAAGGAAAATCAAGCTATGCAAAATACATTATCCATGAAGAACATTGTATGTTAGATATTGAAAACACCCTGACAGTAATGCACAGAGAAAACAATCCAGTGAAGATAAACGTACTCGAGGAGATGAAAATTTTGAAGGCAGTCAACAACAACGAACATCTGATAAATGAAAACGAACCCAGTACGTGTAACCCTCTCTACCAGATCTTCAGTGAAACACTAGTTTTGAATCCTGCTGATGATGGGACTAGTCCCGAAAGCACTACAGATAAATAACTAATAAAGTTGAGGGGACGGGCCTTGTAGGTAAATATTTCATAATTTTATACTTTAATTTTCATTTATTTCACCAAAGAAATTACACAAGGAAGGTAAAAGGACCATGTTTCTCAAATTAGTATGGTTTCTTAAACTTATGAACTTATTAGGTTTAGATCATTTGAGCCTGTTCCTAAGAGATCTCTAGATGTGGTTGGTCCATCCTGTCTTTCGTCCTGAGATCAATCGAGTAATACAAGTTTCCCTTGGATAGGATAACAGCTTAACACAAGATAATCCAATGGTAGACTGCCACCTTTGCTGACTGGACCAGCAGAATACTTCATTTCCTCAGTATTGGGTGGAATGGTTATACCGCTATGATTCAGTTTAAAAAAAAATCATTCTATTTTATTAAATATAAGATTAATATTCCAAACCAATATATATATATATATAATCTTAGGTATATCTACAGATTTAAAAGAAAGTTATTTATACTTGTGACAGATGTAGATCTAACAATGACTACACTGAAGAACAAACTATGATTCAGAGAATGCTTAAATTTTTTTCCATACTATCAATTTAGTGAGAGCTTCATGTTCATCAAACTTTAAAAACATACTGAAGCTAACAAGTAAAAACTAATCAACTAAAAATCTCTCATCTTAATGATGAAGTAGTATCACTAAGTTTAGATATTATATCACTCCTGTCAGTGTGTCAGACTCAGATGGAGTTACTTTTAATAACAATTAAATTAATTGCAACAGATGTTCATACATAATTTCCAAATTCATTTTATTTAGTTCACGATTATCTATCACACAGTCCTTCATACTCACTGGCAATTTCACTTAAATCATTTTTTTTTGTCTTCACTCTTGATATCGCTTCGCTGGTCCATGGATATGAATGGCCTCTCTAACCCTCATAATGCTAGGAAAGGAATATTCTCAGCACCTAGTTGAGACTTTACCAGATTGGAAATCTCAGGAATCGAACCCTCCGGAAATTAAGGAATAGACACTTGTGGAATTTTCTCCACGGACTTTCTGAGTCATGAGTCGACAGCTCACAAATCCTTTTCTACCATACAAGGCAAGACCTCAACTCTCACTTCTGCCCATGAAATTCAAAAGCCAGTCCAATAATTTGTCACATTATGTTAATTCATCATCATCTTCCTTGTCATAGTTCTGCAAGAACTATTAGGGTCTAAAAAAATTACGTTATTTATTTTCAATAAGTGAATTTAAGACATTTCCTTGTAAAATTCGACCAGTATATGGGACATTGCCAGCTGAAATTTAGTATTTTCACTGATAATTTATATATAAATTTTTATACTGTTTATTTAAATAATGGTGATTCGTTAAATCAAACAGAGCAAATACATGACACTTAAAACATCGTAATATAAAAATGATTCTGAGTTAGCTGATGATGAAAACAAATATTTTCAAAACATGTTATGTGAGAGAAGCATATTTTATGAGGTGTGAAGTTTCTGATTCTTATTTATAATTCTATTGATAAATTTATTCCATAGTGTCACATCCCATGAATTTTTATTTAAAACAAGAGTTAGTTGTTTGATGTCTGTCTAGGCTTACTTACTTACTTACTTACTCACTGGCACTATCAAACCCGTAGGTTCATGGCCGCGCGGACATAAGCTCTCCATACATCCCTATCCTGAGCCAATGCTTTCCAATCATTCCCTGTATAATCTACTTCCCTCAAATCATAGTTAATGTTGTTCTCCCACCTTATTCTTGGTCTACCAACTGGGCGTTTTCCTTCTGGCTTTCCTACAAGAAGTTTCCATGCACGTCTTTCATTCCCCATACGCGCAACATGTCCTGCCCATCGCAGTCTATGAGACTTAACTGTTCTTATTATATCTGGTTTCCTATAAAGACCCTACAGTCTTGAGAATAATTTAATATTGTATATTCTTTATTGTTATGATGAAGTGTAATATTTCTTGAAAATATTACTGTTTATATCATTAAAAAGAGTCAGAATTCTCACATCAGCTCATATTTTGTTGATTCTTGAGGACCAGTTTCCTAAAAAACAATAATTACTGTTCTTTTGCTAAATAATTAAAATAAAAATGTGTTTGATTACAAAAATATAATCATTACACTGAACTATTATAGAAAATATCACTACAAGGTTTAATTTAAAGTTTAGAATAAAATTAAAAATTTAATTAATTAGAAGATAGGATATGAGATGAAATAAAAATAATTTTATTTTAAACTTATAATTATTACATGTTTATATAGAACTTTTATTAAAAATATAAAGAAGAATTCATGTTTCATAGTTAAATAGAGTCATAATATCAGTTGAAAATGAGAGGGATATCCTCTTGAAAACTGCAGTTTGAGAAAACACAAACTATGAGGTAAGATAAGAAGTGACTCATTAATTTATTGAAGAATACAAAAACTCAGTTCCACTATTTGTACAATTCAATTGTCAAGTATGATTTAAGGATAATAGTGTAATAATATAATCTAAAAACTTCATTTTAACTCATTATTTAAAAAAAGTGCAGAGAATTTGAATATTTCTGAATACATAGTAGTCATAATGTTTTTATTATTAATTTAACACATCTCATTGAAGGATAAATTAAATTTGAAGAGAAATTTTTTCTCTTCAAATTTAATATATTAGTCATTCTCTTTTACATTAGAAATCCATCTTGAAAAGAATTTTAGAAAGACTTAGCATGTTCAGCTAACATTTTGATTAATAAAATTAAGATATTTTCCTTAAATAACAGATTTGATTTCGTTGTAGATGTCAGTTATCAATCCAATTCTGTCATTAGAGATATCACGTTGAAGTATTAGATCTCTTCCAATATCCAAGAAAAAGTGATCCAATTTTGTGTAAGGTCTCCATGTCACATTTTGAAGTAAGGGATCTTCAGCTGGTGTAGGACTCCTGGAAATAAAATTTAAAACCATTAAACAGGTATATCTTAAATAAAATTATAGGCTCAAGAAATTCGGTAAACCCCGTTATGTTAAATATTCTTTTCTTTCTAGATAAATATAATTTATGGCAAATTGCAGTGTCTGGTATGCTTCCTATAGTAAAAGGTCCATTCCAAATCCTATGTAATGTGGATAGAATTTTCAAAAACATGTATGTTGTAATATTTAAAGCAATAAAGGTTGTACCGAACAAAACAGCTTTGAAAATAGAACTAGTTCTGAAAGGCCTAGCTGATTATTTTAAACAAATTTCATTTCTTGAGGACAACTCCCACCACAGGTACAACTTTTGTTGTGTTAAATATTTAACAATAACCTCAATGGTGTTAAAATGTTTTTAGGCTCGTATCTATGAATGCATTAGACCGTAAAAGTCGTTCTCTGCCTGTACTCTGCTGAGAAAGTTGCACCCAAAGACGTTTTTGCATACTCAAAAATCTGTTCATGCAATAATAATTGTCGAAATTCCTAAGCTACCTGGTGAGGTGACTTAGCAGAGAAACGAATCGTGAGCAATCCGATGGTAACCGATGTACTTTGAAACCTTGCTGCTTTATCCAAGATGTCGGACCTTGAAGACTTCGATCATGTTTTCGGTTTACACGGAGAAGAGGAATTTAATAGAGTGTATCAAAGAATTCAACTGGAAGAACAGGAGAATCGGCGTAATATTGCGCAATGCAGACGTCGTTGTATACGGTATTATTTGCGGGATGCAAGCGTAAATGTGTGCCTCTGGCAGACGAAAATAACGGAAGTGGTTTTATCGCTGAGAATTCTGGGTAATTTCTTGCCAATATTACAAAAACAACAACTTTCATGCATGACCAGTTAGTGGATCGCTAAATTCGATCTTTGCACTTGCTCACGGAAAGTCAGCTCACCAGTGATTGGAAGTAATTTGAGTAGAGACTAATGTATTTGCATGTATTAAATACTGTAATAGTCACAATGATATTTAAGGCAAAGTTTGACCCCTAGCTTCTCTAATGGGATGAGAGGTGACATCTGAAAACAATTGTAAACTGCCAATATTAGTGCCAAAAGCATAGTTTTTGGAATCGCTGAGATGAATAGTGATACTCCTGAAACCTAAGTCCAAGTCCCTATCAGCATAGAGGGTGAAAAGGGGTTTAAAATAAAATGACCAAATTAGTGTCAAATTCATAGTTTTTGGGGATGTTGAGATAAATTTGTGACAGTGCTAATGCTATTTAAGTCAAGATCAGCTCCCATTAGCATGGGGAATGAGAAAAGTTGAAAAATATATTGTGTCCAAAATGACTGAAATTAGTGTCAAATTCTTACTTTTGGGGGTTACTAAGCTGATCAGTGACAAGAAGAATAGAATGAATATATACATGGGCAACCCCAGGTGACTAACAAAGATCATAATCAATTTTAAATAAATTGGTAGAAAAATAAATATTATAGTGGGAAAAATTAGAACAGCTATAATATAAATAAAAATGAATGTAATATATGTATATTTCAGTGTAATTCTGAAAAGCCATGAGCAATTTGAACTAAACTTAGTACATATATGACTTACAATTTGGAAAAGGTACTGTGGGAGTAAGAGATCCCAAGCAATCCTGGAGATAAGGTAAGAGGGAGGTAAAAGGTAAAATGATCCCATTACAGGCCTTTGTAGGCCCTCAGAGTAGTGGGAGGTAAAGGCTCCCATCTTTCTGGACAATTGGCACAAGATGTCACCTGAGTTGTCAGCCCTGCATGACTGGCACCTTTACACCCATAAACAAATGTCTGATATTCATTTCGGTTAAAGGCTGAGTCGACCCCAGGATCATGATGCTGCCAGAAGATTTAGGTCAGTTTAAAAATTCTGACCCCATCAAGACTCGAATCCTTGATCTTCTGGCTTATAGTGTATTGCCTTAACTAACCATGCTATGGCATGTCCCTAAGAGGGAATGACATATAAAAATAAAAAAAACAGTCACTATTAATGTCTAATCCATTGTTACTGAGTCAACTGAGAAGTGATATTCTTGAACCGTTTAAGTTCCAAGTTAAACCCCAATTAGCAATGGGAGATGAGAAGAGGTAAAGAATAAATGTCCAAAATGACGAAGATTAGTGTTGAATTCATAGTTTTCAAAATTGCTAACCTCATTGGTGAGAAGAAGATTAGGATGGAAAATACCTGAGTAATCAGATAGTTAATACAATTAAAGAGAATAATTTCTGCCTGAACCAAGATTTCCAGCTTTACAGGCAGCTGCACTGACTACTTGTGCTATTCAGGTAATGCAAGAGTGCACACAAATTTATTTTTTTCTATTTGAAATCCCTGCTCCTTTTAGATGCCCATTGGAATACTTTATTTTTGATCATTGGCGTTCTTCAATTCTAAAACATATCCAAACCAGAAATAATTTAATACAAAAAGGTTTCTATTTGTTCCTCCTTTGTTAACATTATTTCTTTTACAAGAAAAAAGAAGATTTTGATGCATATCTGGTAGTGTGTTTTATTCCTGTGGATTATAAGGTTGAGAAATTGCCATCTTCATTTATTATTTCAGTGTATGTAATTACAGAGGTCCTGCACTGTAGTTGAGTGGTTTAAGGCAAGATGCCTTGGCACAGAGCTATAGGACTTGTGCTGGTTTGGGTCTCCATGGGGAAAAATTGTCTCGTGGAATTTCAGCCAGTATGGGACCAGTACCCACCCAGCATCATTCAGGAATTTCGGTAGCTACAATAAGTAGCGGTTCCAGGTTGAGAAAACCAGCTATAATGGCTGAAGGACCCAATATGCTGACCATATGTCACCCCTACACTGGCTGGAAGATCATCTGCATCTGTGATTAACCCATGCAGATGTGAGGCCAGCAGCCAGTTGGTAGGCCAAGAGCTTTCTAAGCCTGTTGCACCATGGAGTATTATTATTAGTAAGTAACTGCAGAATTATTTTTACTCACCCCGTCTTGACAAAATTGGTCCACATTTTCACCATTCTATTAAGTGTTATCATCTCTGGTCTATCAGGAGCAAAACTAGGATCATTGTATGATGTGTAGAAAATGTAACCCAGTTCTTCAGCATGTGGTACTCCTGAAGAAGAAAATTAATTATGATATAATTATGATAACATTTGATGCAAAAGTACTTCCCTAAAATAAGCTTAAAATGAACTAGCTTGTATTTAACTTTTATAGGAAAAAATCACTATGAGGTTTAATTTAAGATTAAATTAAAATACTTCATACCTCAACTCATATCTCATAGATATTACTGAAGATGAAGCTGCCAAGGCTTTGAAACTGCAGTATAATTAGAATTAATACTATCTATGAGATATTACTGAAGATGAAGCTGCCAAGGCTTTGAAACTGCAGTATAATTAGAATTAATACTATCTATGAGATATTACTGAAGATGAAGCTGCCAAGGCTTTGAAACTGCAGTATAATTAGAATTAATAATATCTATGAGATATTACTGAAGATGAAGCTGCCAAGGCTTTGAAACTGCAGTATAATTAGAATTAATACTATCTATGAGATATTACTGAAGATGAAGCTGCCAAGGCTTTGAAACTGCAGTATAATTAGAATTAATAATATCTATGAGATATTACTGAAGATGAAGCTGCCAAGGCTTTGAAACTGCAGTATAATTAGAATTAATACTATCTATGAGATATTACTGAAGATGAAGCTGCCAAGGCTTTGAAACTGCAGTATAATTAGAATTAATACTATCTATGAGATATTACTGAAGATGAAGCTGCCAAGGCTTTGAAACTGCAGTATAATTAGAATTAATACTATCTATGAGATATTACTGAAGATGAAGCTGCCAAGGCTTTGAAACTGCAGTATAATTAGAATTAATACTATCTACGAGATATTACTGAAGATGAAGCTGCCAAGGCTTTGAAACTGCAGTATAATTAGAATTAATACTATCTATGAGATATTACTGAAGATGAAGCTGCCAAGGCTTTGAAACTGCAGTATAATTAGAATTAATACTATCTATGAGATATTACTGAAGATGAAGCTGCCAAGGCTTTGAAACTGCAGTATAATTAGAATTAATACTATCTATGAGATATTACTGAAGATGAAGCTGCCAAGGCTTTGAAACTGCAGTATAATTAGAATTAATACTATCTATGAGATATTACTGAAGATGAAGCTGCCAAGGCTTTGAAACTGCAGTATAATTAGAATTAATACTATCTATGAGATATTACTGAAGATGAAGCTGCCAAGGCTTTGAAACTGCAGTATAATTAGAATTATACTATCTATGAGATATTACTGAAGATGAAGCTGCCAAGGCTTTGAAACTGCAGTATAATTAGAATTAATACTATCTATGAGATATCACTGAAGATGAAGCTGCCAAGGCTTTGAAACTGCAGTATAATTAGAATTAATACTATCTATGAGATATTACTGAAGATGAAGCTGCCAAGGCTTTGAAACTGCAGTATAATTAGAATTAATACTATCTATGAGATATTACTGAAGATGAAGCTGCCAAGGCTTTGAAACTGCAGTATAATTAGAATTAATACTATCTATGAGATATTACTGAAGATGAAGCTGCCAAGGCTTTGAAACTGCAGTATAATTAGAATTAATACTATCTATGAGATATCACTGAAGATGAAGCTGCCAAGGCTTTGAAACTGCAGTATAATTAGAATTAATACTATCTATGAGATATTACTGAAGATGAAGCTGCCAAGGCTTTGAAACTGCAGTATAATTAGAATTAATACTATCTATGAGATATCACTGAAGATGAAGCTGCCAAGGCTTTGAAACTGCAGTATAATTAGAATTAATACTATCTATGAGATATTACTGAAGATGAAGCTGCCAAGGCTTTGAAACTGCAGTATAATTAGAATTAATACTATCTATGAGATATTACTGAAGATGAAGCTGCCAAGGCTTTGAAACTGCAGTATAATTAGAATTAATACTATCTATGAGATATTACTGAAGATGAAGCTGCCAAGGCTTTGAAACTGCAGTATAATTAGAATTAATACTATCTATGAGATATCACTGAAGATGAAGCTGCCAAGGCTTTGAAACTGCAGTATAATTAGAATTAATACTATCTATGAGATATTACTGAAGATGAAGCTGCCAAGGATTTGAAACTGCAGTATAATTAGAATTAATACTATCTATGAGATATTACTGGGGCACGCCGTAGCGTAGTGGTTAAGGCACTGAGCTACAAGCCGGAGGGTCGAGGGTTCAAGTCCCGTTGGGGTCAGGATTTTTAAACTGACCAAAACCCTCTGGCGGCACTATGGCCCTGGGGTCGACTCAGCCTCTAACTGAAATGAGTACCAGACGCTTGTTCTGGGGTAAAGGCGGCCGTCACGCAGGGCTGACAACCCGGCTGACATAAAGTGCCGATTGTCTAGAAAAAGTGGGAGCCTTAACCTCCTACTACCCCAAGGGCCTCCTGAGGCCTGTTGTGGGATCACTTTACTTCTTTTTATGAGATATTACTGAAGATGAAGCTACCAAGGCTTTGAAACTGCAGTATAATTAGAATTAATAATATCTACGAGATATTACTGAAGATGAAGCTGCCAAGGCTTTGAAATTGCAGTATAATTAGAATTAATACTATCTATGAGATATTACTGAAGATGAAGCTGCCAAGGCTTTGAAACTGCAGTATAATTAGAATTAATACTATCTATGAGATATTACTGAAGATGAAGCTGCCAAGGCTTTGAAACTGCAGTATAATTAGAATTAATAATATCTATGAGATATTACTGAAGATGAAGCTGCCAAGGCTTTGAAATTGCAGTATAATTAGAATTAATACTATCTATGAGATATTACTGAAGATGAAGCTGCCAAGGCTTTGAAATTGCAGTATAATTAGAATTAATACTATCTATGAGATATTACTGAAGTGAAGCTGCCAAGGCTTTGAAACTGCAGTATAATTAGAATTAATACTATCTATGAGATATCACTGAAGATGAAGCTGCCAAGGCTTTGAAACTGCAGTATAATTAGAATTAATACTATCTATGAGATATTACTGAAGATGAAGCTGCCAAGGCTTTGAAATTGCAGTATAATTAGAATTAATACTATCTATGAGATATTACTGAAGTGAAGCTGCCAAGGCTTTGAAACTGCAGTATAATTAGAATTAATACTATCTATGAGATATCACTGAAGATGAAGCTGCCAAGGCTTTGAAACTGCAGTATAATTAGAATTAATACTATCTATGAGATATCACTGAAGATGAAGCTGCCAAGGCTTTGAAACTGCAGTATAATTAGAATTAATACTATCTATGAGATATCACTGAAGATGAAGCTGCCAAGGCTTTGAAACTGCAGTATAATTAGAATTAATACTATCTATGAGATATTACTGAAGTGAAGCTGCCAAGGCTTTGAAACTGCAGTATAATTAGAATTAATACTATCTATGAGATATCACTGAAGATGAAGCTGCCAAGGCTTTGAAACTGCAGTATAATTAGAATTAATACTATCTATGAGATATTACTGAAGATGAAGCTGCCAAGGCTTTGAAACTGCAGTATAATTAGAATTAATACTATCTATGAGATATTACTGGGGCACGCCGTAACGTAGTGGTTAAGGCACTGAGCTACAAGCCGGAGGGTCGAGGGTTCAAGTCCCGTTGGGGTCAGGATTTTTAAACTGACCAACACCCTCTGGCGGCACTATGGCCCTGGGGTCGACTCAGCCTCTAACTGAAATGAGTACCAGACGCTTGTTCTGGGGTAAAGGCGGCCGTCACGCAGGGCTGACAACCCGGCTGACATAAAGTGCCGATTGTCTAGAAAAAGTGGGAGCCTTAACCTCCTACTACCCCAAGGGCCTCCTGAGGCCTGTTGTGGGATCACTTTACTTCTTTTTATGAGATATTACTGAAGATGTAGCTACCAAGGCTTTGAAACTGCAGTATAATTAGAATTAATAATATCTACGAGATATTACTGAAGATGAAGCTGCCAAGGCTTTGAAATTGCAGTATAATTAGAATTAATACTATCTATGAGATATTACTGAAGATGAAGCTGCCAAGGCTTTGAAACTGCAGTATAATTAGAATTAATACTATCTATGAGATATTACTGAAGATGAAGCTGCCAAGGCTTTGAAACTGCAGTATAATTAGAATTAATAATATCTACGAGATATTACTGAAGATGAAGCTGCCAAGGCTTTGAAACTGCAGTATAATTAGAATTAATAATATCTACGAGATATTACTGAAGATGAAGCTGCCAAGGCTTTGAAACTGCAGTATAATTAGAATTAATAATATCTATGAGATATTACTGAAGATGAAGCTGCCAAGGCTTTGAAACTGCAGTATAATTAGAATTAATACTATCTATGAGATATTACTGAAGATGAAGCTGCCAAGGCTTTGAAACTGCAGTATAATTAGAATTAATAATATCTATGAGATATTACTGAAGATGAAGCTGCCAAGGCTTTGAAACTGCAGTATAATTAGAATTAATACTATCTATGAGATATACTGAAGATGAAGCTGCCAAGGCTTTGAAACTGCAGTATAATTAGAATTAATAATATCTATGAGATATTACTGTAGATGAAGCTGCCAAGGCTTTGAAACTGCAGTATAATTAGAATTAATACTATCTATGAGATATTACTGAAGATGAAGCTGCCAAGGCTTTGAAACTGCAGTATAATTAGAAT
Organism: Diploptera punctata; assembly: GCA_030220185.1. NCBI lineage: Eukaryota > Metazoa > Arthropoda > Insecta > Blattodea > Blaberidae > Diploptera > Diploptera punctata. Next base: position 73,882 of record JASPKZ010007151.1, read on the forward strand.
TAATACTATCTATGAGATATTACTGAAGATGAAGCTGCCAAGGCTTTGAAACTGCAGTATAATTAGAATTAATAATATCTATGAGATATTACTGAAGATGAAGCTGCCAAGGCTTTGAAACTGCAGTATAATTAGAATTAATACTATCTATGAGATATTACTGAAGATGAAGCTGCCAAGGCTTTGAAACTGCAGTATAATTAGAATTAATACTATCTATGAGATATTACTGAAGATGAAGCTGCCAAGGCTTTGAAACTGCAGTATAATTAGAATTAATAATATCTATGAGATATTACTGAAGATGAAGCTGCCAAGGCTTTGAACTGCAGTATAATTAGAATTAATACTATCTATGAGATATTACTGAAGATGAAGCTGCCAAGGCTTTGAAACTGCAGTATAATTAGAATTAATAATATCTATGAGATATTACTGAAGATGAAGCTGCCAAGGCTTTGAAACTGCAGTATAATTAGAATTAATAATATCTATGAGATATTACTGAAGATGAAGCTGCCAAGGCTTTGAAACTGCAGTATAATTAGAATTAATAATATCTATGAGATATTACTGAAGATGAAGCTGCCAAGGCTTTGAAACTGCAGTATAATTAGAATTAATAATATCTATGAGATATTACTGAAGATGAAGCTGCCAAGGCTTTGAAACTGCAGTATAATTAGAATTAATAATATCTATGAGATATTACTGAAGATGAAGCTGCCAAGGCTTTGAAACTGCAGTATAATTAGAATTAATAATATCTACGAGATATTACTGAAGATGAAGCTGCCAAGGCTTTGAAACTGCAGTATAATTAGAATTAATAATATCTACGAGATATTACTGAAGATGAAGCTGCCAAGGCTTTGAAACTGCAGTATAATTAGAATTAATACTATCTATGAGATATTACTGAAGATGAAGCTGCCAAGGCTTTGAAACTGCAGTATAATTAGAATTAATAATATCTATGAGATATTACTGAAGATGAAGCTGCCAAGGCTTTGAAACTGCAGTATAATTAGAATTAATACTATCTATGAGATATTACTGAAGATGAAGCTGCCAAGGCTTTGAAACTGCAGTATAATTAGAATTAATAATATCTATGAGATATTACTGAAGATAAGCTGCCAAGGCTTTGAAACTGCAGTATAATTAGAATTAATACTATCTATGAGATATTACTGAAGATGAAGCTGCCAAGGCTTTGAAACTGCAGTATAATTAGAATTAATACTATCTATGAGATATTACTGAAGATGAAGCTGCCAAGGCTTTGAAACTGCAGTATAATTAGAATTAATAATATCTATGAGATATTACTGAAGATGAAGCTGCCAAGGCTTTGAAACTGCAGTATAATTAGAATTAATACTATCTATGAGATATTACTGAAGATGAAGCTGCCAAGGCTTTGAAACTGCAGTATAATTAGAATTAATACTATCTATGAGATATTACTGAAGATGAAGCTGCCAAGGCTTTGAAACTGCAGTATAATTAGAATTAATACTATCTATGAGATATACTGAAGATGAAGCTGCCAAGGCTTTGAAACTGCAGTATAATTAGAATTAATAATATCTATGAGATATTACTGAAGATGAAGCTGCCAAGGCTTTGAAACGCAGTATAATTAGAATTAATACTATCTATGAGATATTACTGAAGATGAAGCTGCCAAGGCTTTGAAACTGCAGTATAATTAGAATTAATACTATCTATGAGATATTACTGAAGATGAAGCTGCCAAGGCTTTGAAACTGCAGTATAATTAGAATTAATAATATCTATGAGATATTACTGAAGATGAAGCTGCCAAGGCTTTGAAACTGCAGCATAATTAGAATTAATACTATCTATGAGATATTACTGAAGATGAAGCTGCCAAGGCTTTGAAACTGCAGTATAATTAGAATTAATAATATCTACGAGATATTACTGAAGATGAAGCTGCCAAGGCTTTGAAACTGCAGTATAATTAGAATTAATAATATCTATGAGATATTACTGAAGATGAAGCTGCCAAGGCTTTGAAACTGCAGTATAAGTAGAAGACTGGATATGTGGTGAGGTGTGAAGTATTTTAATTTAATCTTAGCTTGTATTTATTCATATATTGGTAAAAGCGTTTCTAGTTCTGATGAGGTCAAGATTTGAAAACTGTTCTGAATCTGGCAGTACCTTGGGGTCAACTAAGCCTTTAATTGAAATGAGCACAAGATATATATTTTTTTATTTGATAAGGGAGCCATCATACAGTGCTGAGAACCTAGCTCATGTCTTGTGTCAGTCGTCTAGAAAAGTGGTAATCTTAACCTCCTACTCCAAGGGCCATAGAGCTGCCAGAAGGTTCAGACCAATTTAAAATTCCTTACCTCATCAGGACTCGAACTCCAGACCTTCTGGCTTGTAGTGTATTTCCTTAAGCAACTATAGTTTGGCATGCCCTTTTTTAATAAGTGATATAAATCAATGTATTATTATTATTATTGTTATTATTATTATTATTATTATTATTATTATTATTATTATTATTATTATTATTTATATAGTTATTTTGTATTAATAAGTCTGGAGGTACATATTTCCTTGAAAAGGTATCTAAAAGGATATGAGAAGAAGAAAAAATTGAATATCATTGATCCTGAATAGGCTACTGATATGTACAGATAATAAATTACATTTATTTTAGCAGTATATTTTATGTAACCTGGTATAGCATCTCCTGTATTTCTTCTGTCCCATCCCAAAAGTCCATCAAAGGAGAATCTGTAGAAGTATATTGGCGTCACAGAGTAATCACTTTGTAGTTTGACTTGTTGGTTTGCTGGGTATATAAAATTAAAATCTGTTTTCATCTGAAAGAAATGTTATTAATTAGCCATTATGATTATTTCTGTTTGCATATGAAAATATGATTCTAATTTATATTCTATTGTAAATTATATCTAACAATATATAAATATATATTTATATTGATGCCCGTTCGTTCCACTTGGGACTTGTTGCTCTTCAAGTGGGAAGTTTCTTAACTAGATCAGAGAGTGTTATGTGGTTAGTACATCACCTCAAGAAGGCATCTAGCTGGAAAGTAAGGTATTACTTGGATGAAAGAAAGTTAAATGTTTCTCAGGTGCCTTTTAATTCAGGATTGAGGTTCTTTTACAAGTCTGAAAATCTTCAGACTTGAGACCCATGGTTTATGTCCCTCTTGGAGGACTTATCACTTGGATTTTTCCATCCTAAAAATGCATCAACCCTAGCCAGGTTAGAACTCACTATCCTCAGGACTAGAGCAAGGTACATAACCACTAGACTACCATAGCCGATACACCACACATATATATATATATATATATATATATATATATATCCATCCATCCATAGTAATTCTGCCCAAGGGCAGGTCTTTCACTGCAATCATAGCATTTTCAATGCTATGCTTTGCAGCTTTACTAGGGAATTATAGGTGTGGTAGCTTCCTGTTGCTTTCCACACCGGTGAAGGATGATGATGATGATGGCTGGATGATTTTCGGGGACAGATGGGCCCTAAGCTTCCTGACATTTGTCTTACAGGTGAGGAAACCTCACCCAGGAACCTGTCCCGAGCGGGAATTGAACCCAGGCCCACTGCGTGAAAAGGCAGCATGCTATCTTGAGACCACAGCAGTGGATATATATATATATATATATATATATACAGGGTGTCCACAAAGTCCTGCTATCAAAGTAATGTAACTATTTGAGATAGAGACATGCAGTTTTTTGCAATGTATTCTACATTTCTCAAAGTTCTGTTTACGTTTATTGCATATTGTGATTTAAACAACAATGACAACATCACAATCTGCAACAAATGTAAACAAAACTTTGAGAGATGTAGAATATGTTGCAAAAGACTGCATGGCTGTATCTCAAATAGTTTACAAGCTAAGATACATTGCTTTGGTAGCAGAACTTTGTGGACATTCTGTATATGTATACACATACATAAATACATAATACATAACTTGAGACCAAACTTTAAATGAAAAATTGTTCACTAAAAAAGTAAGAGAAAAGGGGAAGCAATTTTCCAAACAATAGACCTTATATAAAGGGGCATAAGGAAATAAAAATAAAGAATGCATTATCACTGCAATTTTCACTTACCGTAACTGTATTAAAGAAGTATTATATACTCAATTACGTTCAATATTTCAATAAGTTTAAAGTTTACATTCTGACTATGCAAGGAAAATGATACTCTCCATGTACGGGAACCAGTGGTAAACATTTAGTTTTGACTCTGAACTCCAAATTACCATATTTTACCAGTTTTTAAAAGTCTCAATTTTTTTATAAGCTTTGCTTAAGTTTGATATTTTTGTGGTTTCTATAATAAACTAACATAAATAATTATTGAGATTTATATCAAATATTGTCAAAAAAAAGGGAATATGTACATAGATGTGGCTGAAAAGGGAACATACAATAAAAATGAAAAGTTAAAAACCATTATATTGAGTATACTATAAAAAGGGGTGACATTGGACACTTTTTTCTTTTTTCTTTCAATGATGTTTTTATGTTTAAAGATTTTTATTTTATTTTTATACTATTACAATGTCTAGTATTTTATGGTAATTATCATTAATTATCACTAATATAAGGCTAAAACTAACCTCTTTTTTAAAATGGTAAATAATGTCCAATGTCACTCCTCACATTGGGGTTACTTCGGACATTCATAAATTTTATTTTTTATATTTGAAGAGAAAAATTATATACTCAGACTGGGGTTTGAACCCTGTCATAAATTTATATGATTGCAAGATGCTATCCAACCTATGGTCTGATTTTGGACAGTTGATTGTGTTTTAAAAAATAAGAAAGTAAATAGGCTGAAAAATAATGTTACATTATTAATAAAAATACAGAGTTTTATACCAAAGTAGTCTTTTGTTTACAAAACATCTTCATGAAATTTAATCTTTCTTTTCTCTTCCTTAGTAGCCGGTAACAGCTTAGCAATCTGATCCTTTGTTAACCTTTTCACTGCTGAGATATTTCCAGCCATTAAAACCCTCCTTGCTCAATGCAGGGAGAAATATGGAAAAAGTTTATTTAGGTTCCTAGGAGATGGCAGTATATGCCTGCTTAGTTTGAAAGCAATGCAATACGTATTATATAACTAGCAGGCATTTGGAGTTGAGAATGGATATACACACCCATAGCACAGCAAGCATTTTCTTTGCTAACGGATATACCCGTTCGTAGCAGTGTAAAGGTTAAGGTATCTTCATCTGGAACTACTGGAAATAACAAAAAATGTTGTGTGTTGATAGAGAAATTTCACCTCTACAATTTTTCCACCAACCTTTGTCACTACTCCTACAATTTGTCGGATGTATAGACTCCATCTCTTTGTCTATTCATAATTGAAGACCAAAAATGTCTCCACATCCAATATCATTTCTTCAGAATTATCACTGGTACCGGTATCTCTTTCATTTGTCAAGTCATTGTTGCTGCTTGTCCTGTTACTACTGCTGCTTAAAGTGCTGGTTTCCGATAAAGTTGATGCATCATACAGAATACCAAATCTTTTGGCTGCTTTTAGATGTGACATTCGACCAGCCCTTAAAATATTTTGAGCTTGATAATTTTGTCTGACTAGTACTTCTAGAGCATTTTATATATCTTACCCATTGTCCGAAGTCACACTGTTCTGTGCTGTGCTGATTTTACACTAAACTACGTCTACAAGTGGTGACTTGAATTATTTTAAATAAAAAATTATGTATATATTTAAATTAATATTGGGAAGTAAACATTATGAGGTTATATCATTAATATAATTAACTGATGAAGGACATGATATTGTCTGAAACCGTCGGTATCAAAGAAGTTTGAAAATATATGAGGTGAGTCGATTAAAATATGTTCTCCACTCACTATTAAAAAATTATGTAACCATTGTTATAAAGGATTAAAGAAACAAATGCCATATCTTGCAAAAATCAATTTAAATTACTTTGAAGTATACAACCGAAAGTTATAACTGTTAAAAAGAAAAATAATTAACAAAAATACATGAATTGTTTAGTGAGCTACCAAATGCATCAATGATTTGGAAATTAATTAAAAACACCTTCCAACAACAATGGCATTTACACTGATATGCAAACTTTCACTTTTTGTCTGGGGTATTCATTCTAATATGTCATTATTCCTAATTTGACTATGCTGAAACAAAATATGAACTTGTTTGTCTCCATCATGTACCAATTTTTCACAATATATGAAAAAAATAAAATATACCTTTTTATTCTTGGTTCCATCAAATTTATATTATATCATTAAATATCAGTTAATAAATCCACAACACTCAAAACTAAAATCTTCAGAATTAACTTTTCTTCTCTCCGTATTGAAATGAGTTGGCAAGAACTTTCCTTTCTTAGAAAAATAAACTATAGGAATTTTGTTGAAGTGGAAATATTACAAATACAAAAGCCTAATTTCAGATATCATAAAAAATAAAGACAAAAGATGGAATATAATTCTATTAAAATAGTTAATAATTCTTGGTAAGAAAATCTTGTAGTTAGGAAATTTGTAATCAAATTTTAAACAGTTCGTGATAACCAAACAGTGTTATCATAGGGTCAAAGAGGGATGGTGACTCCTGTTCAACTTCAAGTTGCATCATCTTGACCCTTGGATGTGTAATTGTGACATGATAATAGCTAGTACTGGTATGAGAGTATTATCTTATGTTTCGATATGGATAAATAGACGTGTCGAGAAAGGACAAGAGAGCAGCGGGGTGATTGTGGTCCCCTCAGGAGGGCCCTGCGGGCCGGTGGCGTCTACATGGGTAACGTATTTGCACCTGACACTTTTGGGTCATTTTAAGACTTAGAATTAAAAAAGGACCAAATGGTCCAAGTAACTTAGACTATGAAACAAAATTGAATATTTAAAATACTGGATATCTCTCTAACTAATAGCATTTTAGTAACAGAATATATTTTGACAGGGACAATGTGGCGATTTCAGCTGACTTTAATAACAGTTTGTTGTTGAGTTGATTTCTTTATGTTTGGAATTTATTTTAATAAATAATGTTATTTCTCTTTTACTGTGGTTTATTATGTTAATTGTAGAATAGTTCCTCCAAAATCAAGGCCAACCGCTCGGGCCAAATTCAACTTAAACAATAGGGAACTACGCTACCCATACGCAGGGGCTTACCAGACGCGCCGCGTAATATTTTGGTGAACAAGCGGTGGAATATTCGTGAAAATAATATTTATCATTATATTCACGAATGAAGAAACGAACCTTAGACCACAAATTAACCTTCAATTCGTGCACAGTAAAAATGTATATGTTTTTTTCAATTAGGAAGAGAAGAGTCACATTGAATAAACTACGTCGTTTAAAAACAGAGAGAGACCAGAAAATATTCAACTTTGGGACATTATGGCTTTAGGTTATGTTTTTTTTGGGATCTAATATTTGGGTTTTATATGTTTTAGGTTATATTTTAGGTATTGATGTTTTTTTTTCTCCTCAACAAATGTTTTATTTTTCTAGGCATAATTAAAGTTTTTTTTCAATGAGTATGACAATTTTGGTGTTGTTGATAATTGTTTTTAGGTGTTATTTTTTTTGGGAGATATTAATATGTACATTAATTTTTTTCTATGTTATATGGTAGATTCTTTTTATAACTTGATTTTTTTTTGATACACCTAAGGTTTATGAATTAAAATGGTGTTGTTTCAGGATATTTTTTTTTGTTGTTAACCTAGGTTATGATATTTCTTTTGTAGAGTGTTATAATTTTAGTTTTTGTTGTGTGGCAATATCTCATCCAATGCTAATAATTGTGTATAATGACATATTTTGGTGGGGTGGTACCAGACAAGCTTTTTACTTACGCGACTTGAATTGACACGAAACGTAGTAGTGGAAATATGATTTAACATGGTAATCGTCCGACATTTTGAATTTTTCATAGAGTAACAAAATAGGAAGAAGTAATTTATTTTACGTATCAAATCACATTTAAAACGCAAGGAACATAAAAGCTAACCCAACCTAAATCAATTACTGTAACAAATAAATCATTAAATTTCAAAACCTGGTAAAACTGCTCAGGCGAAAGTCTGAAGTATTCTAAAATTTGGTATATTCATCAACCATATGTTTATTTAAGAATTAAGAATAATTTATTCTACAATTTTCCATACAACATTCTTATGATGCTGTTGCTCTAGGTACCTTTTTCTGTCTTTACTAATATTTCGAACTATTTTAATCGTTTTCCAACGACACTTGAAACTTTTTGATGAAGAATTTTAATATGTTTATCTATGTACACAAATTATGACTTTTCCTCTCAATTTATTTTCAAAGTTCTTTATTAGAATTGAAGTTGGCATACGTGAACGCTCATAAAATTAAATCCACCAGATGGCAGGACATTTGTGTGAATGACCAGCATTTGCATTTAATTCCAAACCATATTTTAAGAAATAAATGTTCAATCACTTAAAATTGTTAGATTCCGATTGGTCAATTTAGTGTGCATCAGATTAGTTTATAGTTTACTAAATAGGATGTATATAATTTATTTTATTAGGTTATGCAGGGACAGGCTTGTATACATTGGGTTTTGTAAACACATTTGGAAATGTATTATGAACGTTGGTCATTTTGATTTTCCATATATGTGGTGCCATCTGGCGACAATTCCATAAACATATGCGCTGTAACGTTTGCGCTCCATGTTGTACCAGCATCACGCCGAGCGAAACGCGAATTCGCGTCACGTCGGGCGCGACACGCTGTATAATAAACCGTAGCATTATAACTTATGTGGTCATGTCAGGAAATAGTTCCACTTTATTTTCACATTTACAAGTAAAATAATGAAGTGATAATTACATCTCTTAGCTAAATACGTTTAATATAGTGTTTTATTAATATTTATTGAAATTAGATACTCTTAACGTGGGTAGAAAAAAAAAAAAAAAGCTTGTGTACTCCCACCCGGACAATATTTTATTATTTCGCCTATCGGTAAGACGTGGCACGATCATATATACACATAAATCATTTCTGAAAGCATCACCGCGAGAGATAAGCCCAAGGGATCATAGGTTGCTTTACACGCCACTAGATGGGAAATTTTTGTTATATTGAACCTTTTATATTTTTGGAAAAGGATAATAGATTTAAGCAAACAAGATGGCGGACACATCTTATACTTACGCCACTAATGCACTAAACACTCATACCACGTTTGCACCATGCAAACATTCATTTTTTTTATATATATATTCACGTAAAACGCGATCTTGGATATCTGGATAGAGATGGGACACGAAAAATTAATTTATGGTTTATTAACTAGGTAGTTTTTTTTTGGATAAAGAACTAGGAAGTTGGCTAACGTCTATTATATTTTTGTTTTGTTTCTCAAAATGGCCACGATGACTACAGAGCCTTCTAACGGAGTCTATATTAAACATTACAGCTACCCCGTAGGAAACTAATTCTATCCACTTCAATCAAATAAAATTCTACTTATATTCGGGCTAATAATCAAAAAATAATATTGAGATAAATACAAGAAAGATAAATCGATTGATATTTCAGTCCCCGTGTAGCAACTCGTGCATCCACACTGGTAATTAATCTTGGCCCACGTGAGGCTCGAGGAACCGCGTTATGACTTGCAATAAATGATTATATTGGAAAAATAAATGAACGATTATTATAATAAGACTATAAAAGTTTAATTACAAGTGAATAACCGAAAACTAGCAGGAAAATAGTTAGGGAGTTGGAAAACGTAAAAATCAGAGGATTTGTAAATAGAGTAATAGCCGTGAAAAATGAAGTAACATTTAAAGTAACATATTCCCCTACCGGAGATCTTGAGGTGGCGGAAATGTTAGGGCTCCCAATATTTCTAGACAATCGGCACTTAATGTCAGCCGGGTTATCAGCCCTGCGTGACGTCCGTCCTTTCCACAGAACAAGAGTCTGGTACTCGTTTCAGTTAAAGGCTGAATCGACCCCAGGGCCATAGTGCCGCCAGGAGGACTAGATCAGGTTAACAATCCTAATACACACCGGGACTTGAACCCCCGACTTTTCAGCTTGTAGCGCAGTACTTTATCCACTATGCTAGTAGAAATAAATATTCATACTAAATATATTAAAGAAATTTTAAACACGACTGAGGTTATGACCACCTGCCGTGCGACCTTGACAAGGCAGGGCATGAGGCAAGTAATACCGATTGCCGCTGGAAATGATTCTGGGATTTTTATGGTAAGGCGAGCACCATTATATTTAGGAACGTTTTCAGTTAAAAATCGAGGGAACTACTGGCTGCGCGATTTAAAATTAATAATAATAAAACACGATAAAATAATAATCGTCACACGAAGTTCGGGTACAAATCATACTTTCATAATGCGAGATAATGTAAAAGATTGGATGACAAATAAAATAATAATAAAATTAGGGAACGTTCAAGAAAATAGGAGTTTTCTGAATAATAGATATGAAATCACCAGCGTGGAAAATTGGAAAATGGAAAATCGCCATCTTGAGAGATATTGTGTTTTGAGACACGTCTTGCACGAAAACGGAGTGTCCCAGGAGGTCACATAGCGATAACAGTCAGCAAAGCTCTGGAATGTGTTTAATTTGGTGATAGTTAGATTAACCACACAGATAAGGACTCCAAAACCGATTGCCTCAGGAATATGAACAAAATTTAGATTAGGAGCAATTACAGGGACATAATATTTTTTTTTCGAGACATCAGAAAACGTACGTTAAATAAAGAAAATAAAGTGGCATATGGGCAATCAAAGGGATCTTAGATTTGAAACCCGAGAAAATGAACAAAGGGCATGAAGACTTAGGAGAAATAAACGAGAACTCGAACATAGAGGGGAATGGAGAATTAGCACAATCAAAGATGAACTCAACTAATGAGGAAGGCAGATTCTAGTTTCGAAAACAGAGAGTATGGAAAAGGGGCATGGGAACTTCGGATAAATTAGAGAGAACTCGATCAAAAGCGGGAATTGAGATTAATAAAATGGAGGACTCGCTTGATCCGTAATTCAGATTTAGGTTTCGGAAACAAAAGAATGGAGATTCTGTATAAATAAGAGAGCTCGAATGGAAGAGGAGAACGGAGATTGGGCATAATCATAGAGCTCCGCTAGTGAGGATTACGGAGGGGAGGTGAAACCAAGATGCTTACAGAAATGATAAAGGAAGGATAGACTTACAGAAATGATAAAGGAAGGATAGACTTACAGAAATGATAAAGGAAGGATAGACTTATTCCCAGAAATATTTTCTTTTCGGCTGTATCATAGTTGTTTTTTTTGGGGGTGAAAATTAGGATACTTGACAAACAAACATCGACGAATAGGATACTAGAGACTAGTTAGGATATCCACGTGAGATTGATGGGATGTGACCAGGTAGATCGAGCTATTAATATTAATGAGAATCCTAAAACTTAATAAAAATATAATAATAATAAACCACCAAGAAAAAAAATAATAATAATAATAATAATAATAATAATAATGACAATAACTATGCTAATAATAATAAAAATGACATCAGTAATAACAATAAACCTTAACAATCATAATAATAAAAATAACATCAAATTACCAGTGTTGATAATGTATAATGAAAATAAGAAAACACAGTAATTTATAATTGATAATAATAATAATAATAATAATAATAATAATAATAATAATAATAATAATAATAATGGAATAAGAGCGAACTATCAGAAAATAATACTTATGTTTATGAATAAAAGGAAGGATAACGGAAAACCATAATCTCATTTTTAGCAATTAGGACTCATTTAAGTATGAATGGGTTCCGGGATAAGTAGTAGGCTAGTTCGCGAGAAGATAACGTGGAAGCAGTCCAGATAGAGGCACGTAGTACGTTAACCCATTCGCTTCAGGTTTAAATGATCAATGCTTTTCCTCAGAAACCGGATTTAAGTTACTGTAAATTATATTGTATATTTTCAGACATACAAAACAAACAAAATATAACGGTACTTGAGATGAGAGTAGGGGCAAATTCAAAAACACATTCTTCTACTGTTCATAAATGTTAACAAAAAATTACCCTGCCGAGGGATGTACAAATATTGCAAAATATATAACAACAGAGTTAAGCGAGTGTACCTCGTCTTTGAGGCGAATAGGTTAAGCCTATAACGGAAGACGAATGATAGGTTCAATTAACCAGAAGTTATGCCAACACGGAGGATAGAAATTATTTTAACATCGCGAGAAATAAGTAGTGACAACAGTTCAGATTAAGAAGGGAGGATGTGCATTATCCGACTTGGGTTAAAGAAAAATATATACGTATTGCAAAGAGAACGGAAAGGGGACATGGGAACTTAGGAAAATGTATAAACTTCTGGAACGCAATGAAGAATAAGACAAGTGTTGAGAGATTTTCCCAGAATTACCGAGTGCCTAACATGCAGGAATGATCGGAAACAATTTAATTTATTCCCAGAGTAATTTAGAAGATGGAGGTTAGGATACTTCACGGATAGTTAGGTGTCTTAATCGATCTAGTGGAAGATATTATCCTATAAATTTGGAATTTCAAGGGCTACACTAAATAATATTTCTAAAAGAAATTACACAACAACTATTATACCCAACTGATCATGACGCTTGACTGAGGTGCCTACAGGAGGATACAGAGATAGAATCAGCGGCCGAGATCTCTCCCTCTGTATACCTCGATAGCATGTCAGTTAGGACTAGTGACCAGTCGAGTAGTAGACACACACACATATGGGATATGACTTATTACGATAATATATAAAAACTAGATCGCTTAAGACTCTTCATATTTAGGCCTACGAGGGATAATACAAGGATAGGCTACAACTTAGGTCAATCTAGGCTAGGTAATGTTAGAAATACATAAACAGAGATGAAACTTTTACATAGTCGCACACAGGGATACGAGTTGGGAAGGACTAAGGACCCTTTTGGAGAGGTTTTGGCCTCGAAAATTTGGCGAGTTGCCTGAACACTTCGCCAACAAGCTAGGCAGGTGCGAGTCGGAAGGTGGGGCACCCCCGTTATGACATGATCTAGAGACTGAGAACTCCAAAATGATCTTGGGGCACTGGCCATAAAACCTTGCCGACTTGGCACTTACGTTAGGGACCATAAGGAACATCGTTGTTTAGGGAGAGATAGGCATCTGGGGAACATAGAAACAAATGAAAGCACAATACAATTACGGGCAAAGAGACCCACGGAAAACTGTCATGATACCCGGGTTTAGGGGGGGATGAGAGCGATAGGGGAACCCCATCAAAAAGATTAGGATAAAATCCACTTTTCCGATGAGGCGGCGTCCATGAGTTCAAGAAGGCTCTCCCTAAGGTTAATGTCCTGAGGCAGCAGGATGAGAGGGGTGTCAGGAAGGAACCGAGTCACTGTTGATGAGGATGGGAGCACCCCGGCCTCCACTTCGTGGTCGTGCAAGGGATAACCGAGTCACCGTTGTCGGAGGTCGAGCCCATTCCTGGTCTTCATGGTCGTGCAAGGTGAATTCGCTGGCTCGCCCGACAGGAATCGCAAAGATGAGAGGGGTGGGGTCAGGAAGGAACCGAGTCACTGTTGATAGGATGGGAGCAACCCGGCCTCCACTTCGTGGTCGTGCAAGGGATAACCGAGTCACCGTTGTCGGAGGTCGAGCCCATTCCTGGTCTTCATGGTCGTGCAAGGTGAATTCGCTGACTCACCCGACCGGATAAATAGCGAGACGGGAATCGCGAAGATGAGAGGGGTGGAGTTAGGAAGGAACCGAGTCACTGTTGACAGAGATGGGAGCATCCCGGCCTCCACTTCGTGGTCGTGCAAGGGATAACCGAGTCACCGTTGTCGGAGGTCGAGCCCATTCTTGGTCTTCATGGTCGTGCAAGGTGAATTGGCTAACCCACCCCAAGGATACATAGCCGGGATTAGGAACTGAGGTTAGCAAGAGACGGACCCCGTCTGGGAGGATAGGATTTAATTCCCTTCTGGACGCAGTAGCGGACGTTGAGGAACCAACAGAGTTTCTAATAAACCCGAAGTTAGGAAGTGAGGTGAGCAAGAGACGGACCCCGTCTGGGAGGATAGGATTTAATTCCCTTCTGGACGCAGTAGCGGACGTTGAGGCACCAACAGGCTTTCTAAGAAAATACAAAAGAATGGATGCCAGGATGCTAGGAAAACCGCGAAGAAAAGTCGTACGCACACATGGATATGGTCCTAACGAGGAAACAATGAATAATAGACAGGGACGTCAGAAACGTTGAGATACTAGATGAGAATACTAAGGGAAACACATAGATATTACGATTGCGCGATCGACGAGTAGAGCCAAGAGAGACAGATTGACCTAAGTAGGAATATTACATACAAAAGAAGTTAAACACGTACGGGAATACATAAAAGGATATCTCAGGAATTTAGAGGTTAAACACATAGGTGTACATGAAAATTAGAAGTTAAACACATAAATAATACAAGAAAGTAGAAAGAGAGGTTAAAAACATAAGTAATACAAGAAAGTAGGAAGAGAGGTTAAACACATAAGTAATACAAGAAAGTAGGAAGAGAGGTTAAACACATAAGTAATACAAGAAAGTAGGAAGAGAGGTTAAACACATACGTAATACAAGAAAGTAGGAAGAGAGGTTAAACACATACGTAATACAAGAAAGTAGGAAGAGAGGTTAAATGCATAAGTAATACAGAAGTGGGATTATTACAGGAAATTAAGGAACTTAGGGATTAAACACATAGGGTAATACCGGAAAATAGAAGTTAAACACATTGGGTAGACATGGAAATAGAAGATAAACACGTAAGGATAATACACGGAATTAGAAGTTAAACACATGCGGTAATACATAAAAGGAGATCTCAGGAAATTATAGGTTAACCACATAAAGATAGTACACGAAACTAGGGGTTAAACTCATAAGGTACTACAGGAAATTAGGGGTTAAACACACAGGGTAATACAAGAAATTAAAAGATAAACACTTAAGAAAGTGCCTGAAATTAGAAGTTAAACACATAGGGTTGGACATGAACTTAGAGGTTAAAACCATATGTAAGATAGGGAATAAGTCTACACGTATGAGACCAGGAATTAACTCAAGAACGAAAATGGAAATTAAAAGGAACCAAAGGATAAGAAATAAAAAGGGAGAGGTTAAACCCATAGGTAAGATGGGACCCAAGACACGGAATAAAGTCCACGCATAATCAGGAGTTATGAAAAGAAAATTAAATTCAAGAAACCAGATGAGATATTGCCAAACGAATCAGGAAGGGACTAAGGAGATATTGCCGAACGAATCAGGAAGGGATTAAGGAAATATTGCCGAACGAATCAGGAAGGGCGTAAGGAAATATTGCCGAACGAATCAGGAAGGGCATAAGGAAATATTGCCGAAGGGATTAAGGAGATATTGCAAACGAATCAGGAAGGGCGTAAGGAAATTTTTGCCGAACGAATTCGGAAGGACTTAAGGAAACAACACCATTCAGACGCATTTTTTTTTTTAAGTTAACTCTGTGGGCTGTAACATGGGAAATCGACAGTAGTATTGGAAGCGAGAATTTAAGATGCAATACGCATCCCGGGATAAAGAAAGGAAATGCTCTCCCAATCAGGACCTCACGAGGGAATGATGATTCGGAATTCAGGTTACATAATCGTACAAAGTAGTAATTACACCTTAAAGCCCTAGCGAATTATGTGTAGGCGAGCACACTCGGTCGAACCCAGGGCTCTAGAGTAGGAAAGGCAAAATTGAAATTTTATCCAAGCAATGGAAAGTGAAAACCAGCGGTAAAATACAGGGAGATACTGACACTTTTTGAACCTAGTAAAACCTGAATTGCAATAAGGGCATAAATGATTCATGAGAAATCATAAGACCAAAGACATAAGAGCATTTCCTTTGCAACTTGAGGCTAGCTAATAGGGACAAATAGGAACATGGGTGCACCAAACTACACGATACATGTTGATAACAAATAAATCTAAAGCCAGAACGTCTAATACAATATAGTATCAGAGATATGATGGCTGAAAATGAAGCCTCTAAGCAATGAAGTTAAATTAAAATGACCAGGAGTGATGGGAGGGATACGGACCCATGTGGTAAGAGATAGCACCAAACCCATAATCAATGTTATAGTTATCCTCCCAAGTTTTAATGCCAATGCCATGAGATTGCAGCTTCACGCTTGGACTGCGGCCACCACCACGACACCACATGATGGGAGGCAGATTAAGATGGCCAGACTCGCGGAGCACCCTATACATCTGAGGACGAGGGCAGCATAACGCTGCACGGACCAACCACACCCTGTACATCTAATGACGCAGGGTAGCTGCCAGGATCAACACACATCTCGTGGCGGAGCATGAGATGGATGAATGTCCAGACTCGCAACCAGCTGAGACAAAACACCTCATTAGCAGTAAAAACCAAACCCAGGGCATTATAAAATAATAACGACTTTCTCCAACGCAAACCTTGGCCTAACCTCCTTCAGCCCAATTTTGTCCTATAGAAGAGTTAGGAAAACAAACTCCACGTCAAGATTAATTCCTATCAACCCTTTCACAAGTTCTCCTTGGACCTAACTGGGTTTTGTTTAAAGAAACTAGGCATGACAAAAAAAAAGGGGCCTACCTGGACCAACGGCAGCTGAAACCGAACAACGACCTCGAGCATTAGGACATTGCCTCCTCCATCGCGGTAAGCAGACACGAAACCTGACCTCCAAGCTGGCCACAGCAGACACCACAGTTTTATAATTTTTTATCAATGATCCGCTTCACGGAATAGAACTGTCAGAGTGAATAACAAAAAAAAAGGGGGAAAACGTCGGCGTACATAACTAAAGTAATGAAATGTGATAAAGTGCGTCGGATATTGGATAACAGTGTAAGTGCTTCGGTTCCATAAGAAACCACAGAAGGTTTAAATAAGGAAGAAGAATGAAGACAAGAAGAATTTTTTTTTGGTCAATATTTTTGTGTTTTATTTTTTTCAGCAAATAAACATTATTTTTTCTTTCTTTCTGAAACAATGCTCAGGCATGTTGGCTTGCTATATTGTGATTTTTGTTTTTTTTGAAGTATGGTGTTCTCACTAAGTAAACGGATCTGGCGATATTTCGACGCAATTAAAGGTATTCGGGCAATTTTACAAGACGATCTAACCTCTTAGGATGAGAACAAAATACTTCCAGGACAGATGGAATCGCCAATTGATGACGTCAGCTGCACTCCCACGTAAAGCTAAGTTGAAAGATAAATGTCAGGACCAACCCCCGAGAGGTGAGAGATATCCTGTAAGGAAAAAAGACTTTCGGTTTTTCAACCCTACAGTCTTATTTAGGGAGGGGGGAATATTACAAATACAAAAGCCTAATTTCAGATATCATAAAAAATAAAGACAAAAGATGGAATATAATTCTATTAAAATAGTTAATAATTCTTGGTAAGAAAATCTTGTAGTTAGGAAATTTGTAATCAAATTTTAAACAGTTCATGATAACCAAACAGTGTTATCATAGGGTCAAAGTGTGGATGGTGATGCCTTGTCAACTTCAAGTTGCATCATCCTGACCCTTAGATGTGTAATTGTTACTAAAGATGACATCATGATAGCTGGGACTGGTAGGATAGATTATCTGATTTTTCGATATGTATAAAGAAGAGTGTCTGGAATAGACAAGAGAGCAGCGGGACTGAGTGCGGTCCCCTCAGGAGGGCCCAGCGGGCCGGTGGCGTCTACATGGGTGACGTATTTTCATTCTGACACTTCTTTGGTCATTTTAAGACTTAGAATTAAATAAGGACCAAATGGTCCAAGTAACTTAGACTATGAAACAAAATTGAATATTTAAAATACTGGATATCTCTCTAACTAATAGCATTTTAGTAACAGAATATATTTTGACAGGGACAATGTGGCGATTTCAGCTGACTTTAATAACAGTTTGTTGTTGAGTTGATTTCTTTATGTTTGGAATTTATTTTAATAAATAATGTTATTTCTCTTTTACTGTGGTTTATTATGTTAATTGTAGAATAGTTCCTCCAAAATCAAGGCCAACCGCTCGGGCCAAATTCAACTTAAACAATAGGGAACTACGCTACCCATACGCAGGGGCTTAACAGACGCGCCGCGTAATAGGAAATATACCTCTATCATATAGATAAGAGACAAATTATATTTGTGGTCATAAAATGTATAAATTAAAAATATTAGAAAAATGACAGCTTACTTACATTTGCAAATTGTACTGCAGTCTCTGGAGATACATTTTTATCTCCAAAGTAGAATTTCTTCACTTGAGATGCTATTTCTGTTGAACTATTAAACTGCCAGGGAAGCAATGTTTCAAAATGTTCATTCATATTTTTTAGATCATCTGGTCCACTATACAATTCTGTTCAAAGATATCATCACCATTGATATTGTTATTACTTCTATCATTATTATAATCATTATTATTATTATTATTATTATATTATTATTATTATTATTATTATTATTATTAACTTGTGCTGGAATTTGGGTAGCTACATTAGGTAGCGGCTCCTGGTTGAGAAAACCAGCTATAATGTTTGGGAGACCCTACATGCTGACGACATGTCACCCCTACACTGTTGTAAATTATGATCTGGAGTATAAGTTAAAGACTCTCCCGGTGCTTCATTATCATTTATCACCCATCATATTATTGGCTTAGTGTAACTCCATATTCCAGGTGTCCCAACATTAGAAGTAGATTACAATTTTGCCAATGCCAGGAGAAAATTCCATAATTGTCATAAGATAACATGGTAGCATTGGACTATATATATATGACATGATAAGAAAAATAAATGCCTGGACGGGTTTCGAACCCGGAACTCTGGATTGGTACCCCAGCATGTTATCCATTATACCACCAGGCGAATCCAATTCAAACACTTATTTTTTCTTATATATATATTATATTCTCCATTATTACTAGATGTCACGAGAACTCAGTCTTCACTGCCACCTAATAGCTGACTATAATAAGTAAGTAAATTAAAGAGAATATATTTACTTTATAGCAGTGACGCTTTATCGATGTTATAATTAATGTTTTTTTGGCATTGAGCAATGCAAGCTTAATATGACATGATAAGAAAAATAAATGCCTGGACAGTTTTCGAACCCAGAACTCTGGGTTATCCATTACACCACCAGGCAAATCCAAATCAAACACTTATATATATATATATATATATATATATAACCATAAGTTCCCACGTGAGTTAGTTATCTAAATTAATTTAGTTATGCTTGTTTTCCCATAGATGTCAGTGAATGAAAAGTGATTAGTTCATTGTCTCAAAGAGACACACAGGAGGCAACTAAGATATTACTTGGATGGGAAATGCCGATTAAATTTTGCTCAGATGCTCTAATTTAGGCTTGATGTTCTTTTATGAGCCTAAAAATCTTTAGACTCAGTACTCACATCCTAAAAATTCATCAACCCCAGCCGGGTTTGAAACCACAACTCTCAGATCCAGAGGCAACTCTGGATCACCAAATATACAAATAAATTATAATTTATCAGTGTCAGCCATGGTTATGTTCCTTGTCTCTGGTCCCGAGGGTCATGGGTTCAAACCTGTTAGGGGCTGATGAATTTTTTAGGATGGAAAAATCCAAGGAGCAAGTACTCCAGGAGGACTTGATTCCATGGGTCCCAAGTCTGAAGATTTTCAGACTTATAAACAAACCTTAAGCCTGAATAAAGAGGCTTCTTCACAAAATTTACTGACCTTCATCATCCTAGTAATACCTTTGTTGCCTACTAGATGCTCATTGGATCAGTATGTTGACCACATACCATTCATGACATCTGTTGGGAAATAAGTGTAACCAAATTAACTTGGTCTAGTAACCCCTAACAAAGGAGAGGATATGGTTCAACGTAGACTCTTACTCCATTGTAGATAAATCATTTATTAATAATAATTTTAAAAAGTCATAGAATGAGAAAATTTATTTCCAGAAGCCCATAAATTAAATTTTTAATCAGGAGATAAATAGAAAAATAGAAGAATTATTATATATTCTTAATAATCTCTACAAAAACATTTACTACTTACGGTTTACATTGATTATCCCTTCTTGTGAATTTATTCCAATAATCAGAGGAACGTCATTGTATTTCCCTTGTATTGTGAGTTCCTCGGGATCAGCAGGTAAGAAAGCTTCATCTGGTCCCATATCAGACTCAATCTCCACAGTGAACTGTAGCTAGAATAAAAATATCATGTGTCATTTAAGAAACTGAAACTGAGATTCAGGGACTGTGTCATGCTAATCATGCAACTCCCTGTACTGTTTCCTATTAGCTAATGACAGTAATTTGATCATTGTTGGTTCTTCAGAGCTGTTGTGTAAAATATTTAAAAATATTATATTCATCTATATTGGTAATTATCATAAGTAATGCCACGAGTGATTTCCAATTTATCTAGAGAATTTGGAAATCAAGAGTGGCATTTGTTAGGACTTTTTAACGAATAAAATTAAGCTGTTTACTCACAAATCATTATTTAACTATAGTTATTTTAAAATATTTATATATTTAATGTAAACGGTGATGTTTGAAAACAAATGAGAAACAATAGGTATGCTTCATCTGCTTCTTTTGTTTATCACTGCAACCAGATCATACGAGGTGTGATCAATAAGTTTCTGGAATGAGGCCATAAACACAACACAACACTTCAAAGATTCTATTCAGCACTGTCACCCTCGAAGTAGTCACCATGGGAGTTGATACACTTGTCCCAGCGCTTCTGCCAATGCTGGAAGCACTTCTGGAAGTCGTCTTCTTTAAATGTGTCCAATGCCTTCTGCGATTCGCACTGGATGACATCAATGTCCTCAAAACGATGTCCTCGGAGCCGAATTTTTAGCCGTGGGAACAGGAAAAAGTCTGCTGGAGCCAGATCTGGAGAATAGGCTGGATGGGGAACAGTACTCATCCTATTTTTGTCCAAAAACTGGCAGACAGAAATTGCTTTGTGCACGGGCGCATTGTCGTGATGCAGGAACCATTCACCAGTCCTCCATTTCTCTGGCCATTTGCTCGCACATTCTCCCTCAATCTTTGCAACACTTGTTTGTAAGTACACTTGATTCACTGTTTGACCCCGTGGTACAAATTCCTTATGCACAATTCCATTAATGTCAAAAAAAAATCATCATTGACTTCACATTCGATCGAACTTGTCTGGCTTTCTTGGGGCGTGGAGATGCAGGACTCTTCCATTGCGAAGACTGTTGTTTAGTTTCTGGATCGTAGCCATAAATCCATGTTTCATCACCAGTAATAACCTTTTCCATGAACCATGGGTAATTTTTAAGCTGTTCTTTAAGATCTGTGCAGGCAATCACACGACTTTCCTTTTGGTCATTTGAAAGGAGGCGGGGCACGAACTTCGCAGCAATTCTTCGCATGTTCAAATCGTCTTTCAAAATGCTTTGAACACTTCCAAACGTGAGTGCTAGTGCATCAGACAGTTCTCGTATTGTAATGCGCCTATCATTTAATACCATTTCCCTCACTCGATCGATATTTTTATTGGTTTTGCTGGAAGTTGGTCGTCCCAGACGATTTTCATCCTTAACCGATGTCACGCCCCTTTTAAATTTCGAAAACCACTCAAATGCTTGAGATTTGCCCATTGCTTCCTCCCCATAAGCTGTTCTTAACATTTGATATGTTTCTGTTGCAGTTTTACCAAGTTTAAAGCAAAATTTGATGCATGTTCTTTGTTCCTCGTAATCCCACATTGTTGCTACACAGAGAAATCGCCGCACGCACAAAACACGTCTTCACTTCAGAGCTTCTACCAGCATACTGCAAGGTCAGAGAAGGTCGTGCGACCCCTCAAATTCATCACAAGGAAATTCTGAGTGCACAGCCTGGGTGAAAATTAAAAACTCCTCAATGGCATAATTGTTTTGAAGCCATTCCGGAAACTTATTGATCACACCTTGTACTATTTATTGCCAAAGGAATGCAATATTGTAAGAATGCTCTCTAGTGGAGAAAAAATGAAACACATCAAACTGTATATTAATTCATTTCTGATGTCGTATGATGTAAATATGACAATTATATTTTTCTGGATTATTACCTGGGAAAAAATACATTTAAGAAAGTGCAAACAGTGGTTTCTTTTTTTTGGTGGTATAATAAATTGCTACAAATGTTTTTATATTAACTCCTGATGTGTTGACATCTATGCTCTATATATACAATCTGGTAGCCGTATTTCTTATAGGCTCAGTCACTGCAAAATAATGGTCAGACCTGTTCAGAATGTTAAAAAGGAGGTTCTTTCTTTAATATGGTAAATATAACACTGATAAATATTTTGTGAAACACGACTCTGATTGGTTGTAAAACAGAAATCATTGAAACGTGATTGGTCATTGACTCCCATTTGGGGCATGAGTTAAATAGTCATTATTAGTATTTTTATCTTTATTTGCTATTATAATTATTATTGTTATTATTATGTAGGTTCCTCTGGTTAGGATCTTGTAGACGAAGCCACGACAATTGTTCCAGGGATGGTGTAACGTGATCAAATCTGTGAATACAACAAATAAAACATATGCAAGAATTATGAACATGTTGAAGTCTTTGGGTAGGAACAGTATTTAGGTCAGTAAAAAGAGTATCACAATAATCAAAATGGGGCATTGCAAGTGTTTCGATTAATATTTTCCTTAGAGCAAATGGTAAACAATTTCTTATACATTACGATCACATTTGGAATCCACAGCTTATATGGTGTTCCTCTATTATAGCACAGCTCTGTTTCCCAATAACTGTAATTTCAAGTTTGCAGAAATCACATTATGTGATTTACCTTATCTTACATCTTCTCTGAGATCCATACTTAACAAATAACACAATTTAATGAGTGTATTATTGAGAAGATAGTTTTGCAAATATTGTTTGTTTATTCCATTTTAAATTTTTATCCATAAATAGTCCACTGCTGTGGTCTCGAGGTAGTGTGCTGCTTTGTCGCAGCAGGCCCGGGTTCGATTCCGGGTCAGGACAGGCTCCTGGGTGAGGTTTTTTTTTTGGGTTTTTCCTCACCTGTAAGACAAATGTCAAGAAGCTTAGGGCCCAACTGTCCCTGAAAATCATCTGGCCATCATCATCATTATCATTCTTCACCTGTGTGGAAAGTAATGGGAAGCTACCATACCTATAATTTCCTAGTAAAGCTGCAAGCATAGCATGAAAATGCTATGACTGCAGTGAAAGACCTGTCCTCGGGCAGAATTACTATGGATGGATCCATAAATACTCCTAGATGTTTTACTGTCTCACTATAAGGGATTTGACCCCATTAAGTGACACATGTAATACTGTATCTGTGTTAATTGACTCTAATAGTCTCTGATGACCTATAATGATTGCTTGTAACTTTCTAGGATTTAATTGATCCATATTTCTCTGTCCATGCTGTTAGCAAGTCAAGGACCTTATTAATTTTGGTTACTGCGTCATTTAAAGTATATTTATTGTAATCAAATGGTAAAGAGAAATATTTATGCCTGAACCGGGAATTGAACCCTGAACCTTCAGCTTTCCGTGCTGATGCTCTATCCATTGAGCTAATTCAGGCTTCCTTCCCATCCAAGCACAAATCCTTCCTTTACCTTAATCTCTTGGTCCCACATTCAAATGCAATGAACCATCATTCACAAATACACAATGAATGGCTTCTACCTGAAGAAGACATGAAGGGACTCCACATAGCTAAAGCATTATTTATTAATTTAATATTAAGAAGCTAAAGCTGTTACTATGTTTGAAATAAGTAAATTGATGTACACAACTAAATTGAAGCCTGAATTAGCTCAATGGATAGAGCATCAGCATGGAAAGCTGAAGGTTCGGGGTTCGATTTCCCGGTTCAGGCATAAAAATTTTTTCTCTTTACCAATTGATTACAATAATTTAGTTGTGTACATCAATTTACTTATTTCAATCATAGTAACAGCTTTAGCTTCTTAATATTAAATTAATAAAGAATATTTGTCTGAGTAAATGTAGATCTGCATGTCGTCCGCAAATATATTATGTTTGCAATGTTTTAGAGAGTCAGATATATCATTTATGTAGATTGAAAAAGCAACGGGCCGAGCAATTTATTCTCAAATTCTCATAATCTTTTCATACTCTGTATATTTTTTCTTATCTTTTGTTATATATCCAAGATCTTAAAGGCAAAAAGAACTGACATTTTGAAGCATCTCTATTCAGGTGTAAAGTACAGGGAGCTTGATTACAGTTTTTATGTATTTATGCTTACATTTAGGTTGTTGGTGACTTGCAAAATTTGTTCAGCTGTAGCATTACGTAAAGCTTCTATTAGAACTGAAGTATCATTTGAAATAGCACCCAAAGCTTGTGCTAATTTGACTGCACTATTGTAAGCAGTACCAGGTGGATAAAGTGTTGCAATAAGAAAAAGTGATCCACTATCTGCAATCACTTGATGGAATAGTCCTGAAATACAGTACAATAATTTCAAGTTTTTAATTGAATTACATTTACTGAATTTAGCATGGCAGTTCTGTTGTCCAAGTGATTAGAGCTGACCTTCATCTTCCGGTCCCAAGTTTGCTTCTGAGTCACTCCATATGGTGTTTTTGGTGGAAAAATCAGAGCCACGGCAGGTTTTCTCGGGGCTACTCCCATTTCCCCTACCAAAACTTCATTGCACCATTATTGCATACTCATATCATGTATTCTGTTTCATTTAATTTAATCTGTCTCTATGATGGTGCAACAGGCTGAGTCAGCCAGCATCCTCATATATCACAGACCTTCATTTATAGGGGCTTCATCTCATCTCGTCCCTCGATCTGGAGTACAGTTGACACAATTAAGGGTTTTACTTTATAATTTAACATAGTTTAAGATGTGACAAGTAATTTAGATGGTGTGTAAGACATTTGACTATGGTCTGTACATAACGTAGGTTCACTTAATAAGAATTAAATGAATCGTGATTTCTTCTTACCTCATACTTTTATGTTTTTTTTAAACACAGCACTGCAGTATCGGTGACCCATTGTCGTCATTGATACTGCAGTGCTGTGTTTAAAAAACATAAAAATATGAGGTAAGAACAAATCACAATTCATTTAATTCTTATTAATTGAACCTCATAATGTTAAAAAATCCCAAATTTAATATATAAAAATAAGTTCACTTCCCTCAAATTATTTTTTTTATGTAATTAACTTTCCTTTTTTTTATATACAGTAATTTTATCTGTAATTGGTTGAAATTAGTTTAATTATTTCCTCTTCGGTCCTGAAGTAGAAATTTGACAGATATGTCAAAATTTATCTTTGTGTTCAATAGATTTTTTTATTACAAATGAATATTAATTTTCAAAGAAAAAAGTTGTTCTTGGGTTCAAACGTTCTGCTGATTGTGAAATTAGTTTCCAAAAGTTTTAAAAAAATTACACAAGTTTAAAACAATTATGCAAGTTGAGGACAACTGTATTTTACAGGTATTAATCTTTTAATTTTATTTTGTCTTTATGTGAGCCCAAAACAGATTTGAAGAGTTATAATTTTGTTTTTGTTACAAGAGTTAATAGTCAGCCGCAGTTGGCTAATTGTTATGTTCCTTGCCTCTAGTTCCAAGTGTCAATTTTTTTTAGGATGGAAAAATCCAAGGGACAAGTCCTCCAGGAGGGACTTTAAAGCCATGGGTCCTGAGTCTGAAGATTTTCAGGCTTTTAAAAGAATGACAAGCCTGAATAAAAAGGCCTCCGTGCAAAATTTACCAAATGTTTCCATTGTAGTACTACCTTGGTTTCTTAGTTGTCACTATGAAGCAGAACGCTTACCTCAGGCCACTTAATGACATCTATCCAAAAACAATTGTAATTAAATTAGTATGGTTGAATTTCTCCCCTGTAGGGACAGAATGTCTTAGTCTAATTGAGAGACACAAGGGTCTACTATGAGGGTAACTCAGAAACTTTCCGGACCTGACTGTACTGTTTACGATGGAAATATAACAATGCCAGCAGCGTGTTGGGAGGTCCTTTGTTAGTCAGCTGACAAAGTTTCGGCCCACCTGCACCCCTCATTCCTTAGCAGCTGTGGGTCAACTGGTAGGGGTGACAGGTACTATCAGACTACAACATGGAACCGCAGCAAGAACATTTTTTGAGCAATGATTTTTTAAGATTTTAAATGTGGCTTAAACAGGCGCAATCACTTAAAAGGCTTACACAGGCTTTTGGGGACCTTGGCCCTTTCAGTGCCACAGTTTTCAATTGGTTTGAGGAGTTTAAGAGGGGTAGAACCTCTCTTGAAGATGAAGAGAGGAGTGGGAGGCCCATCGATGGCAGTGACTGTGGAAAACATTGATACTGTGGAGAAGATGGTGTGAGAAGATGCCCTTATGACATTGAGGCATCCCTGAGGATTGGATCAGGAAGTGTTGCAAAAATTCTGCACATCTATCTTAGGGGCAGCAAGGGGTCATCTCATTGGGTGCCACACAGACTCACTGAAGGTCAAAAGATCACTCAAGTGGAATGGTGCCATGAAATTCTTCAGAGATTCAACAATGGGAACTCTCACCACATTTCTGAGATCATTACAGATGACGAGAGCTGGATTTACCAATATGATCCAGATAAAAAGTGTCAGTCATTGGTAAGGGCCTTTCCTGATGATGATCAGCCAGTCAAAGTGAAGAGAGCAAAAAGTGTTGGGAAGAAAATGGTGCTCACTTTTTTTGCTATAGGTGGTCATGTGGCAAATACCACCTGAACATCAAAGTACAGTGACTGCACAGTAGCCCTCCCACAGGTATTCCAAAAATTGTGAGAAAAGCGCCCAAGAGCTGAACTGAGGGGCATCCTGTTGCACCACAACAATGTCTCTGCCCACACTGCCCATCTGACAAATGATTTTCTGAGGGGGCTCCTGTGCAGCTGTTGACCCATCCTCCTTATATTCTGGAACTGGCACCATGAGACTTCTTTTTGTTCCCTGCGGTGAAGGCTCGATTGTGTGGAAAATGGTTTTCAACACCTGAAGATGCAGTTGCAGCATACCTAGGGGAGCTCTGTGGATGAAAGTGGCGGGTGCCATTACTTCCAGTTGTTGTTCAGGAGGACGCAGCGATGCATAGATGCTCAGGGAGAGTACTTTGAGAAGATGTAATGGTAAGTTTTATATTATCTCTGAAATTTTTCCAGTATCCAGAAACTTTCTGAGTTACCTTCATACTACTATAAGAGTTACCAAATAGCAAAATTATTTAAATTTTTACAAAAAAAAATAAAGAGTGAATTTGATGGAGATTGAGTATTTATCATTTGTGGTACAGTAGGTTTCTATTAAGTTTGTACAATTTATGCAGTGCTGCCACCTAACCTTAACATAATTAAAGTGAAGCACAGTTATGTAATATAATTATAAAAGTAGTCACAATGATCTTGATTTGTTTATTGACTTATAAAAAATTCAGTCTCTCATATGTCATATAGGATACAAAGGGACTAAACAGATTATAAAAAGTATTTTAGTACTGATTCTGGCCTAAACTGTATATAATTTTATAGAAAGCCGATTGATAGATGTTGATTTCTTCTTATTACTGAAAATACAATTTTATGCTAAAATAAGGAAATTATATCCTTTATAGGAATTTTTAAACAGTATTCTACAATATTTTGTTTGTTCTGTATGATAACATTATCTTTAAATAAGTTCGTATAATATTTAAAAAGTTGTAAAAACTCACCAGTTGACATTGGAGAAAGCATGTGTCCATGAACGCTACCAGCCCCAGCACTTTCTCCCCAGATAGTAACTTTAGTGGGATCTCCACCAAACACTGCAATATTGTTCTGAACCCAACGTAAAGCCAAGGATTGGTCCTTCAAACCATTGTTACTGGAAATGTCTGTTCCTTGAAGACTGATGAATCCTAATAATGATGAAAATTGGTATAAATTTAACATTCTTCTTGTCTATCTAATCTCGTGTCCCCATTCCAGGAGTCTGATTTACCATTATAACTTTAAATTAGATAATCTATACATCATTGTATTGAATGTAAGACAAAGAGAGTAAGTAAAGGAAAGATTTATGCTTGGATGGGAATGTACCCTGAATTAGCTCAGTGGTCAGAGCATCAGCACAGAAAGTTGAAGGTTCGGGGTTTGATTCCCAATTCAGGCAAAAGTTTTTCTCTTTACCATTCATTAAAATAGTTTAGTTGTGTTCATTAATTTACTTATTTCAATCATAGTAATAGCCTTAGCTGCTTAATATTAATTTTATTTTATTACATATTTATTTATTTTTTAAAAAGGTCAATACCATACCTAATGCTCCTAACCGATAATTTAGAGTAACCACTATGATTTCTTCTTCCAGTAGATAATCTGGACCTTGCTGTTCAATGTTTCCAGATCCATATGTAAAGCCTCCACCATGGATCCAAACTAGGACTGGTCTCAAATTCTCAGATAATTTTTCTGGTAGCTGCATAAAAATTGTAAATTATAGCAATCATTTTCTATAAAATTACATAATTACTACTATCATTATAAAATCATATATTTATTAGTAATTAAATCTAATCGGCCATGATGTGAAAAATTGCATCATCTCTTGTTCACACATATAATGCATTGTATTTAGGCCCAAATCAAAAAGATCTTAAAGCCTGTATCCAGTATATATATTACTGTTTTTGTAATAACTTACAATTTATTTGTGGCATCATCACATATATATAAATTTACGGGTGACAGCGAGAATATTGTCTTGCATTGGTATAAATAGATTTGTGAGTTGCTGACTCGTGAGACGAAAGACCTATTCAGTTCATAGATGTCAATACTTTTAAAATTCATGACAAAACACCATTGAAGTCACTATGTAAAATTTATATATAAAGTAGATTCCTGAAATTTCAATTGTCCTCAACTTTATGAAGGCTGTATGAAAGCATATGCTCCGAAAGTACTCCATCTTACAGCCTTCATAAAGTTGAGGATGACTGAGATCTCAGGTATCTATTTTATATTTTAAATTTTCATAGATGTGTCTAGATCCTCATTCCAGAGGCATCTCTTATCCTCTACTTCCCATTTTGGGAAAAATCAATGGCCAGAAATGTCCTTACTGGAAAGGTCTTGATCAAGAGCCTAGAAGTTTCTCTCTTCGCCATATAATCTATGGTGAGGATATATATAAAATGCCCTATAATAAGACTAGGCCTACATAATTTGTAATTAAATTCTGAATTTCTATCTCCATAACAATGGTTTGACTGTAAAAGGAGATTAAATATTTACATTGTATTTAAACAAACAGCTGTAATAGAGTGCAAAGTGGAATTGCTATTCTCTAATTTAACTCAAGGTTTAGCAGAAAAATCCTGATTGTAGTCATAGGTCTAATTTTCTGTTTGTAATAATATTGAAATCATTTGCAATTAAATACTATTAACTTACATATGTTGTGTAGACATTAACAAACAAACAATCTTCAACTGCATCCACTCCACTTTGAGGACAAACAGAGCCTTCTTCTAGAGCATCTTTGATTCCTTCCCAAGATTCTGCAGGTTGTGGAGGCTACAACCAAATCCATGTTTACTCAATGATTTTGCTAGCACTTTAATTCTAATAATTGAGAATAATCACATTTGCATTGGCTGAAAAAGGATATAGCCTACTTATATATACCTAAAATTTGTAAATGCAATATGACCAACAATGTTTAAGCATCTTAAAATAAAATTTTAATTTAAAAAATATATTTTTTTTTTGCACGATTGTTAATGCTAGCTGATACGTCTACTTTCCAAAGGAAATTAATTACTGTATTTTTTTTCTGTAAAAGAAAGTTTCATCTGAACATAATTTTAGTTATATTTTCCATTTCAAGACGTATCATTATCTTTCAATAAATATAAGTTTCATGGTAACTATTGAGATCCAATAAATTTCATGAAAACTTTTTTTTTAATTACACCACCATTTGTCAGACCATCCTCATGGGCTAGTGGTCAGCATTCCTGACTACAGTTCATGAGATCCCGGGTCTGATTCCCGGTCAGATCATAGGAATTTTTCTTTAAAGGGAATTATTCCTGTGGTTGCCCATGGTCTGGAATTTAGGTTAAGTTTAGATTAAGGACTCTACTGGCGTTCCATTATCATTCATCACCCATCACATCATCAGGGTAACGTAATTCTGCCTTCCAGGTGCCCCAATCTAAGAAATGAATTACAATTCCATTAATGCAAGGAGAGAAAACAGAAATATTATAAAAGACACCTGTTGGCCTTGGACCAAAAAACCATTTGTCAAAATTTAAAAATGCTGGTTCTCTTAATATATACTCTTTACAAAACTCTATAATTTATCTATTAAAATATAAATTAACATTATATTCTGTGATTCTATTCTGAATACCACATAACTTTTTATGGCAAGTATCTCAGAAATAATACACCTAAATTGTTTTACATATTTGTCAACTAATTTTTAAGATCTTAATTTTAATATTTATTCTGCAGGCACTTTAGTATTGGAAAGCTTATATTTTCTCTTATACTTATACCTATAGGGCCAAAGATGAATCCACATATTATAGTTACAGATCTGGTGTACTGTACCTTAAACCTGAGGTCTCCAACAGGTGGTTCAGCATATGGAATGCCCTGGAAACTGTAATAATCAAGTCCTCTGAAAGTTGTAGCAACTTTCCCTCTAAGTTGTCCATTAGTGACATTTACAATGACTGTCTCCTCCTGACACAAACCTAAATTTACAGTACTTATGAATAAAATGACATACAATGGTAACATGTTGTGTATGTAGACACACTTCAAGTATTATTTGTAATAAAAATATTGTGGAATCAAAACCATAGTCATTATTCTGATAACAGGTTCTTATATAATCAACTTGCAATCAAATGCTTCTTTGTAATTTAATTTTAGATAACCTATCATTTTATCTGACAATGGGAATATAATATGTAATGAACATTGAAAAATTATATATATGGGCCTAGTGGATACAATAAAGTTTTCCAACTTATTTATTAAAATAAAAACAAGAATATAAATTTAAGGAATAACAGTTCTGAATAATGTCTATCATTAATTGCTATTTAGCTAGCAGTACTGTTATTCTCCCAGTTATATTATATGAATGTGAAACATGGACTCTTACTTTAAGGGAAGAAACAAGATTACGAGTATTTGAGAATAAAGTTCTTAGGAAAATTGTTGGACCAAAGAGAGACAAACAGACTGGCGAATGGAGAAGACTATATAAATGTGAACTACATATCTTTATAAGAACAGTTAAGTCTTGTAGACTGTAATGGGCAGGACATGTGACACAAATGGGGAATGAAAGACATGCATGGAAGCTTCTTGTAGGAAAACCAGGGAAAAATGCTCAGTTGGTAGACCAAGAATTATACAACCCGATATTAATTTAATATAAAGTTTATCATAATAAAGAAAGCACCTCCTTTTTAACATTCTGAATAGGTCATAGTATTATTTTGCAGTGACTGACTCTTTAAGAAATACGGCTACCAGATTGTATATATAGTGCATGAATGTCAACACGTAGCGCATGCGGGAGTTAATATGGTTGGTTGGTATCTAATGTCGAGCACTTGATAATGAAATCATTCGCTCTCTTGCACTCCAATATTTAGCAGAAAGGCTGGTCTCTTCTACAAAAGCTGGACAACGGAGATGGTTTCTTTTCATATCTTCATTTAAATTGCAAAAAGGGCATTTAGGCGAATCTGTTATGCCAATTCTGTGTAGGTGTTTATTCAAGCAGTCATGTCCCGTTAGCAGTCTGAATGTTGCTACTGCAGATTTTCTTTGTAATGTAGTAATGCCATAAGCTTGTAGATTTTCCCATTCCTTTCCAGATGTTTTGGCGGTGTATTCTTCTCTAAGTTTATTGATATATTTATTTGAGATAATTCTTTTGATAGAGTGAAAGGAAACTGGAGTAGAAGTTGGGTTTGAAACAATTTTGCTACCCTTCTTGGCCAGAAAGTCGGCTATTTCATTGCCTGTCACTCCACAATGGGCTGGAATCCATTGAAGTACAACTTTTTTATGTAGATGGGATAACTGTTTTATCATTTTGTGGCATTCGATAATGTTGATGCTTTTGGGTGTTGTGTCTCATGTTATAGCGAGAATGGCTGCTTTGGAGTCACATAGAATTACAACTTTTGTAAATTTTTGGATGTAATATAAAAGATTTTGTAAACTTAAAAAAATTGCTAGAATTTCGCCATCAAAGTTTGTTGAATTTGTGTTTAGTTTACGATAAAAGGAAAAAAGTGGACATACTGCACCAGCACCAGTGCCACCGTCATTTGGTAGGCTGGAGCCATCTGTAAAAATATGTATCCATTCAGGAGCAGGGTATCTTAGATTTATTATTTCCAGTGACATTTGTTTTAAAATATATGGGGTAGTTTCAGATTTCTTGATGTCTTCTATTAAATGAAGGTTATATTCAATTTCCAAAAATTCTAGAGGGTTGTTTCTCATCTGCATATTTTCTTTTGAATGTGGAAGTTGCAATTTCTGTTTGATTTCTTGTACTATGCTTAAGAAGCTTTGCTGAGATTTTAAACATACTTGTGGTTTTCTTTGGGTCCAGTTATTATGGGGTAGCCTTAAAAATGTTTCATACTGTGTGATTGCTGTTTTCTCAATTTCAAATGCTATGTTTGGGTTATTTGTTAAGATTTGCATGGCAGTGATTGGTGTTGTTTTAACGGCTCCTGTGATCAGGCGGAGGATTTGGTTCTGCAATTTATTAAGTTTTTCCACTTTAGTAGTTACTAGGATTTCTTCACAATAATGAAGTAAATTTGGTAGAAGGTGTTTAGGGTTTGTGTGTTGCAACCCCACTTTTTCCCTGCTAATCGTTTTAATAAAGAATTTATCAATAATTTTGAAATCACTCGTGGCATTATTTATGACTATTTAACTCATGCCCCAAATGGGAGTCAATGACCAATCACGTTTCAATTATTTCTGTTTTACAACCAATCAGAGTCGTGTTTCACGAAATATTTATCAGTGTTATAATTACCATATTAAAGAAAGCTCCTCCTTATTCTGAACAGGTCTGACCATTTATTTTGCAGTGACTGAGCCTGTGAGAAATACAGCTACCAGATTGTATATATAGTGCATGAATGTCAACACATGCCGCATGCGGGAGTTAATATAAAAACATTTGTAGCAATTTATTATACCACCAAAAAAAGAAACCACTGTTTGCACTTTCTTAAATGTATTTTTCCCAGGTAATAATCCAGAAAAATATAATTGTCATATTTACATCATACGACATCAGAAATGAATTAATATACAGTTTGATGTGTTTCATTTTTTCTCCACTAGAGAGCATTCTTACAATATTACGTTCCTTTGGCAATAAATAGTATGATCTGGTTGCAGTGATAAACAAAAGAAGCAGATGAAGCATACCTATCGTTTCTCATTTGTTTTCAAACATCGCCGTTTACATTAAATATATAAATATTTTATAATAACTATAGTTAAATAATGATTTGTGAGTAAACAGCTTAATTTTATTCGTTAAATAGTCCTAACAAATGCCACTCTTGATTTCCAAATTCTCTACATAAATTCACTCCTCACTTCGTGAGTCGTGAATTTATCGATAATTTGGAAATCACTCGTGGCATTACTTATGATAAATTTAATAATAGTTATCAGAAACAACATTATTATTTCTACAACTAGGCAAGTGTATAATTTTTTTGAAGAAAAAAACATGCCAGTATCGGGATTTTAACCCAATGTTCTGGTTCTTTACACCAGTGCTCTGAGCACTGAGTTTTAAAAAATGGCACTCAGCCGGTTGATGCATACATCATCAAAATAATATATCATTCTATACTTCTTAAAAATATCAATTATATCTTTGATTAAATAATATGAGTTAGAAAATACACATCTCACCTCATATTTTTAGTTTATTGATGTTCCAGTGTTTCGACACTATGTGCCATTGTCAGTTCTTTGTAACTCATTATTTAAAAATTAAATATATATTTGATCCTAATTAGAATTTTTTGTAAATGGATCTAGGGAAATGGATTGAATTGGTTGAGGATTAAAATCAGTTGAGATTTTAGTGAATGTAGTGTTGAAGACAGTACCATAAGCCGTAATGTTAATTAGCTATAGTTTTATGGTTATGGAAACTAAGCAACTTACCAGTACTCTTTTTTGCCTGCTATATGCTCTTGTTTATTTATGCTGTTAAATGTCCATTTTCTTGAAATTACCTTTTTAACTTATTCTTTTTCAAAACCCATATTTAATTTTTTTTCATTGAAAATTATTCTCATTTAATCCTAACACAGTTTCTAATGATGTTTTTTATTATTAGTTTAACACTTCTTAAATTAATGATAAAAACATATTAGAAACTGTGTTAGGATTAATTGAGAATAATTTGCAATGAAAAAAAATGGGTTTTGAAAAAGAATGAGTTAAAAAGGTAATTATAGAAAGTATACTTACATATGGATCAGAAAACTGGACAATAAATGAAAGGATGCAGAAAAGAATCTTGGCGACAGAAATGGATGGATTACGGAGAAGTATGAGAATATCCAGGCTACAACATATCAGATAAGAAATGGATGTGCAAGAAACTGTTATCAAAAGGATAACAAAGAGAGCTTTACAGTGGTATGGACATGTACAACAGATGTCGGAAGACCAATGGCCTAAACATGTGTTAGATTGGATGGTACCAGGCAGAAGGAAGAGGGGGAGAAGTAGAAGAACATGGTATGAGGGAATATATGATGCCATAATGAAGAGGGGTATAGAAGAAGGAATCTCTGGAAAGCAGGAATCAAGGGCAAACTGCTGTAAAGTGGAAAGCCTGTATTAAGTATTAAGTAAGTAATTTAACACTTCTCACTGAAGGATAAATTATATTTGAAGAGAAAAATGATATGCTCAGACTGAGGTTTGAACCCAGGACCTTTGGCTTTATAGGCTAATGTAGCTCAGTGGTAGAGAATTGGCCTACAAAGCCAAAGGTCCTGGGTTCAAACCCCAATCTGAGCATATAATTTTTCTCTTCAAATACATACAGTTTCTAATGTTTATTTTTATTTTTTTTTTGTTCAATGTTACCAGGTTGTCTTAAGACATTTCTGGCATTCTCTCCTGGCATTGACAGTATTGTAACTCACTTTTAAGGTTGGGGTGACTGGAAGGCAGAGTTACATTACCCGATGTTATGATCGGTGATAAATGATAACAAAGCACCAGGAGAGTCCTTAAATCTAAATTTAACCTAAAATTCAGTTCATGGCATCCATAGAAAAAATTCCCATAGTATGAGTGAAGATCAAAATTCAGTACCTCATGAACTGATAATCAGAAGCTCTGACCATAAGATTATGAGATTGATATAATTTTGAGAATTACAAAAGCAGATTTATCTAGGCTACTTTTAGTTAAAAAATATGACATATAACTTTGTTTTATGTAAATTTTTACACTCATACTAAATGCTGGATTATATGGAGAGAGAAAAATTTCCATCTAAAGTGAGATATCTCGATAGAAAAGTAGGTTAGTGCTAGTACATAGAACTAGAGGTCTTGGGTTCATATCCCAGTTCAGTTGAAAATGTTTCTTTTCAGAAAAGAACTGTATTTTCTCAGATTGAGGATGAATATGCACCAGTTAGTCATGAATTCAAAACAAAGTAAGATTAGCAAAATATCATTGGACATTCTTTAACACATATCTTAAATGGTACATTTCCACACTGGTGAAGGATGATGGTGATGATGATAATGATAAGGGTAATGATGATGGTGATGATAATGATAAGGGTGATGATGATGGCCATATGATTTCAGGGACCGTTTGGGCCTTAAAGTTTTCCTGACATTTTTCTTACAGGTGAGGAGAAACCCCCATAAAAACCTCAACCTCACCCAGAAAAACTGCCCCGACTGGGAATCGAACCCGGGCCTGCTGCGTGACAAGGCAGCATCTACCTCGAGACCACAGCGGTGGATACATCACTCATAATTAAATTATTTTCTCTAAGAGCATGTAACGTATAATTTTTCTCTAATATTAATAAGTTAATTAAAACATAATAAATTATATTCTTATTATATTTATGTTGATGTCTCACAATTAGTACCTTACTGGGTGTTTTTTAGTTTTGTGCACCTATGAGCTTCCATAGTGAAAAAAATACATTTCACATAGGCAAAACTGACTAACTAACTACTAACTCACTGTTGAAAATGATTAACAAAAATATAAGAATTAAATGAATCGTGAATTCTTCTTCATACTTATTATGTTTTTTTAAACACAGCACTGCAGTATCAGTGACCATCGTCACCAACCTCAGCTGTTTTTGCGACTATCAATTTTTTCTTTTGCCAGTAATTATCCAAACTGCCATCGGGTGTTGTTTTGAAGGAATTATTTTCTAAACTGCCATCTGGTGTCCTTTTGAATGAATCATTTTCTAAACTGCCATCTGTTGTATTTTTGAAGAACTTTGTAATCAAGCTCGGTTCGTCTGGAATCTCGAAGTTCATGGTTCTAGTATGTTTTTTTTTAATATATATTTTTTCCCAAACTGTTAAATCCAAAGGTTTGGATAGATGTTTCAAAAGTTTTGCTTCTTTTTCAATTCTATGATGATCTAATAAACTATGTGCTGCTATAGCTGATTTTTCAATTTCTCCATTCTTTATGTTTCTGAAGTGTTCTTTTTTACGAGTTTCCAAGTTCCTTTTTGTTTTTCCTATGTATATCCTGTTGCAATCTTTGCAATCAATTTGATAAATTCCAGATTTTTTGTTGTCTGGGGTGTTAACTTTATTATTAGTTAACAGAAGATTACCCAAGCTGAATTTGTAAATTTTCTGAAAATTGTTTGAAACTTATTATGAACTTCAGGATGGTAACTAAATTTCTTGAATTTTACATCTTTCTTGGAATCATGTTGTAGGGTGGTGTATTCCTGTAACCTTTTCGGTTGTTTAAATTTCTTTAATTTATTCTTTATTATGTCTTCATCAAAACCATTTATTTTAGCAACATGTACAATATGATTATATTCATTACCAAAATCTTCTACATTAAGTGGAATATTTATAAATCTGTGTAATAGACTGTTGAAAATTGCATGTTTATGTGACACATGATTAAAACCTGAAGATTTTATGTAGTTTCAAAAAATTTTCAGAAAATTTAATATAAAATTGGTTCCAATTAACAAATTCAGCTTGGGTAATCTTCTGTTAAGTAATAATAAAATTAACACCCCAGACAACAAAAAATCTGGAATTTATCAAATTGATTGCAAAGATTGCAACAGGATATATATAGGAAAAACAAAAAGGAACTTGGAAACTCGTAAAAAAGAACACTTCAGAAACATAAAGAATGGAGAAATTGAAAAATCAGCTATAGCAGCACATAGTTTATTAGAGCATCATAGAATTGAAAAAGAAGCAAAACTTTTGAAACATCTATCCAAACCTTTGGATTTAACAGTTTGGGAAAAAATGTATATTCAAAAAAACCGTACTAGAACCATGAACTTCAAGATTCCAGACAAACCGAGCTTGATTACAAAGTTCTTCAAAAATACAACAGATGGCAGTTTAGAAAATGATTCCTTCAAAAGAACACCAGATGGCAGTTTAGAAAATAATTCCTTCAAAAACACCCGATGGCAGTTTGAATAATTACTGGCAAAAGAAAAAATTGACAGTCATGAAAACAGCTGAGGATGGTGACATGGTCGCTGATACTGCAGTGCTGTGTTTAAAAAAATATAGAAGTATGAGGTAAGAAGAATTCACAATTCATTTTAATTCTTATTAATAAAATCTCATAATTCCCAAATTTATTATATAAACAAAAATATAGTTTACATTTAATTCATTCTACTATCTATAATGGCATAGCCAAATATTAAGCCTTAGCCTCTCCTTTGTTAGGAGTTACTGGACCAAGATTAATTTAGTTATGCTTATTTCCTCATAGATGTCATGAATGGTATGTGGTCAACATATCAACCCAATTAGACATCTAGCAGGCAACTAATGTTTTACCAGGATGACGAGGACTGTAAATTTTGCTTAGATGCCTTTTTTAATCAGGCTTAAGGATCTTTTACAAGCCTGAAAATCTTCAGACTTGGGACCCACAGCTGAAAGTCCCTCCTGGAGGACTTGCTCCTTGGATTTTTTGAACCTGTGACCCTCAGGATGAGAAAGAAGAAGCATAACCACTATTCCACTGCGGCTAATACATTTAATCCATTAGGGTCGCATGCAAATGCATTAGTCTCTACTCAAATTACTTCCAATCACTGGTGAGCTGACTCACCGTGAGCAAGTGCAAAGATCGAATTAGCTACCCACAAACCGGTCATGCATGAAAGTCGTCGTTTTCGTAATATTGGCAAGAAATTACCCAGAATTCTCAGTGATAAAACCACTTCCATTATTTTCGTCTGCTATAGAGGAACGCATTTACGCTTGCATCCCGCAAATAATACTGTATACAACGACGTCTGCATCGCGCAATATTATGCCGATTCTCCTGTTCTTCCAGTTGAATTCTTTGGTAGATTCTATCAAATTCCTCTTCTCCGCGTATACCGAAAACATGATCGAAGTCTTCAAGGTCCGACATCTTGGATAAAGTAGCAAGGTTTCAAACTGCATCGGTTACCATCGGTTCCCTTTGGGATTCTCACGATAAGTTTCTATCTTAAGCTATGATCTTAAGTTACCTCGTCAGGTAGCTTACGAATTTCAACAATTATTATCGCATGAATAGATTTCTGAGTCAACATGTTTTATGAAAATGGTTGAGTAACAATAAATAAGGAAAATAAAAAAAATATATATAAACTTTTCTATTTTAATTTTTACTAATCATTAATGTTACAGTACTTCTTGCCTTTTGATACCTTCTGATATCAATAACAATGTTACTTAATTTTAGATAGTATTGACATATTTGTAATAATTTTCTTAAACACCAAAGTTATTGTAGATGCTATTCCAAAATTCCATGCGATCATTGTGTACATCTCTTTTCAAGATGAGATCATCACCAATATCCATGTAAAAGTGGTCAAGCTCTGTTACTGGTCTCCAAGTCGCATTTTGAAGCAATGAATCTGGTTCTGGAGTTGGGTTCCTGTAACAACAGTATTCAGAAAGATACAATAACGTCAGTTTGACTATTTTTTTTATTTTGATTATATATTTTAAAGAAAATCACAATAAATTATCATGAGCAAAAACTAATTAAATTGGATAGAAAACAAATTAACTTCCTTGGCAATGAAACCTTTGCAGTTAAAAAAAAATCATTAAGCATAAAATATTATCAAATTTTAGATCGTTATCAAAATATTTATTCACTAAATTCGGCCATTGTTGACTTGTTTCAATTCCAGTTAGACAAGGACCAGAAGATTTTTGTGTAGATCTCCAAGTTGCCATCGTCCCTGAGGGTCAAATGGGAACATTTCTTGAGGTGCCCTAACACTTCCATTCAAGATACATTTTGAAACAATTGTTTTCTATATGTCTTTAAACAGTCATGGTGAAGTGCCTTGCATGCTTAAATGACCCCAAGAGCTATGCCATAGCTCCCAAAAGGGTTACCCATGCCGAACAAATTGAAGGCTATAAGTCAGACAATAGAAAAAGTACCTTGGTCGAAAGAGTGACAATCTTTGACTATAAAAATACAACCAGCACACTGGGGTAAAATTTTACGGAGGTAAAATAATCCCTCATATGGTTCTCTGGGTGGGAACTACTTAAGAGAATCCTTGGCAAAGACTCAAACACAGGGACATGTTCCCTAGGAACATGGAATGTTATGATATGTAATAGTAAATCTCAAGAAATATTTTTTTCATTCTGAGAATTTTCCTCATCATTGAGGGTTTTCTCCAACCAATCTTAGTAATTAACATATAGTAATTAACTTATAGACTATCATTTTGCAACAAACATTCACAAATTTCCTTTAATTAAAGTTCTCTGTCCTCTGTGTCTTCATCTGTTACACCAAATTTCCTCATTGAATTTTGAATGTTGTTCTTCCAGGTTGTTCTTGGTCTTCCTTTTCTGTTCCCTCTTTCAATTTCCCATGCATAGATGGCCTTTGGTAGTCTTCCATCCTGCGTTCTTCTTACATGTCCATACCATTTTAGCCTTCTGTGTTCAATCTCATCCATTATATTTCTTTCTGTATTCATCCATTTTCTAATTAACAAGGGAATTAGACAATTCACTGTTGATGTAGTTGCTTTACAGGAAGTTAGATGGCCAGGAGAAGGTAGTCAGGAATCAGGAAACTTTGCATTATACTATGGAGGTATAGTGAGAACTAAATTCAGAACTTTTTTTTAGTCTGAAGGAGAACTCTCTCCACTATCCTAGATATGAAATTTGCCAGCAATAGAATATGATACATAATTTTATAGGGTAGACAACATGATTTTTTAATTGTAAATAAACATGGTCCCACAGAAGATATGGATGACAAGATCA
The DNA here is from genome assembly GCA_030220185.1 of Diploptera punctata. Lineage (NCBI taxonomy): Eukaryota > Metazoa > Arthropoda > Insecta > Blattodea > Blaberidae > Diploptera > Diploptera punctata. The sequence continues at coordinate 114,785 of JASPKZ010007151.1, forward strand.
AAGATGAGTTCTATGAAGAGTTTGGAATTCATAAAAGTTAGACTTATTTGAATGTGTCTAAATGACAAAAAGAATAGGGTGTGTGTGTGCCCAAACAGTTATCAGATACTTTTGAAATTCACAATGATTAAAGTACTTCCTCTACTATTTAATTTTGTATTAGAGTATGCCATCAAATCTTTAGAGGATAAAAAAAGGGCTACAACTCAATGATATTAAAAAGCTGTTAGTTTTTCTTATGGTGTAGTATTATTAGGCATTAGTGAAGAGATACTAAGGACCAATATGCACAATTGAGTAACACTAAGAAATTGGATCTGGAGGTAAACATCAACAAAACTAAATATATGGTCATACACATAAATACATTATATAATGAAACAGAAATGAGATGCACAAAAAATTAAACATAGCCTCAGTTCTGGTAATGCATGCATTACAGAGACTTTTGCCTCCCAACATCTCTCAAAAAACATTTAACTGAAAATATATAAAAAAACTCTTGTTTTCTCAGTTATATTATATGGATGTGAAACATGAATTCTTACTTTAAGGGGGGAGAAAAGAGTATGAGTATTTGAGAATAAAGTTCTTAGAAAAAATCTGAACCAAAGAGAGATGAACAAACAGGCAAATGGAGAAGACTATATAACACTGAGCTACATGACCTTTATGAAAACCAGATATAATAAGAAGAGTTAAATCTAGTAGACTGTGATGGGCAGGACATGTGGCACAAATGGGGAATGAAAGAGGGGGATGGAAACTCCTTGTAGGAAAACCAGAGAGAATGCACCCAATAGATAAGGCCAAGAATGAGGTGAGAGAATAACATTAACCATGATTTGAGGGAAGTGGATTATACAGGAAATGATTGGAAAACATTGCTCAGGATAGGAATGTATGCAGAGTTTGTCTGCCTGGCCATTAACCTACAGATTCAATAGTGCCAGTGAGTTAGTTATTTGGAGATTTTGTCCTGCAGTGGTTGCATATTGAGTTCATGCAGTGTTTCTTTATTTGTCATGGTTAAGTGTATATCGTCGCTTAAGAAACAATACCGCGTAACTGACACTTTTGGTGAAATAGACATTTTTATACTGTTAGCATCACTGAAGAAGTGCGCTCAGTTCTAACATAAATGAGGATGAAATTTTGTACCATGACCTCGCTAAACTTACAGATACAATGGTGTCAATCTATAAGGTACTAAGCAGAAAAATAAACTCTTTTTTGTTTCTCGTGTAAAAATTTGTATTTTGTTAGTTACGCGGTATTGTTTCTTAAGCGACGATATCCTGAAGTTCATCACATATATCTCATTTCAGCAACTATTATCCTGCTGATATATTTTTGTTTTAGAACCCAAATCTCACTTCTTTAGAGGAAAGTTGGTAGTGCAGGAGTTTTTATATTATTTTATCCTGACATGATTTTGTACTAGATTTTGTTTTAGAATAGAATTAAGAGTCTTAATATTTGTAAAAAAAATTATAATTTTCTTGCATATTTCTCTCCTTCATAGGGAAATACCATCCAAATATTATTAAAAAAATTATTTGCTTTAAAATCATGTTTTCAACTACAATTTTACTTCTAATTGAATTTATACTTTTGTAATGTCATTACTTTTGGTTTGACCTGTGATATATTTTTTTAATGATTTTTTTATTTGATTTACATAAATTCTTTTTAAATTGTCCTCAGAATTCACAATTATGACTTGATCATCAGTAAAGAAAATCCTGTTTTATCATGTGTTGTTTGAATTGTCAATTTCTAATTTGCATACCTCATTCCAAAGACGCATTATTTCATTCATATATTTATGTTGAAAAGACTTGTTGACAGTGGACAATCCTGTCATACTCCTTAGTTTATGGATCTACTTTCATAAATAATTAAATAGTATTCTTTTATATTTTTTTCCTTTTCAAAAACATAAAGAAAATTCCTAGGCATTTATTTTCTGAGTCTAGGTTATGAATTATATTTGAGATGACAGTCATAATTGCATCCTCTGTACTTATATTATGTCTGAAACCAAATTGATTTCTGCTTAATAAAGTTTTTTTTTTTTTTTTTGCAAGAAATTCATTAATCGTGTCTTTATACATTTTTCAAAAATTTTTGAAAATTTTGGTAAAAGTGATATGGATCTATAGTTGTTAAGATTATTTTTGTCTCCGGCCTAGTGTATTGGAACAATCACAGCACGTTTAAGAGCTGATGGAAGAATTCTTGAGAAATGCACAAATTAATAAGAATGAATCGTGAATTCTTGCCTCATACTTCTATCTCATTCTTATTAATAAAACCTCATAATGTTAAAAATTCCCAAATATATTATATTTTTAAAAAATGCACAAATTAATTATGTAGGTAAGTGGCTTTGCTGCAGTTTCGACAAAAACATAAATCTGTTCAGGAATGGATTACATTAAACTAAATATATCATCAAAATTATATAGTAACTTAATTATTCTTATATAATACATTAAATATAATGTTACCCTGTTCTGGCAAAGTTTGTCCACAATGTCACCATCCTCTCTGAGATCACACTCTCGGGATATCCTTCCACTGTAAATGGAGCTGAATAGTAGAATAGGTATCCTTCTTCCTCACTGTGCTGCAGTCCTAATTTGATATCCATGTAATTCAAGAAATATATACTATAAAACAGCAAGTAATAATATTTGTTTTAAACTGCATTTAAAATAGTATAGTATTTTCCTATTTTATCATAAGTAATGCCACGAGTGATTTCCAATTTATCTAGAGAATTTGGAAATCAAGAGTGGCATTTGTTAGGACTATTTAACGAATAAAATTAAGCTGTTTACTCACAAATCATTATTTAAATATAGTTATTTTAAAATATTTATATATTTAATGTAAACAGCAATGTTTGAAAACAAATGAGAAACATTTATTGTTTCATTTGTTCATCACTGCAACCAGATCATATTATTTATTGCCAAAGGATCGCAATATTATATGAATGCACCGTAGGGGGAAAAAAATGAAACACATCAAACTGTTTATAACCAATGTTATAGGTTATTAATTTTGATGTCCTATGATGTAAATATGTCAATGATATTTTTCTGCTACTTAAATACCTGGGAAATAATATGTTTAAGAAATCTGATGTTTTTTTGTACAAGAGATGGTTTCATAACTTGATTAATAATTCCCAAACTTTTATTATAACTAGTAATTTTTTGAGGGATATCCTTTTCATCCCAGATAGAGAGATAATATCCAAGATATTTAAATTGATTAGATCTCTCTAAAATTATATTCTGGAGACAGATTTTACTTTATATGGGGTCCTTCCCAAGAAATGCCATAATTTTAGTTTTGTTAATTGATATTTCCATATTAAATTTGACACCTATTTCTTGTAAATTATAAATTGATCATTGCAAATCGTTTTCAGAAAGTGCCAGAAGAACTAAATTGTCTGCAAGAAGAATAGCATTGAGTTTGAGGTTCCTATTGATGGGTATATATCCTCATTGTGTTTTCCTCCATTCGTTTATTAATCTATTCATATATATAATGAAGAGCACTGGTGAAAGTCCACATCCCTGTCTTACTCCAGTGTTGATCTTTTTCCAAGAAGATAATTTGCCATCTTGTTTAACAGAGTTCATTATCTTTATAGATGTTGAAGATATTAGTAATATATTGTTGTGGAACATTATCATCAGCTAAAATTTGTAATAATATATTTCTGTCTACTTTGTCAAAAGCCTTTATGAAGTCAACAAAAGCGATATGAGTTTCTATATTGAATTCCTTGTGCTTTTCTATGCAAATACATTAGTCTCTACTCAAATTACTTCCAATCACTGGTGAGCTGACTTTCCATGAGCAAGTGCAAAGATCAAATTAGCTACCCACTAACTGGTCATGCATGAAAGTCGTCGTTTTCGTAATATTGGCAAGAAATTACCCAGAATTCTCAGCGATTAAACCACTTCTCTTATCTTCGTCTGCTAGAGGAATGCATTTATGCTTGCATCCTGCAAATAATACCATATACGACGACATCTGCATCGTGCAATATTACGCCGATTCTCCTGTTCTTCCAGTTGAATTCTTTGGTAGACTCTATCAAATTCCTCTTCTACACGTATACCGAAAACAAGATCGAAGTCTTCAAGGTCCGACATCTTGGATAAAGCAGCAAGGTACGCGGCAAGGTTTCTAACTACATCAGTTACCATCGGTTCCCTTTGGGATTCTCATGATTCGTTTCTCTCCTAAGTCACCTCGCCAGGTAGCTTAGGAATTTCAACAATTATTATCGCATGAACAGATTTTTGTACGCAAAAATGTATTTGGATACAACTTTCTCAGCAGAGTACAGGCAGAGAACAACTTTTACGGTCTAATGCATTCATATATTTGAGCCTTAGAGTGAAGAATAGTTTTTAATAAAGCTGGCTAATAAGTATTATAGTGGATAGATAAATGAATCTCTCTTGATCAAGAGTAAAGTAAAGTGCTTAATATACAAATGTTGGATTTATTTAGATACCGGTACTGATTTACTGTAATTTTAGCTTTAATTTGGATAGCATACCATACCAGAAGATTGGAAAATTTGGATCTAAGCATTCCACATATGATTTTGAAATTGAAAAGAATGGTTTCCTATTTACAAAATTTGACATGTTATTATATCTGGTAATTTTAATGAAATTTCATGATATCAATATAGATTGTGTGTAATGATTTTGTTATAAGGCATGGTAATTATTTGTTAATGAAGTTTTATAAGTTATGGCAAATATATAGATTTCCATTTGAGAGTTCTGTATAAGTGGTAGTATGTTGATTGATATAGATAAGTAAGTAGAATATTACCACATTGTGCATAATTTTATTTCTGCACTTTACAAATATAGTTAATTTGATAACAGAAAAATATTTTTGACTGCTAAGTTACATATAAATTAACTGGTAGTAATACATAATATAGATTTTACATTAAAATATTTAAAAGTTTTAAATTTTATTGTTAGAGAAGAATGGGCAGATGTTATAAAGGAGGCCAAGGTTCTTAGAAGACTGTAGAGCCAAGGGAAGAAGAAGAAGAAATTTAATGTAATAATTGTTATACTGATTAAGATATTTGGTCTACGCATTATGGTTGTTTTTGTTGAACATATGTTTCAAGGCTTCTGAGCTAATTGCTGAAGATGGGGCTCAGAAGCCTTGAAACATATGTTCAAAAAAACCATAAAAACCTCTTAATCATATATGATGAGAAAAATTATAGACTACGCTCAGACTGGGGCTTGATGAACCCAGGACCTTTGGCTTTCTAGGCCAAGACTCTAGGCCCCAGTCTGAGCATATAATTTTTCTCTTCAAATATGATTTATCCATCATTGAGATGTATGAAATGAATAATAAAAACATTGAAACCTCTTAAAATGTTATTTCCTATTGTATTTTTAAAATTGTTATACTGTTCATCTAAAAGTTTAACTAAAATTTTAACTGAACAATTAACTGAAAGCTGGTGATAGGAACTGTTTTTTTAAGAAATATTTTTTGTTAGAAAAAAATTAAATCAGAATGTTTATGCACTGGTCAATAGGAATTAGTTAAAAAGTGTGTTTTTATTCTTATTTATAGAAATTTCAGTATCTAAGGTCACATCTCGTCTCTTTTTTTTTTAATGATGGTATGAAATGGGGAACATCCATCTATAGTAATTCAGCCTGAGGGCAGGTCTTTCACTGCAATCATAGCATTTCCATGTCATGCTTTGCAACTTAACTAGGGAATTATAGATGTGGTAGTTCCCATTGCTTTCTACACTGGTGAAGGATGGCAATGATAAGGATGATGATGATGTCCGGATGATTTTCGGGGACCGTTGGGCCCTAAGCTTCCTGACATTTGTCTTACAGGTGAGGAAAAACCTCACCCAGGAGCCTGTCCCAACTGAGAATCAAACCCGGGCCCGGTGCGTGACAAGGTAGCTACCTCGAAACCACAGCAGTGGACATGGGGAATATAATGCCAATTAAAACCAACCTAAATTTACACAGGAGATGGACCTGTTAGGTAACAATTTTATATTTTTTTTTATAATTTTGTGATTTATACCTCAATGGAATTTTATCATGAATTTTATTAATATTAACCTAAAACTAGATAAAACCAGAAAAAAGCTCAGTCTAGTTCATAACACCGTTATCTCCTGAGTATGAGTCTCAAATATATTGCTTGAATCAACACACATGGTATATGTGTAATTATTCTGTAATATTCTACTAACTGGTCAAAGCATTAATTATTATATTAATTGCCTGAGTCAACTTGCTTGATAAACATGTTTTTATTCTGATTCAGAAATATGTTCCCATTATTCATTGCACTGTGCTTTACCCAATATTAAACTTATTTCATACTAATTCAATACAAAAAAAAACTGGAAAATGAAACATTACAATTCCATGTAATGTAATATTCATAAAAATGGACTTAACTTTCACCAACCCAAGGCAAATGTAATTAGTAATTTTACAAATAAACAAGCATAATACCAATAGGAATTATATGGGCATAAATAATAAAATAGTATCATCATTACTAATTTAATTTAATTAAAATTACGGTGGGAGGAAACACTATGAGGTATTTACATTTACAAAGTTCTTTGTGAGGTGAGATGTTAAAACATTTTCTCCAACTCAATTATTAACTAATTTAATTACCTTAATATTAAAGCAAAAATAAATTATTCCACATGACAAAAATGGATTTTTTATAGTTGTGATGCAATTTATATTCCATTTTCTTAATTGGCAGTACTGATAGAAACAACTTTGATTTGTATTGAACTTTTATAGGAATAAATCACTATGAGGTTTAATTTAAGAAGATTGTTATGAGGAGAGATATGAAACATTTTAATTTATCTTAACTTTCATTTACTTCATTGTTGCAAGTATTCACACAAATGGGTGACTGTACATTCACAACTGTAAGTTTATGCAATTATTAATTTTTGTTGGCACATATATTGGACATGTATTACTTTTATTCAAATTTTATCTTAAAATAATCCTAATAATCAACATTCCACATAGATAAGTTTATCCTGAACATATTCAAGCATTTTTATTATTAATTTCATACATCTCAATGGTGGATAAATTATATTTGAAGAGGAAAATATACGCTCAGATTGGGGTTTGAGAGTGAAAGGTCCTGGGTTCAAACCCCAGTCTGAGCATATATTTTTCTCTTCAAATATAATATTTTAGTGTGTCTTTTCATATCATTTGTTGAATAGGTTATGCTCAGTACATATTAATATTTATTTATTGAAAGTAATGAACTTCGACAAATATGAAATAAAAGTATGCAGAATACAAGGATTAGAATTTGTTTTTCATTTTTTGTTGCAGTGAATTTTTTTTTTTCAGTTTTATGAAAAATATTTTTTTCATTATTTAACTGATTTTCCACACAAAGTAAAACATTATGCTACTGGATATTTTCCTTTATCAATGTGTTGTATATCTTAATAAATTTCAGATAAAACTATCAATAGGTTGAATATCATGAAAAGTAGGCATTTTAAAATGAAAAAGCCCAACTCTTGACATTTATCTCAATTCAAATTTTGTTAATGTTAATTTTTTAACCAAAATATGGAATGTAAAAAATTTATTTATGTTATGTCAGCTCACAGATATAGCAATCGCTATCTACTTGGTAGAATTTCAAGAGAAAGTTTCTTATTAGAACATAATCTATATCACTAACTGATATATATATATATATGTAACTATATATATTGCCCACAAGATCCAATTTCCAAACCCAAACATACCAGGCTGTTGATCCCTGATATTTTCAAACCACCTTAAATAATTTTAGTATATTATAACCTTAGAATTTTTTTTATATTGTACTGTTGCCTTTAGTGACAGTGGAAATGTATATACCATTTGATATAATTATAATGGAATGAAAAATATTGTTGTGCTATTTCAACATTTCTTACCTGGAAAATAATCACCCATGTTTCTGTAAGATGTACCAAGTCTACCAGCAAATGTGAAGAAGTATTGGTAAACAGAAGCTGATGATGTTGTTCCAATCATACGAGAATGTGTGTTAATGCCATTCAAAAACTGTGTATCACCCACAAACTAAAACAGAAAGACATTAAGGGATTCAATCAGAAATATATACCTCACCTCATATTTTGCTTTCTTGATTGGAACTCGTTTTGGTAAACATCTTCACCATTTCATAGTTAAATATGGGAAATAACATTATGAGGTTCTTAATTCGTAAATGAATGAGTCATATTTTAACGTCTTACCTCATATTTTATGTTTCTTCAAACAAGGGAACTAGTTTTTGAGAGAAGGATCTCTCTCATTTTCAACCGACATTATGACTGCCGGATTTTCGTTGGAATCTCCATCAATAACGTTCCCATCTTGTGTTGATTTGATGAACTTTGAGATGAGGTCACGTTCATCAGGAATCTCAAAATTCATGGATCTAAATATGTTCTGAATATATATCTTCTCCCAAATTGTCACATTTGGAAAAAACCTTTAGAATTGACAATTTGGGAGAAGATATATATATATAGAAGAATAAATTTAGATCCTTCGAGATTCCTGATGAACGTAAACTCATCTCAAAGTTCATCAAATCAACACCAGATGGCAACGTTATTGATGGAAATTCCAACAATTCCAACAAAAATCCGGTAGTCATAATGTCAGTTGAAAATGAGAGAGATCCTTCTCTCGAAAACTAGTTCTCGTGTTTGAAGAAACATAAAATATGAGGTAAGATGTTAAAAAATGACTCATTCATTTACATCTTCACCATGTTCAGCCAAAATTTAAGTCAATGGTGAAGATGTTTGCCAAAACATATTTCAGGTGAGAAACCAAAATTTGAGGTCACCTCTTAACAAATTACCTCATAGTGTTACTTCCTATTAATTTTGAGAAGATATAAACACGTTTTAGAAAATATAAAATTTAACAATATAGAATTTTAGTGCTTAGGAATGACAAAAATGGAGATTAAACTTTCTGTCCACCATGCTGGCTCAGGTGGTAGTGGACCCAGGTTCTATATCCGGCAGGGTTGAAAATTTTAATTATAAAATTTTCAATCTCAGGGTCAGGAGAAATGGTGGTTTACAATTTTTATTTTATCACTAGATTGTGCACCATATTCCTGCATTAAATTGTTAAACTTTCCAGAGCACTTACGTTGAGAAAGCATGTGGTATCGTTGATAGTTACTTATTTTAGGAATTCACACTATGAGATATATTCATTTAGGTAGAATTTTTTATCACTCACCTCATATTGTTCTTCTTATTTGACTATAAACTAGTTTCGGAACATAGTTTCTGTTCCATCCTCAGTATTGTCATGAGAAGAGCCATCCTTTGCTCCTTTCAATGGAAGTCTGCCAATGGAAGGAGCAATAATAATAATAATAATAATAATAGCTTTATTTTACCTGGCAGAGTTAAGGCCTTAAGGCCTTGTCTACCACTCAACCAGGTTTAAAAAAAATACAAACAAAAAATAGTCTTAAATCTAAATTACAATATATATCTATAAATATAAACGATTACAAGTTATGAATACAATACAATTAATATTTATAATGTATTTTGATTTACTCTAAATTTAACGAATTAAATATATATGTACAATATATATAAAAAACAGGAAAAGATTAATGACATAGTATAAAATTAAATAAATAGAGAAAAATTAATTATTAGACAACAGGTAACTGTATAAGCGTGACTTAAAGGTACCAAGTGTGCGGCAACCCCTGATATCTTGAGGAAGGAGATTCCAGGAGCGGGCAGAGGCTACTGTGAAGGAAGTAGAATAGGAGGAAGTGCTATGAAGAGGAATTGTTAGCAGACTGCTATCTTGTGATCTAGTGTCAATATTGTGGTAAGAGGATAACTTCTCAAATCTAGATGCCAGGTAAGTAGGGATGTAGGAATTCAGAAGCTTTAAAAGTAGTGAAAGAGAGTGCAATTTACGTCTGTCAGTAAGACGGAGCCAAGAGAGGTTATTAAAGTGTTCGGAAATATGGTCATAACGGCGGATATTGAAAATGAATCGAACGCAAGCATTATGAACACGCTGCAGTCTCTGCGACAAGTCATAGTTTAGATCATTATATATAATGTCACAATAATCGAAGTGTGGTAACACAAGATTCTGCACAAGGATTTGTTTTAACGAAACTGGGAGAAAATTCTTTAAACGTCTAAGATAATGTAAGATGGAGAAAGTCTTTTTACATATGTGTTTCACTTGTGTTTGCCAGGTTAGATTTGCGTCTAGATGTAGTCCAAGATCTATTACTGAAGAAGAATAAGGGATAATTATATTATTTATAGTAATGTTTGGTAGTGTGATATGTCAAAGGTTGTAAGCAGTCTTTGTTGTCCCATTAGAATTACTTGTGACTTGTTAGGATTTAGATTAGACCGATACTTGAAGACCAGTTAAAGATGGATATGAGATCGTCATTCATTTTTGTCAAGCTGTTATAGAGAGAATGAGGAGGTGAATGTAGGTAAATTTGGAGATCATCAGCGTAGAGGTGATAACGGCAGTGCTTTAGTACAGTTGGCAAGTCATTTATGTAGATTGAGAAAAGAAGAGGTCCGAGAACACTGCCCTGGGGGACTCCAGCCGGCACGTTGCGCCAAGACGAAGATCTAGAGTTTAATGAAACGTATTGTTGACGACCGTGCAGGTATGAGTCGAACCAGGATACAGCGCTGTCAGACAAGTGTAGGTGCTTGAGCTTTATCATAAGTAAGTCGTGGTCTACTGTGTCAAAAGCTTTGCTGAAGTCAAGTAAGGTTAAAGGAGTCAATTGACGTCTGTCCACGGCTTCACGAATATCTTCAGTAATTTTTAGCAAAGCTGTGGTTGTGCTATGACCATATCTAAAGCCGGATTGATAAGGATCAAGGAGGTGATTTTCTTGGAGATATTCAGTCATTTGCTTATGTACAATATGTTCCAGGGCTTTAGATAATGTCGGAAGGATGCTAATCGGTCGGTAGTCATTACAGTTAGTAGGTGTACTTATTTTTGGTATAGGCCGAACTCTAGACTGTTTCCATACAGTAGGGAAGATAGAAGTTTTAAGGGAAGCATTAAAAATATGAGTCACTGTGGGTAGTATAATGTCAATGATTTTATTTAGCATTAAAATGCTGATGTTATCTGTTCCTTGTGCATTGGATTTAATCCGCTTGAGTGCTTTTTTAACGTCTATAGGCGAAATGTCGTTAAAGTAAAATGTATCTCTTCCTATATGTGGGGATGGGGATAAGTCTTTAAGAATGTCTATTTTAGTCTTGTTGTCTGGAGGTGTCATGGGTATTGAGGTAAAATGTTCATTTAAGTCATCTACAGAAATGTCTATTGAGTCAGTTGAGGGATTCAACTGTCTAAGTCCCATTGCACGGAGATTTCGCCAAGTGTCCCGTGCACTTATTTCAGGTCCGATTATACTGTGGGCGTGTCGTAGTTTGGCATTGCGTATAGTTTGTGTAGTTGTGTTTCTAAGTTGTTTGTATAATTGCCAGTTCTCGTCATTTTTATGTCGTCTGTATGTTCGGTATGCTTTGTCTCGTTTTGACATAAGTTCACGTATTGAGTCATTCATCCAGGGTGCAGGGGGGCGGGAAAATCGTCGGGTTTTTACTGGTGCATGTCTATCATATAGTTGTAATATCAGTGTATTAAATGTGTCTACTTTTTCATCAACTGATCTAAGATTCCATATTGTGTACCAAGGTAGTTCTAAAGCGTCTGATTTTAGTTTAGTATCGTCTATGTTTTGTAAATTTCTGTACGTAATCAATTTAGAGCGTCTTTTAGGACATTGGAGTGAGTATTCTACGAATACAATGTCATGAGCAGATATGCCGGGAGCAGGAATTTGTCCATATGACAGTACTTTCTGTGGATGTGTAGTCACTATTAAGTCCAGTAGAGTGTCGGTATTAGCAGTATGATGTGTGGCAGAGAAAGGAACAATTGTCATATTTAAGCTTTGGAACATATTTTTAAGTTGTATGGCTGGTGAGTCAGTCTGAAGAAGATTTGTATTAAAATCGCCTGCGACAATAACGTGTTCATAATGAGGTAACGAATCGTTCAGAGCGTTTTCTAGATCCGAAAGGTGCCTTATTTTTGGAGGTTTGTATACAATGCATAAGAGACATTTTTTTAGACTGGCTTGAATTTCTACGAATAAGAACTCGGGGCGAGCGGAATATACAGAAGGGGACTTGTGGACAATTCTTGGATTAAGCTCATTTGATATAAAGGCACAAACTCCTCCACCTCTTTTATCTATTCTGTCATTTCTGAGCAATGTATATCCGTCTAGGTGAACAAGGGACGAAGGTATGGAAGGGGTCAGCCAGGTTTCCGAAATTAAAATGGCGCTCAGTCCAAGAGATGAAAATATGGTTTCAAACTCATCAAAGTGGGACAGAATGCTTTGTGAATTTACGTGAGCGATTTTAAGTGATGATTTATCAATAGAAAATGCATTCTTAAGTAGACTAGTAGTATTTGTTGTTGGAGGGGATGGTTGGGATTGAGGAATGTTGCTACCTGCGTTAAAAGTTGTCTGCACAATAAGAGGGTGATTGGAGAAGGTGAGTGAGTCAGAGGTTACAAACAAGTCTTCATTTGTCAGCTCAATGTTGCCAATAGCAGAAAGTAAAAATAAACTATGTACTGTAATAACTCTAATAAAATTAAAATAATTTAGCTAAGAACTTAAAAAATTAAAATAAAACAAGTAAGTTGTCCTAAATAAAAAATAATAAACTTAAAACTTACCTAAATTAGAAATAAATTAACAATATAATTGTTAGCAAAGAAAAGACAAAGTAAACATATTTTACACTCAGGTCCTATCTAGTTGATATCCGTAGAAAATCTAATTTTGCATTTTTCGCCATTTACTTTAGCTATGACGGCACCGTCCAATGTCCATACATTTTGAATACCGTATTTCTGTATACTGTCTTGTAGCAGGCGATAGCGACACTTCGTTAGGTCCTCGCGAACAGTGACCCCACTTCCTTTCAACTTTTTCTTGCTTAGAAAGACTTCACTGCGCTTGCGGTAACTAACAAATTTCACTATTATAGCCCGCGGTCTTTCAGCATTACTAACACCAACACGGTGACTTCTGTCAATGTCAGTCACTGATAAATCGACACTGATTTTTTTGGCCACCTCGATGGCTTTCTGGTCAGTGTCCTCTCCGGCCTCTTCTTTCACACCAAAAATCCTGAGGCATTGACGTCTCTGATATTGTTCTAAATCGTCTATTTTATTTTCCAACACCTCAATCTTTCTGTCTTTTTCATCGAGGGTCTTTTTCAGATCCTCAATTACCTTAGTGTTGTCCTGGATGGTCTTCTGCAGTTCCGCCACTACCTGGTCCCGCAACATGGACACAAACACCTGCAGAGTGCCGGGATCCTGTAGCGCCTCTTTCACCACACGTTTCACTGCTTCCTCCGTAGAACTTGTCGAATCGTTGTTGGAATTACGTGTGTTTTTTCCCATGTTGTTAAATGTACACACTTTTGGCAATAACTAATATAAATTTATACTTAAACTGACTACGAATATTCAACTTTAGCTATGAAATAACGAAGGCACCTGCTGAAAAATAACTTAAAACCTGGAGCGTAACTTGTGCATGTTAGTAGCTAGCCGCCATGACACATCTCTGTCAATGGACAGCTCTTCAAGACGATAGAACAACGGTCGTGACGATACTGAGAATGGAACAGAAACTATGTTCCGAAACTAGTTTATAGTCAAATATGAAGAACGATATGAGATGAGTGATAAAAAATTCTACCTAAACTGTTGATAGTAATTCATCCATTAGATGGGGACATTAAGGCTGACAGTCCCCTTGATGTTTTTCAACAGGAGTAGGCTATATGCAGGCACCAGGTTCACCTTCTCCCATTTCTTCATTATCATTATGATGGTGAGGACAATGAAGTGACTATATCTTTGTATTTACTATTATTTTTACATTGATTTCCTGTAAATGTATTAACTACCAAACATGATATAACTTTATAAGTTTAGTGTGATCATTGGATCATCTTTAATTAATAGTGCATAAAAAAATTTACAACTATATGTTTAAAAATCCATATTAAGTTTATGAAAAACAATGCATTAAAACTATAATTTAAAATGAAATTAAATATTAAATTAATATTGCGGAAGCTAAAGCTATTACTATGATAGAAATAAGTAAATTAATAAACACAATTAAATTATTGTAAATCAATGTGGGGCCAGTAGAGTAAAGGTAAAGGAAGGATTCTTGCTTGGATAGGAATGAAGCCTGGATTAGCTCAGTGGTCTGAGCATTAGCACGGAAAGCTAAAGGTTCGGGGTTCGATTCCCGGTTCAGGCAAATTTTTTTCTCTTTACCATTGATTATGAAATTAAATGTTTCTTACCTCTCCTCATATATATTTTCTAAGTTGATCGCGATTTCGAGACTATAACTGTCTCATCATCAGAACTTTGTTGGCGATTGGTGTTATGTCGATCGGAAGAAACTCTTCTTCTTCCCTCTGTTGGTGGACCGATGAACCTCTGGATCAGATTAAAATTTGTGGGAATTTCGAAGTTCATAAGTTTTCTTTTGTTTTTCTGAATGTGGATCTTTTCCCAAACTGTGAGTTCCTTTTGTGTGTCTATTTGTTTAATTATACTGGCTTTTGATTCAATTAAATGTTTTTCGGACCAAGCATGAGCAGCTACTGCTGATTTTTCCACTTCACCATTTTTGATGTTTCTAAGATGTTCTTTCACCCTTGTTTTCAAATTTCTTTTTGTTTTTCCAATATAAATTTTGTCACAATCACTGCATTTGATCTTATAAATTCCTGATTTGTTTTCGTTTTCAATTTTTTCATTTTTATTGGTTTTAATTATCCTAGTAAGGCTGTATTCATTCTTTGGTGCTAATCTTATATTAAACTTTTTGAAATTTTTTTTAATATAAATTTTTTAAATATAAATATCATTTAAAGATTACATTCCAAATTGATTTTACCCATTACCATCAAAGTATTGATGACTATAAAAATAGTTGAAGTTTACATGTGAAAGGTGGTATATACTTACATTTACATATTGTATCAAAGTTTCCTGTGCCAATTTATTTTTCCCAAAGTATAAATCTTTCACACTGTCTGCAATCACTTGTGATGTTGTGGAATTTAAGTATACAAGTAAGTTTTCTGGCAGAAGTAATTCAAAATTTTTGTCATAATTTTCCAATAAAGTCGGATTCTCATAAACCTCTATAAATAGAAGAAAGTAAATTAAATTAATTTCCAAATTATTTTTAGAATATAATATGGCATACATTGAATTATAATATGCATTATTAGCTTCTTTCTTATCTTTAATTTTTTGTCATCTGTAAGAGTTAGATTTGTACAGTTTTAGACATGAAATTTGATCCTCTATGTGTGAAGTGATATACACATGTACACAAATATATAATATAAATGAGAGAATACACACAAATAAACGTAATTGGTTTGAACATATACAAAGAATGCCAAATAATTGTTTATCAAAACAGCTGCTTCATTATAGGCCTCTAGGCCAAAGAAATGTAGGAAGACCAAAACGTCATTGGAAAGACGACCTACACCTGCAGCATATAGTGCACCGGGAAGCAGAACGGGTCAACAGGCCCATACCTTGAAGATGATGATGATGATGACAGATGTGGCATATGGTGAATGTTTTCCATATATATATATATATATATATATATATATATATATATACCGATATATGCTTCGATCTGTATTGTCCCCATTATAATCTTATGTATCAGGTGCTTACTTGATCAGAATTTATAAATTTGGGATTGGTCAAATTACACATCTAAGGTTGTTACCCTATTAGAAATAAAATATTTTAATAAAATATGCTTTCCAAATAGTTTTGTGATAAATCTTTATTTTAATGGCCTAACTAATAACTTACAGTATTTATACTTGATTAACAGACCTGGCAGATGTTGTCCTGTCTGAATGTCCAATTCTCGTATCATGGCCAGACGATAAAAATATATTTTTTTTTTGCCATAAAATTCACAAATTAATAACTTTGCAAGAAAACTCCTCACTGTCGTTGTTGTGACTCAATAATTGTGCATTATGACATCACATTGTAGTCATGCAGAATATGTCGGTAATGCAGATGGCTACACATCTGATAAAAATATTGCTATAACCCAATCACAGCCCACCTACCAGGTCCAATTGTAAATCTAAACCATCCAGGGACCCACTCAAACACACACAAAGGTGTCATCAAAAATAGACTTAGGATTTGTTAATATATTTACCTAATGCCTTGTATAAAAAGCGTAGATTAATTCATTGTAGTTTATTACTTTCTTTGTATTTTTTCTTTTTGTTTTATGTATAGTAGATTCAAGCTGTTATTCCTTTTTTTTTTTAATTCATTGTATCATTAATTTAATTTTAATTGTATTTAGTTTCATTGTATTATTAGACATTATTTTCATATTCAATATGACAGATAATTAATTGTTCAATGTCTATTATTGTAATTTTTTTTTGTATTCATATGTAACATATCTTTGTCCTGTTTAATATGACTATTATTGTAATTTTTTTGTATTCATATGTAACATATGTTTGTCCTGTTTAATATGACTATTATTGTAATTTTTTGTATTCATATGTAACATATGTTTGTTCTGGTGAGTGGAAGAGAAGGCCACATGGCCTTAACTCCACCAGGCTAAATAAATCTAATCTAATCTAATCAAAATCGGTCCAGTCATTTAGGCAGTTTTTAACTTCAGATTTCAAGTAAAGCTCCACTTCTAATTGTCGGATTTCACTCATTTTTGGAAAATACCTACCTCGGTTTATTTTAATAGGATATATTGAGTTTCATTGTGAAACATTGAAAATTGTGATCAATGGAGCGATTTTTAAATTTTCACTTCAGGTGAACTCCTACACCTAATGGTTTTAGAGGGTCCAATTGTGAATCTAAACAATCGAGCCACCCAATCAGACACAAAAAAAATTCATCAAAATCTGTCATGCCATTTTCAAGTTTTGGTATTAACTCTTGTTACAAGTTTGGCTATTTTTGAAATCCATATATATTATACATCTACATCTATAATGGCATAATATCCCAATGTTAGGCCTTAGCCTCTCCTTTGTTAGGAGTTATTAGAACCAAGTTAATTTAGTTACACATATTTCCCTAAAGATGTCATGAATGATATTGCAGTTAACATACCGACCAAATGAGACATCTAGTAGGGAACTAAGATATTACTAGAATGAAGAAGGTTGATGAATTTTGCTTAGAGACTACTTTATTCAGGCATAAGGATCTTTTATGAATCCTTACATGACTAATGTATTTTATTTATAAGAATGTTTTCTTACCTGCTAATTTAATCATCCTTTCTTGACTCACAGTTCCTGTCATAAAGGGCACATGGTTAAAAGTTCCCTGTGACATTATGTTGAGAGGATGATCAGATAGGAAAGGTTCTTCTGCTGACTCAGAAGATAACTCAACTGTGGGCATGAAGAAAGAAATTCCATGGCTCTTTTCCTGAAATTAGGTATAGAACAAATTCTTAGTATAATAACAATAATATTAATAATAATAATAATAGTAAAATAATAATAATAATAAAATAGTAATAAATGATTTATGGTGACAATGAAGAATAAACATTTAGTTAAATGTCAGTGGTTTGTACCGGTACTGAAAAGATGATTAATACAGATACTACCAACTGTTTACACTATTTAGAAACATTAGAAATTGAATTGCCTGAATAGCTCAGTGGCAGAGCGCTGGTGTACAAAACCAAAGATCTTGGGTTCAAATCCCAGTTTAGGCATAAATCTTTCTTTTCAAATACAATTTGTCATTCAGTGAAAAAGCTCAGTGGCAGAGCACTGGTGTACAAAACCAAAGATCTCGGGTTCAAATCCCAGTTTAGGCATAAATCTTTCTTTTCAAATATAATTTGTTATTCAGTGAAAAATGGTAAATTTAAAATAATAATATAAAAAATTAGAAATTGAATTTGTCTAAATTAGCTGCGTCCAGAACTGTCCCAATTCCCCCTATATAGGATTTGAAATAATTGCTGCCCATTCTATAATGAAACAAAAAAATTATTTGTAACAAAATAAATTATTTAAAATATAAATGAAATCTCTTCAGAAATGTTGTATTATTTAAGCATTTTTATGTGGGTATGTTAATGCAGTATGTAGGCTATTTGAAACAATTACTGTACATTATACCATGTGGCCCAAAAGTCAGTTGACAAATGGGTGGGAACTCATTTTGCTGGATCTTGGTAAAATGTGTGGAAACTAACTCACACTGATTGAATTGTCGTGTTCATGGGTTTCATTTCAGAGCTAATGCAGATGTTCAAAGTGATGTCCATCCACCTGGAGACAATGTCTCACTCGATCACGAAATTCAGAGCTCACATTTAAAAGTGTATCTGGTGAAATATGCCAAATGACATTACTGATCGGTCTTCAAGTCTTCTAGTGATGCGGGCTGAGTTTGGAACACATGTTGTTTTACATATCCCCAAAGAAAGAAGTCTAGGGGCGTCAAATCAGGTGATTGTGCAGGCCAAGGCCTTGGGGCACCCCATCCAATCCACTGATATCGGAATTTCCTATTCAAATTGTTTGGAACAATTACAACATAGTGAGCAGTAGTTGAATGCAGGCTTTCACGGCCGGTAATCATAATGTTGAGTGATTCCGGGTTCTGTGGCCGTGGTCCATAGTTGGGTGTTGATACCAGACGTTTCGCCCTCAACTGCGGAGGGCATCTTCAGTGGCGAGTGCTTCTAGGCGTGTTTCCTGGTTGGAAGCTTCCAACCAGGAAACACGCCTAGAAGCACTCGCCACTGAAGATGCCCTCCGCAGTTGAGGGCGAAACGTCTGGTATCAACACCAACTATGGACCACGGCCACAGAACCCGGAATCACTCAACATTATATAGTGAGCAGTAGCTCCATCTTGTTGAAACCACAATTGTTGCCGTCTGTTCAATGGCAGGTCATCTAGAAAGTCTAGTAGAGTAGCACTTGACTGTAAGACAGTTGGTTCACATTACCTTCAAAGAAATGTGGGCCCACAACCGTATCAACAAGACCACACACACCATTACTCTGGTGACACCTGGGTCATTCACCTCATGTATCCATGCTGGATTTTGCCTAGACCAATACCAAGCATTTTGAGTATGGGCATGACCGTCCAAATAAACACTCATCACTGAAAATAACTCGTTTAATGAAATCATTGTCATTGTCCATTTGATTGGTGATCCAATTGCAAAAATGACGTCTGTGTAGAAGATCATTGTCATGCATTGTGTGAACATGTATCATCTTATACGGACAAAAATGTGATGCTTTTAAAATTCGCCGAACAGATTCCTTGCTCACTCCACTCTATAATCCACAGACAAAGTGAATGAAAGCAGTAGGTATTTCATACGTCATGACTGTTTCTTTATTCTCAAGTAGTTTGCCATTGTATCGCTTGCAATTCCCCGTGCCCCCCCTTTCGTCCCGTGCTTTCATTCTCTTCATCTGTGGATTATACCTTGACACACAACGAATTGATCTTTTAGAGCTTGCAATAACCTTTGCAAGTACGTTAATTGTGTTTCCTTCATCAGTAGCTGTCTTTGGTCTGCCACTTTGCTTTGCATCCAGCACAGAAAAGGTCCTCTTAAATTTATTTAAAAGTTTACTCGCAGTTTAAAATGATGGTTTTGGTATTTCAGGATACCGCCTGTGAAACTCATCTGCAGCCACTCTCAAAGTTTGTCAAAGTTTCATGGTTATCATCACAAAACAATACTAATTCAACTCTTTGTTCTGGAGTAAGCATGATTGACTTCAGTGTTTTATCTAAGGTTGTAAACATCTTTCTTTGAAAGTTGTTTTCTGATACAGTACATCTGTCAGAAACACAAACACAAATACATTATTATTATTCATTGTTGTAATAATTATTTCCTTTTTATTTTATTGTTTCATTGTTATCATTGTTTCCAGAATCAAAAAAATATATCTAAAATAGCACATTAGTGGCACGCGATGGTCAGAGCAATTACCCTAGCTGTATGACAAGAAAATGTGACTTATAATTTATAAAAACTTTCATTCTGAATTATTCAGTTTACAAATGGTATGATACTAAAATGCCTTGTAATTTTTTTCTTTAGTTCCGGTAAATCTGGAGTTGGCCTACCTTTTTGTACGAGGTCATTTTTCTTGTTGAAAGGTTTACTGCACGAAAATGGTCTCATTTGTAAATTATACAGTCACTTACATTCATTAAATTTGAAGAGAAAAATTTTTGCCCAGACCGGGACCCGAACCCAGGTCCTTTGGTTTACCGTACCAATGCTCTTACCAACTGAGCTACCGGGGCGAGTTCCAATCTAGATGCAAATTTTTCTCATATATACGTTGTAATTCCCGTGCACCAAATACTTGAAGCTGTGGCTTCATCTTTGCAAATGGCGGCTTCTAGATTAAGAAGGCTTTATTGGGAATTTAAACATTACTTTTAAAAGCCAGTAGGGCTTCTTACATTCATTTTTACTAAATTGATAAATCACACTCATCAGTAACTCGTAAAAATGTAATAATAATGCATTTGAACAAACTCAGTGTCGATATTAAATTCAACTGTTGCTTTCCACAAATAATATATACACATTCGTAATTGTTGTTATTCAGTTATACAATATAAATAAAGCTTCTTAAATTAACAGGTTGCTATAGCCGACAAAACGTACCACATAATTTCATTTCTTTATTTTTTGTATTTTGTAAAAATATAACTAGCATAAATTAATTATTATGAATTAAGAAATGTTATTTCGAAAAATTCTATTATTGAGGAATTAGCATTTCCCAAATCAGCCAATCACATTTTTTCATCAAATGTATTCTTATTTGAGTTGTGACGTTAACTAGGTACAGCTAGCTAGTATTCAATAAAAAGAGAATGGAATAAGATACAAGCTTTGTATAGTGGATTATCGCTGGACATCGCAGGCAGTGATGCAATTTGCTTGCACCAGGCTTGCACGGATTCATCTGTAGCACAATAGCTCGTGTTGGTGGGGATAACATAGAGGAAACACTCTGTGTGTTTCTCTATGCAGATAATGTGAATATGCAGATGGCTCAGTCAAACCGAATGTGATACATGTCTGCTGGTGCAGCGGCAATTTTGAATTTTTATGTTCACGCGTAATTGATTTGAATAGAATTTGGCAAATATATTATTTTTTTAATTCAAAATTATTAATATACTAATTATCCCACCAGTGCTGGGGTAGCTGGGGTTGAATGCACACCACTGTAGCATGTTCTTGTTATTGAGAAAACTTCCATTTGTCAACCGACTTTTGGGCCACATGGTATAATAAAAAAGAATATGCAAAATAATATCTCCATATTCAATAAATTGTTTAAAATATAAATGAAACCTCTTCTAAAATGTGTTGTGTAATTAAATGTAGATAAATTAATTTTAAAAAATACCAAAATTCTGAAAACAAAAGGCAAAATATTCTTTGAAAGAAATGAATCATAATGCATGTATGTTTAATAAATAATACTCACAAAATCTGTAGATGTCATTGCAACACCATCTAAAAGTTCTTGAAAAGTAAAATTACGAAGAAATTCCACCAGTTCATTTGAATCCTCAGTAGTTGCACCCAATGCTTTTGCATATCTCAGAGTTCTGTTTTGTGCTAAAGGAGTATCTTCAAAAGCCCAAGGATTTAGAGCTGAACCACTCTCAGCAATAGCATGATGAAACAGACCTATAAAAAATATTGTCATTTATCAAACTGTACAGCTATCCAATAGTAAAATTATCCATCAGTTTATTTGGGCAAAGTAACTAAACTGAAATAGTATCCAAATTAATAAATTCACAGAGTGATTCAGAAATATGGCTATATGTTAGATCACATTTTGTGATGAAAATATTATTATTAAAGGAAATATGATGTTATCTTTGGAAAGGGAATCCTTCAAATTACAACAATAGAACAAAACAAAACAAATCACTGCTCACGTGCAGCTTGGCGGGTTGATTTTTGTGGGCTAGCGTCGAACGCCTCCACAATTCTTTTCGTTGTTTCTGCATCCGTGGTAATGCGAGGCCTTCCAGGAGGTTTGATTTTGTACATCCTTCCCATTTCCAGCAGTCGTTTTCTCCACTTCCCCACGGTCGACGGCTGCGATGCTACGTTAAACTCACATCTTGCCTGTCTTGCGGCCTCACAATCATTAGCATATGCTTTTGCTCATGCAGCAATTGTAATTTACTGTTGCATATTCAACGCCGTTTTGACTAATGACGTAAGTTCTACACTGTTTTGTTTTGTTCCATTGTTGTAATTTGAATAATTGCCTTTCCAACAGTAATTTCATATTTCCTGTAATGGTAATATTTTTCATTACACAACGCGATCAACCGTAGAGCCATATTTATGATTCACCCCATAAAATTTACTGAGAGTTTATAAGTATTAATTTATTTAATAAATAAGTCGAGTCTGCTGTCATCTTACCTCATATCTGTTGTTTCTTGTAAGACATGTTTCAAAGCATCTTTGCTCTATCTTCAGTGAACAATCATAGTGCTAACATCAGTATTATGCTTTAATTCTTGGATGATTGATTCAGCCAACAACTGATGATTTCTAGAAATCACCCTCTTTTAAAGATTGACAACCCCTTTTGAACATTATATGTGCCTATTTAAAATTAATGTTGGGATAGTAAACATTATGAGGTTATATTTATTTAACATTGGTCGGAGTAAATTTTAAAAACTCACATCATAAATTTTGTGTTTTTCATGATACCATGGTTTCAAATGGGATCGCGTCCATCTTCAGTCACAACTCTGATGAAAATCTTCTGCCATCAACAACTTCTGAGCTACCATCTATGGTCGAGTTTGTAAACTTTGAAATTAAATTTTTTTCATTGGGAATATCAAAGTTCATCGATCTATGTTTATTCTTCTGAATGTATATCTTCTCTCAAACTGTCAGTTTCAAAGGTTTATTCAATTGTTTTAAATTTTTTTTTTTCTCCTCCAGTTTTGTGATGCTGTAGTAAACTATGTGCTGCAAATTGTGGATTTTTCAATTTCATGTATGTGCCTACCAGGTAGTTTCCTTTTGTATTACCTTCACATTTCAACTTTTTAATAACATTTAAAATTATTGATTTTGGTAACTTTAGAAGAGTGAAATCTGTCTGATATACTTAATGTAGAAATTGGCACCAAAGTTCATGCCATATTGAAAGTCACTGAGCTCTGCAAATCTAACCATGTTGTTATTATTTATAATATTAAAAATTCACAAACTGCTTTCATTATGCATAATGCCATGAAGTTTGTTGTCTGGCCATAGCAGCACTATTGAGAGCTGTCCCTATACTATTATCATATAGTATGTAATAGAAATAATACTGCTTTTATAGTAAGTTTATGTTGGGTAATAAGTAATAATAAAGAAATTGGGATCCAAGGATATAATCTCTTTTTTGCACTAAATACCACAATTGCAAAAACTATACCCTCAATGATGTCATGTATGAAACAATTTATTGTTGTAACATAATCTGCAAAAATATCAATTAACTATTAATTTATTTCATAGTTAATTTTAGTGAACAATTGATATCCATTGATTTTTAAGCTGTTAGGTTAACCAAAATAAGGTTAGATATTCAAAGTTAGATTTTTAACTATAAAACTAAACAATCTTAAAGGTAAAGTGATCCTACTAAAGTCCTTCGGAGGTCCTTGGGACATTATTAAGGCTTCCATCTTTCTAGATAATTGGCACGAGATATCAGCCCTGTGTATAGCCACCTTTATCCCCAGATCATACATCTGTACTCATTTCTGTTGGAGACTGAGTCAAACCCAGGGTCAACACTAAAAGGTTTGTCATAAGTAATGCCATGAGTGATTTCCAAATTATCCATAAATTCACGACTCACGAAGTGAGGAGTGAATTTATCTAGAGAATTTGGAAATCAAGAGTGGCATTTGTTACGACTATTTAACGAATAAAATTAAGCTGTTTACTCACAAATCATTATTTAACTATAGTTATTTTAAAATATTTATATATTTAATATAAATGGCGATGTTTGAAAACAAATGAAAAATGATAGGCACGCTTCATTTGCTTCTCATGTTTGTCACTGCAACCAGATCATACTATTTATTGCCAAAGGAACACAATATTGTAAGAATGCACTCTAGTGGAGAAAAAATGAAACACATAAAACTGTATATTAATTCATTTCTGATGTCGTATGATGCAAATATGACAATTATATTTTTCTGGATTATTACCTGGGAAAAAATACATTTAAGAAAGTGCAAACAGTGTTTCTTTTTTTTGGTAGTATAATCAATTGCTACAAATGTTTTTATATTAACTCCCGCATGCGCTATGTGTTGACATTCATGCACTAGGCCTATATATACAATCTGGTAGCCGTATTTCTTATAGGAGTCGGTCACTGCAAAATAATGCTCATGTCTATTCAGAATGTTAAAAAGGAGGTGCTTTCTTTAATATAATAAATTTTATATTGGTAAATTCTAGGCGAAACAACGACTGTGATTGGCTGTAAAACAGAAATCATTGAAACATGATTGGTCATTGACTCCCATTTGGGGCATGAGTTAAATAGTCATTTTAAATATCCTAACTCTCTTGAGACTTGAACCCCCAACCTTCCAGCTTGTAGCATATTGTCTAAAACTCTAAACTGACTACAATACAACATGCCTCCAAACAGTGTTAAAACCTGACCAAAATTTAACCATGGATCTCAGTCATAGTAGACAACAATTTCCTTCTTATAATTTTTAATGTATTTCATTAATTTATTTGAAGTTATTGTTGCATTGTTACAGGTAATAAGTGGAAGATGAAGTGAAATTACACAAAAGTATAGTGATTGCATGTAGCCTACATAATCTGAGTAACAGCTTCTTTACAATAGTATTGTCATGATGATGATGATGATGATGATGATATCAGTAACTGTCGCTTGACAAAAAATAAAATATTAAGAAAGGTAAGTTTTTTTTTCTTCTAATAACAGTAAAATGTACATTCTAGATAATATTACAATATTATCTTTTGAAGTTAGGACTTCAAATTATCACTTTATCTCAAATAATAGAAATGTAATATAGGTTATCTAAAGTAAACAATAGAGTAAATTTTAAGGTCATTGGAAAAGTTTCTAAGATAAGTTTTTAAATAATGATATACTTATGCTATGAGAGTCTACCTTTTGACATAGGAGAAAGTACTTGAAAGTGTACAGAAGCTCCTCCTGCACTCAACCCAAAGATTGTTACATTGTCTGGATCCCCACCAAATTGAGCAATGTTCTCTTGAACCCATTTTAGTGCCAAGGACTGATCTTTCAAACCATTGTTCCCCGGAACCACAGAGTCCCCAGTGCTAAGAAATCCTGTAAAAGTAATATAAAAAATATTTTAACATTCTTTTATAAAATTTAAATTGCAACATGAAACATAGCAGATGAAGAATTGTATAAATCTTTTGATAAACATAAAATAAAAGTAGCAGTTACAACTGAAAGATGATGATTTTTGTTCCATTTTATAATTTTTGCTTGCAATATATTTTCTATGTCCACCGCTGTAGTCTCGAGGTAGTGTGCAGCCTTATCACGCAGCAGGCCTGGGTTCGATCCCTGGTTGGGACAGTTTTTCTGAGTGAGGTTTTTACTGGGGTTTTTCCTCACCTGTAAGACAAATGTCAGGAAAACTTTAAGGCCCAAATGGTCCCCGAAATCATATGGCCATCATTATCATCCTTATCATTATCATCACCATCATCATCCTTCACTGGTGTGGAAAGCAATGGGAAGCTACCACACCTACAATTCCCTAGTAAAGTTGCAAAGCATAGCATGAAAAATGCTATGATTGCAGTGAAAGACCTGCCCTCGGGCAGAATTACTATGGATGGATATTTTCTATCTAACATTTAATTTGTTCAAGTTTTTGTAAGAATGGGAACATCTTACCTCAAATCAATGTTGAGTTCTGCTGATGATGACATAGAGGATTATATCGAAACATGTTCAAACAGAACTCAACATTAATTTGAGGGAAGATGTTCTCATTCTCACAAAAACTTGATTAAAAGAACCTCAAAATGTTACTTCCTAAAATAAACAATTTAATTTGTTTCTATATGTCTATGAAATTTATTTCTCTGATTCCACATTTAAATCATCAGAATACCAGGGCATTCCATAAGTAATAGTAACATAACTCTAATTTCTTTTATAAGATTCATGATGTGTTCCGTTGAGGTATTATTCAAAATTATTATAAAATTATGGAATATTCACCTAAAAGGTCCGTCTCCTCAACTTAATTAATCACTTAACTGTAGCGCTTTCGGGACTTGTCCCAT
Organism: Diploptera punctata; assembly: GCA_030220185.1. Taxonomy (NCBI): domain Eukaryota; kingdom Metazoa; phylum Arthropoda; class Insecta; order Blattodea; family Blaberidae; genus Diploptera; species Diploptera punctata. The sequence continues at coordinate 141,518 of JASPKZ010007151.1, forward strand.
CATCGGCAGGATTCAAAACTGGTGTTTCACTGAAGATCTGGTAGAGGGGGTTAATTAAGTTGAGGAGACGGACCTTTCGGGTGAATATTCCATAATTTTATATTAACTCTAATTTCGTTAATATAATTGACATAAAATGGAACATAGTTGATGTTATGCATTAAATTAATTTAGTTACTTTTGACATATCTTCCCATGTTAATAATAAATTGCCAAATCATTGAAAGGTGGCACATTCCATCTGCAGCATCATTTCTAAATATTTATTTCATTGATCAATTTTAAGCTCTTCTGATGTTAACTATTGTCTGAAAGTAATTGCATAGTGAGGTGAATTTGGTGAGAGTTGCACTTCTTCCCAATTCTATCCTCTTCCTGAATTACTCACTCTGTCAGATACTGGAGAATAAGCAGCATTATGTAACACAACAGACTTCTGCCCAATAGTCTGAGATCATTTATGAATTATGACATAGTGCTATACACAAATGATGTTCCAATTATTAAGAGTAGAAATTGAATTAACTTCTATATAAGGAGAATCATTATACAGCAAAATCATGCCTTTATAGTTACAACACTCAATAATAATAATAATAATAACTTTCAACAGATTCTTCAATGTTTGGCAATCACTTTCAATCAAACACTGATATCAGATGAAGTATATAATACCAGAAATAACCAAAATTATTTTAATAAAACATCAACTGTCCCACATCCATGGCTGGTAGGCCCAGGGCCTTCTAGGCCTGATATATCAAATATTTACCATTAATTTTATTGAATAAACTAGTATATTCATAAGTTAGAACTATGTTGGTACTAATATTTTTCCAATCTGCTCAAAAAGATGCTGGTTCCTACCAATTTTGTTTTATTTATTACTAAAATGAATTATTAATACTTGATATTCTAAGTTGAAAATGTTAAAATATTAAAATACGTATCTGATATATCAGGCACCCTTAACTAAAATGAATTTAATTTAAAAAGCTTTGTCAAGTAGTTAAGACCAAGTAGGCCTTTTAGAAACATGTTCCATCTTCGGCATGTCATTTGGTATTATCGCCTCACTATGATGGTTGTCCGTTTATATGAAAGCAGGTGCTATACGACAATGCTTGACAATGATTAACATGCAGAACTTTTATAGTGGCGGTAGTCGGCATCTTTGTATTTAATTATTGATAACAGCTGCAGGGAAACAAAGCGAGCCGCTGGACAACCATCTTAGTGAGGCTACAATACTAATGTTAGTGTATAAGTTACATATGTATACAACTTATACACCAACACCAGTGCCAAAGATGGAATATGTTTCTGGAAGCCTGCATAGTTTTAACTACTTAACAAAGTTTTATTAGGTATCTTCTTGTATCTTGTAATCATGTGTTTCCCTTAACAGAGATTTAGGTGCTCTCCCCCTACAAGGAAGAATTTGAACCATACTAATTTAGTCACACTTGTTTTCATATAGATGTCATTTGAGTGGTCCGTGGTCAGCATTCTGCCTCATACTGACATCTTGGAAACCAAGGTAGTACTAGGATGGGAAAATTCGGTAAATTTTGCTTTGAGGCCTTTTCATTCAGGCTTAAGGAGCCTGAAAATCTTCAGACTCGGGACCAATGGCTTAAAGTCCCTCCCAGAGGACTTGCTCCTTGGATTTTTCGATCCTAAGAAAATTCATCGACCCCGGCCGGGTTTGAACCTGCGACCCTCAGGACCAGAGGCAAGGAGCATAACCACTAGTCCACTGCAGCCGACTACCCTAAGCCTACCAGCCGGCTGCTGGCCTCACGTTCACATATGATATTCACAGATGTAGACGATCATAAGCCAGTGGAGGGGTGACATGTGGTCAGCATGCCGGGTCCCCCAGCCGTTATAGCTGGTCTTCTCAACCTGGAGTCGCTACTTATTGTAGCTACCCAAATGTCTCACGATGCTGGGTGGGCACCGGTCCCATACTGGCCGAAATTTCATGAGAAAAATTTCTTCCCCCATGGGGACTCGAACCAGTGCAAGTCTCGTAGCTCTGTGCCAAGGCTTCTTGCCTTAATCACTCGGCTACAGCGCACTTATTTTAAAGTTCTACATTTTACTACATAACCTCAAAGGTGATTTTAGAGGTATTCATTCTAAGTTGAGTAAAGTATGTTGTAATCTTCTGAAGAGCTATGTTCATAGTTTTGTATAAAGTATGGGCTATAATATATAGCATCATAACAGTAATATTTAGAACACATTTTGTCTAGTGTGGATGTTGGAACTGAGTAAGATAATGTAATATGATGAAAGTTAAAAATTAAATTGTACCTGTTGGTAGGTGCCGTCGTCCTCAACTTTGTTAAAATATTGTATTAAAATTAACTGGAGCACTTTCGGAAGTTATCTTCCATCTTCTGCAGGTTGAGTTTCCACTATTTGTTGTTGTTGTGTACGGTGATGTTTACTCCAACTGTTTGTAGCAGCAACTGACTTGTTTTTAACGATCTCGTATAATGGGTTTGACTGGGGTGTGTTCTCATTGAGAAGTGAGGTGTTGTTTGTTTCCTTTATAATTTCGAGGTCTTCAAATATATTTATCCTAGCTGGAATGTTTTCTCGGTGGATTATCGTGAGAGTGTTTTCAATTGTGTTCATTCGATGACCTGTGTTAATGAAATGTTTAGCATAGCTTGATTTATCACCCGCGTGTATGAAATCTTTTAGGTGTTCTTTATATCTTGTATTGAAATTTCTGCTTGTCCTGCCAATGTAAAATTTATTACAATCTTTACATGTTAGTTTGTAGACTCCCTTGTTGTTGAATTTGTTGTGTTCTTCTATGCCATTGTATATTATGTTGTTTAATTTGTTTCCTGTTTTATAAGCTATGTTTATGTTTTTATTCATCTTTTTCAAAGTTCTGGCCAGTTTTGTGGTTTCATTTCCTGTGTATGTTAACAACAAATAGTGGAAACTCAACCTACACAACAATAACAAATAGCGGAAACTCAACCTGCAGAAGATGGAAGATAACTTCCGAAAGCGCTCCAGTTAATTTTAATACAATATTTTAACAAAGTTGAGGACAATGGCACCTACCAACATGTACAATTTAATTTTTAACTTTCATCATATGACTTCACCTCAACGGAATTTGATATGAATTTTACTAGTAAAGATAATGTAAGTTATGTGGTTTCAGATTGCTTAAGTTATGAAGAAAGAGAACAATGTGGATTTGAAGTGAAGTCACACTCTTTACACTCCATGAATCTGTATTTATATTTTTAGACTTATTCAACACTGACGTGAGACTTTGACAAATACAGTGTTTTTTTAAAACTTATTTTTTTCTTCCTCAAAGAATTAATTATCTTACCAAGAGGTCCAAGTCTATAGTTCATGCTGGCAACAACAAAACCTTTCTCCAAATACAAGTCGGAAACAGAAGGCACATAACCACCATGCCCTGATAAAAATGCTCCTCCGTGGATGTAAACCATTGTAGGCAGCAGTGAATTGTTGGATGATAGCTGTGAAAACAATCAAAGTTTTAAAAAATTGTAATCCACACATTGCAAAATTAAGTTTGAATTCTAATATATATTTTTCCCAAATGAATGAACAGCATTATAAAAATATATTAGGAAGTAACATTAAGAGGTTCTCTCTATCTATCTTCGGGTTTTTACAGCTGCTGCCGTCTTCCCGTGCCAAACCTCCAAAGCCTATGATCTTGGGCATCTTTGATGCTTAGCCCTCTAGCCTGCATTACTGTCTTCATGTTTTCCTTCCATGTTATCTTTGGTCTCCCTCTTTTCTTCTTTCTGTTCAGATGCCATTCATATTGTTACTTCGGCCATCACTCATCTTCCATTCTTAAAACATGTCCTAACCACTTTAATTCCTTCTCCTCAATTCTTTCAATTATGCTTTCTTTTACTTCCATTATGTTTCTAATTTCTTTATTTGTGACATGTTCTAATTTTGACTTTCTGGCACTTCTGCGTAAATAATCAATTTCTAGAGCTATTAGTCTATTCTTGTAGTACTTATTGATTGTCCATACCTCACTTCCATACATTGCAACAGATTCCACCAATGTTTTACCAATATTTTTTTTGTATCTTTCCAAATATGCTTATCCCACCATATGGAATTTAACGATGATATTATTTTGCTACTCAATTCAATTCTAGGTTTTATGTTCCCTTTGCTATACCTTCAATGTTATCCATAATTATTCCCAAATATTTAGTTTGTTTCACTTCCTTTAACATTAAGAGGTTCTCTTAATAAATAAGTTTGATCTGTTTTCATCTTACTTCATAAATTGTTCTTTTTGTAAGACACATTTCAAAGCTTCCGTGCTTCATCATCAGTTAGCACAGACAAAAAACAACAATTTATGTGGTAAGTTGAATACATACCAAACTTATTTATTAACGAACAGCATATTTATTATATTGAGTTTAGTTTATACAGTATATAAACTGCTTAAAATCTGTGGAAAATATTTGCTAATAAAACAAAAATTCATGAACTAAATATAACACACTAATTAATTTTAGTCGGCCGCGATGGACTAGTGGTTATTCTCCTTGCCTCTGGTCCCAAGAGTTGTGGGTTCAAACCCGGCCAGGGTTGATGATTTTTTTTAATTGAAAAATCCAAGGAGCAAGTCCTCCAGGAGGGGCTTTAAGTTTTGGGTCTCAAGTCTGAAGATTTTCAAGCTCATAAAAGATCCTTAAGCCTGAATGAAAAAGGCCTCTAAGCAAATTTTACCGGCATTATCTTAGTAATTCCTTAATTGCCTACTAGATGTCTCATTGTTGACCACATACCATTCATGATATCTATGGGCAAATAAGCATAACTAAATTAACTTGGTCTGTCTACTGCTGTGGTCTCGGGGTAGCGTGCTGCCTTGTTACGCAGCGGGCCCGGGTTCGATCCCCGGTCGGGACAGTTTTTCTGGGTGAGGTTTTTATCGGGGTTTTTCCTCACCTGTAAGACAAATATCAGGAAAACTTTAAGGTCCAAACGATCCCCGAAATCATATGGCCAGCGCAATCATCATCATTCATATTCATCTTAGTTAAGTTTAGGATTAGGGACTCTCCTGGTGCACCATTCATCATCATCACCCATCATATCATCGGGGCAACGTAACCCCGCCTTCCAGGCGCCCCAACCTCAGAAGTGGATTACAAATACGCCATGCCAGGAGAGAAACCAGGAATGTCGAAAGACAAACCTGGGGCATTTAAAAAAATTAACTTGGTCTAGTAACTCCTAACAAAGGCTGAACATTGGACTATACCATTGTAGTAGTAGATTTCATTTTAAGTTAATATCAAAATCATGAATATTTATTTTAATAATTTATTGCTATAGTAAAAGCAATTAAAGTTGTTATAGTACCTGAGGTGTTATAACATTTACGTAAAGACAGTCTTCATTTGCAGTACAGGCTGCACCAGCTCGAAGGGCTTCTCGAGTTCCTTCCCATGATTCTGCAGCTTCAGGAGCCTGGAAATTAGTTTGCAATTTATATTTGATATTTTTATTTTGAACATATGTTTGAGTTGGTACAAATAAAATATATGTACATATTCCTATTTTAGAGGGTGTTCTGAAACAATCTGCAATATTTAAAAGGATGTAAAATCCAACAAAAGAAGAAAATCATTCCTGAAGAATGAGTCATTTTTTATATCTTACCTCATAGTTTATGTTTTATTAAACACGAGGACTGCAGTTTTCTAAAGGAAACATCCCTCCCATTTTCAACTGACATTATAGTCATAATATTGGTTGAAAATGGGAGGGATGTTTTCTCTTGAAAACTGCAGTTTTACATGTTTAAGAAAACAAACTGTGAGGTAAGATATAAAAAATGACTCATTCTTCATGAATAAAAACCTCATAATGTTATTTTTCATGTTGAACTATGAAGAAAATCATTACTAGAAACATGATTTATAAAATTAATATCGTCTAAATAATCGGCCGTGGTGGACTAGTGGTTATTATCCTTGCCTCTGGTCCCGAGGGTTGCGGGTTCAAACCCGGCTGTGGTCGATGGATTTTTTAGGATGGAAAAATCCAAAGAGCAAGTCCTTTGGGAGGGACTTTAAGCCATGGGTACCGAGTTTGAAGATTTTCAGGCTCGTAAAAAATCCTTAAGCCTGAATGAAAAGGCCTCTAAGCAAAATTTACCGAATTTTCCCATCCTAGTACTACCTTGGTTTCCTAGATGTCAGTATGAGGTGGAACGCTGACCATGGACCACTCAAAAATGATATCTATACGAAAACAAGTGTAACTAAATTAGTATGGTTCAAATTCTTCCCTGTAGGGGGAGAGTGCCTAAATCTCTGTAAAGGAAAAACAGAGGCTTCCAAAAAAAATATCGTCTAAATTATGGTCTATTACTTAACACCACTGTCAATTTGTATTTTAAAAACAGCAATTTTGTACAGTACTGTGGTATACATTAGATATACATTTTGTAGCAAAAGCACCAAATAACCTCCAATCATTGATAATGCAAACTTTCATTGTATGTCTGAAGGAATAACACATTCTTTGAAACATCCCTTTCTGACACGTATTGAACACACATTCATGTAGTACCAATATTTGTAAGATATACCATCAATGAAAACAAAACAAAAAATTGATGGGTTAAAGTCAGAAAAACCTCCCAGATCAATCCATTGTTCATGTTTAGTGTCACCTAATTGAACAAGGAAAATGGGTTAGTGCTCCTTTATACATTGCCCATGTCTGGAGCCATTCATGATATGGCAAATTTTTCAGCAAGACAGACATTTTGTTCTCTTAAGTTTCAACAACCAATCTTGGTATTATAAAAATGTACAATATTATGTCTTGCAAACTCTGCTATATCAGTTGAAAAAAAAAATCCCTTGTGAAATGTGTTGGAGAAGCCACTGGCATAACTGTGACTGATTGATTGGCATTAGAGCTTGGACTGCTGCATGTGGTACATGAGGGGACTTTAAAAGATCTTGAATTTGGCATCAATGTTTTCTTGCAATCATGAAAGAAGACAAGTGATATAATTGTCTATCTCCTAGTGGCGGCTGGTTGTGAAATTTTATGTTTTATTTTCTCATAATTATGGACAATGACTTCTGTCAAGTCCCCTGCATTTTTATAAATAAAAATGTGCGTACACATAAGAGCTTATACACTAACACTCATAATCTGCATCATAACCGAGTGGTTAAGGCAAGATGTCTTGGTGCAGAGCTACACATATAAAAGCTTACAAACATATATGGATTAACAACTAATAAATTTATATAAATATACAAACTCATCACGGATTGCTAGAAAATAATTATAATCAAGCTCTTCAAGGGTTATTCCTAACAGTTGTTTTAGGTCTATATTTTACTTGTGCTGGTTTGAGTCTTCATGGGGGAAGAAATTTTCTCATGGAATTTCGGTCTGTATGGGAATGGTGTCCACTCAGCATCATGAGGAATTTGGGTAGTTACAACAGTAGCTGCTCCAGTTTGAGAAAACCAGCAATAATGGCTGGGTGGGAGCTGACATGCTACCACATGTCATCCCTACTTTGGCTTTATGTGATTAAAATATGTGGATGTAAGGCTAGTTGGTAGGCCAAGGGCTTTGGATTAAGTAAGTAAGATTAACACTCGTATTAAAATAAAATTAAACAAATTTAAATAATTACAAGCTTACCATGACATCTTGAATGTATTTTTTTATATATAATATTATTTTGTCATTGAGTAGGTAAAGAAACTATAATTTTGGCTTCAGAATTAATATTTTATATGGTGGAAGCATGGTAATTTCATTCATCCTAGAGGAAATTTGTCTGCTCCAACATGAAAGAAAAAGAAAATGAAAAGCGACCTTCATGAAGATCGACATCATAGACCTAAGAATAGTAATATCTTCAGCAACACAGAATGTGTATTGACCATGCATATGCAGATATGTATATCACACAAATAGCCATGAACAATGCATTTATTAGCCTAGAGAAGGCAGCAAAAAGAATGAATCTTAAAATTAACCAGGCCAAGACAAAATAAATGCCTGTGATGAAAGGTAAATGTGAAGCTTGCCCATCTTGTTTGGAAGTTGGTGCATATAAATTTGAACTGGTTCATAGCTTTATTTATCTAGGATCTGAAGTAAATTGTAGAAATGACAATTTGGCTGAAATTCATCTGCGGATCAAGGCAAACAAATGCTTTTTTGGACTCAGGAAAATGTTTAGATCTCAGTTTATATCTAGAAAGACAAAAATACTCATGTATAAAGTTCTCCTTAGACCAGTGTTAACATATGCATCAGAAACTTGGACCATGTTGAAATTTGATGAGGAATTATTAGGGTGTTTTGAAAGGAAGATACTGAGATCCATTTTTGGTGCCGTGAAAGAAAATAATGCATGGAGAAAGAGATACAATAATGAATTGTAGAAACTGCACCGTACAATCAGCCAGATATTCTGAATTTTGTTAGAGTTAATACATTGGCATGGGCTGGACACATTATTCACATGGACAACAAAAGGATTACAAAAAGAATTTACAATGAGCAACTTCTAATGGCCAGAAAAGTGGAAGACCTAAATTAAGATGGGAGGATAGTATAATTCAAGACATTAAGATTTTAAAAATTAAAAACTGGAAGAATGAAGGTCAGAACAGGGAAGTCTGGCATAAGCTTCTGAAGGCAGCCAAGGCCCACATGGGGCTGTCGAGCCTATTATGATGATGATGATGATAATGATACCACACAAAATCTTGGCTCCTGGATTGCTACATTTTTTTTTCCCCTTCCTTTGCCTCTTCTTTCATGAAGATCGACAACCTAGACATAAGAATGAGTAATATCTTCAGCTGAAGCTATTTTTCACACACTTGCTCCGGAATCATTGTCCACTTATTGTAATACCTGCTCCATATCTGAGCTATTTAAGAGATCCTATCCTTACAATACAATAGGGCAGAAGGTGACAATTTTAGGACTTATATTTATAGATTTTTTTGCATACTACCTCATATGTATATATCTATATAGCAATAGACTTCCCCCCGTCCTAAAACACTTTGTATAATCATGACGACATTAACAAATTTGAACAAAAGAAATTACAAAGAAAAAAATTATAAGTGTAGCCTTAAATAAAAATCGGACAACTTTCAGAACCAAACATCGACACTAAAAATATGTAAAAAAAAAAGTAATCTAATGTTTCAATTGTGAACTCTGCCTGAGCATAGCAACATCATCCAACCCATCACTTAATATGATTTATTTACTGTATATTTTTATAATGGGGGCACACGATATAAGGCACTGCGCTACAAGCCGGAAGGTCGAGGGTTCAAGTCCCGGTGGGGTCAGGATTTTTAAACTGACCCAAACCTTCTGGCAGCACTATGGCCCTGGGGTCGACTCAACCTCTAAGGGAAATGAGTACCAGACACTTGTTCTGGGGGTAAATGCGGCCGTCATGCAGGGCTGACAACCCGACTGACATCAAGTGCTGATTGTCCAGAAAAAATGGAAGCCTTAACCTCCTACTACCTCAAGAGCCTCCTGAGGCCTGTAATGGGATTACTTTAAAAAACTTTACCATATTTTTCAAATGTTTCAATTTACAAAATCTTAGGGCTGGTGAAACTCAAAATCCTACAACCCAGGTACAGTCATTCTACATATATCAACTTTAGCCAAAACTAAAAGTTAATCTGATAACATTGTAGATGGAATATATTTTGCAGAGGAGTATGTATTCCTTAAGATGAATAATATTATAATACAGTTTTTTAAAGAAGTTCATGTCTTACAAATTTTGCTCACTAAATCACTGGCTCTATCGAATCCATAGATTCATGGCTGGGTGGATATAAGCTCTCCATACATTACTATCCTGAGCTAATGTTTTCCAGTCATCCCCTATATAATCTACTTCCCTCAAATCATGGATTGTTATTCTCCCACCTCATTCTTGGTCTTCCAACCAGGGTGTTTTCTCTCTGGTTTTCCTACAAGATTCTTCCATGCATCTCTTTCATTCTCCATTCATGCCACATGTCCTGCCCATTGCAATCTATGAGACTTAAATGTTCTTATTATATCTGGCTTCCTATACATACCATATAGCTCACTATTATAGAATTTTCTCCATTCACCTGTCTGTTCATCTCTTTTTGGCCCAAAAATTTTCCTAAGAACTTTATTCTCAAATACTCATACTCTTCTTTCCTCCCATGTTTCACCACCATATATTATAACCGGGAGAATAACAGTTTTATATATTTTCAGTTTAACGTTTTTTGACAGGAGTTGGGACGACAAAGGTCCCTGTAATGTATAATAGTATGTATTTCCAGAATTGACCTTATGTTTAATTTCTTTGTGCATCTCATTCCTAAATTAAAGTAAAGTATTCCCACTATAGGCCTCAGGAGTCCCTTGGGGTAGTGGGAGCTTAAGGCTCCCACTTTTTCTGGACAATCGGCACTTGATGTCAGCCGGGTTGCTAACCCTGCATGACGGCCGCCTTTATCCCCAGAACAAACATCTGATACTCATTTCAATTAGAGGCTGAGTCGACCCCAGGACCATAGTGCTGCCAGAAGGTTTGGGTCAGTTTAAAAATCCTGACCCCACCAGACTTGAACCCTTGACCTTCCGGCTTGTAGCGCAGTGCCTTAACCACTACGCTACAGCATGTCCCATTTGTAATTATTGTTCCTAGATATTTGAATTCAGCTACTTCTTCAAAATTTCCCTCATTTGTCATTAGTATAGATCTAAATAAGTTAAAAATCTCTATATAAGTTTTTGAATATACTTACTATTCTTATATTGTTTATTTTTTATTATTTCACTCACCTCATACTTCATAATTCATAGCAGACCCTGGTTTCTTCACATCTTTTGTGACATTCTCAATGCTGCGTCACGTTCACAACTGACGTCCAACGGCCTTCTATCCTGCAGACTGACCTCCGTGCCATCTGGTGGCCGACCGAAGAATTTCCAAATCAGTCCTCTTTCTTTATTTCCTATCTACATAACTTAATACTATTCTTATACTTGAACATACCTTAAATCTTAGTGTTCCCACTGGTGGCTTTGCATAAGGTATTCCTAAAAAGCTATAGCAACTTAATCCAGATTGTGTAATACTTTCAGTTCCTCTTAGTTGACCTTGTTTGATGTTCACAGTTATTTCTTGACTTGATGAAATCTGAATTTTATAATATAAGAAAACTAAAAAAATAATATGAAATTTAAACATGTTTTTACTTTTGGAAACACTTATTAGAATAATTTAAATCATGAATATGAACTCTGATTTTTAGACTCTTATTAAGTACTCATAGATATAAAAGAAGATAAAAAGATAAATTTGAAGATGTTATATAATGGAAAGTGAGGAGAAAGCATGATTTTTTATAACTCTTCTTAGTTATGCCTGTTTAACTTTAAGTTGATTTTGATATAACAAATAATGCAATGTTTGGTGGTATTTAATGATCTTGATTTAAATTGTTCTTTTCAAAGTTGACAATTTGTTTTAATTTTTACAAAAAAATAAAATGTTAAAAATAATGTGATAATTATCCAAAATAAATTCTCCATTTTATTCTTATTTTCTGAAGAAGAAAGTTTGATATAAGTACAAAAGTTTATTTGTTTGTTACTTTTTCAAACTTACTGGCATTTTTTTCAATTGTCTTTCGATGAGAAGTAATTGATCTTTACAGGCATATGTTTATTTTTATATGAAATACAGTAATATTTTTTTAACTTGATCCTGGTTAGCAGAAGAATGATTATTTTTCTGCATATAGGTGAACTGCACATAAAATTTGAGATAATACATGAAAATTAAGGATTCTTCCCTGCTTCCTAATGTGGTATATCCATCCATAGTAATTCTGCCCAAGGGCAGGTCCTTCACTGCAATCATAGCATTCTCATGCTATGCTTGCAGCTTTATTAGGGAATTGTAGGTGTGGTAGCTTCCCGTTGCTTTCCACACCAGTGAAGGATGATGATGATGATAATGATAAGGATGATGATGGCCATATGATTTCGGGGACGAGTGGTATATGGATTATTAAAAAGATTTTCAAGTGCCTACATCGCAAAATACTGCAGAATATGAATAAACTCATATGTGGTAAAAATTTGTTTATTTTAATTAAAGTCTTCCAAGCAGAAGATTAGAAATTAGTAATTGATCTTTACAGGCATATGTTTATTTTTATATGAAATACAGTAATATTTTTTTAACTTGATCCTGGTTAGCAGAAGAATGATTATTTTTCTGCATATAGGTGAATTGCACATAAAATTTGAGATAATACATGAAAATTAAGGATTCTTCCCTGCTTCCTAAAGTGGTATATCCATCCATAGTAATTCTGCCCAAGGGCAGGTCCTTCACTGCAATCATATCATTTTCATGCTATGCTTGCAGCTTTACTAGGGAATTGTAGGTGTGGTAGCTTCCCGTTGCTTTCCACACCAGTGAAGGATGATGATGATGATGATGATGATAATGATAAGGATGATGATGGCCATATGATTTCGGGGACGAGTGGTATATGGATTATTAAAAAGATTTTCAAGTGCCTACATCGCAAAATACTGCAGAATATGAATAAACTCATATGTGGTAAAAATTTGTTTATTTTAATTAAAGTCTTCCAAGCAGAAGATTAGAAATTAGTCAGTTGCCTTTATTTAGTATAATTTATTAGAACATAATACTCAGATCATGTATTTTGTAACTTCTCGTATATATGTATATAGGTCTACTACATTCACAATTGCTTGTTTGAAATAAAATTGAAAACTTCACACAGAGATTATTTTACTCTCACTGAGAAAAACATGTCATTCTATAGTTACATCAGTTACCAATATAAAACCATACATTTTAGGTACAATCATTATTAACCCTTAATTGGCAAGATAATAATTTCTCCTACCAGTTATTTAAATGTTTTGGACTGCAGTGAAAACAAAATCATGTAAAACTCTTAGTTAATATTGTACATTTTTCTGTAATTTGACACAAATTTCAGTAAGTTCTGTTCGTTTGTTTCTCTATTGTTTTAAAAACAGTATTACACTCAGACTGGGGTTTGAACCCAGGACCTTGGCTTTACAGGTGAGCTACCTGATAAACACAAATTCCTGAGCGCCAAATGCTATGAAACCGTTGCTTCAATCTTGAAAAGGCGGCTTCTTTATTAAGAAGACCTTTTATTGAGAATTTTACATTACATTATAAAGCCAGTGTTTTTATTATTCATTTCATACATCTCAATGATAGATAGATAAATTATATTTTAAGAGAAAAATTATACGCTCAGACTAAGGTTTTAGACCCAGGACCTTCAGCTGAGGAGAAAAGCATTGGCCTGGAAAGCCAAATGTCCTGGGTTCAAACCCCAATCTGAGCATATAAGTTTTCTCTTCAAATATAATTCAATGTATCTTATAGGATAGATTACCAATTTAAGGGTTAAAGATGAAAACTCCTTATTTTCTGTTAAATAGATTGAAACCATTATGAAGAGAAAAGGTAGTGTCCTACTATCTGAAGGCCAAAAAAATGGAAATGTTATTTTATTTTAATGTGTTTGTTATGTCAGTTACCATGAAATTCACATATACCAAGTCAATCTCTGTAAACTGTTTACTGAGAGGGCAGAACTAGCCACCCTACCTCATTATCATGGCTTTTCCTGAGAATATGTAGGTTTTTCCATCTAAGTCTGAATAGGACTTTATGACTAATTAATATAATACCTTATACTTTCTATTCGAATGTTAAGTAGAGGAAAAAATGTTGATGTAGAATAGCAAAAAAAAATCAATAAAAATCTTGTTTTGTCATTATCTTGTCCCCCCCCTCACTGTTATAGCTGCTTCTAATAGAAGATAAATTATATTTCTGAATAAAAAAACTAGTAGTACTATAAAAACAATATTGCTTACTTTTAAAAATATTCCTTTTTATCTCTATTTATTTATTAACTACCTTTATAGTAATTGTTAAACAGATTCAAACAATCAAAACTCTTTTTCAACAAATCATCAATGATTTCAATTTGAGATGGGTTCGATTCCCTGTCATGACAGGCTCCAGGGTGAGGTTTTTTCGGGTTTTTCCTCACCTGTAAGACAAATGTCAGAAAGTTTAGGGCCCAACGGTCCCCGAAAATCATCCGGCCATCACTATTATCAATCATCATCATCATCATCATCCTTCATCAGTGTGGAAATCAACGGGAAGCTACCACACCTATAATTCCCTAGTAAAGCTGCAAAGCATAGCATAGCATGAAAATGCTATGATTGCTGTGAAAGACCTGTCCTCGGGCAGAATTATTATGGATGGATACATGAATATGGAATTTCTTAAAATATTCAATATTTATACACCATACTGTTGTGGTAGGTTTCTAGAAACGTATTTAGAATAATAAATGCCCATTACTATTTATAAGCTTAACAATTTGGAATGGGGTCAGTCTGGTGGACTAGTGGGTACCATTCTCGTCTCTGGTTTTAAGGTTCGCGGGGTCAAACGCGACCAAGGTTGATGAATATTTCAAGGCATATAAATCTTGAGTATGGGTTCCTTTGGAATATAAATAAAACTATGGGTCCTCTATCGTATATTTACGGCCAGAAAAGAACATCACGGCTGAAAAAAGGCTTCTGAGCAAAATTCGTTAGCCCGTTCCCATATTTGAATTGAATCTACCTACAATGGCGTAACAGCCATTTTTTTGGAACTTAGCCTCGTCTAGTAACTACTTTGTTAAGTAGTTACTAGACGAAGTTAATTTAGTTAAGCTTATATCCCAAAGATGTCATGAATGGTATGCGGTCAACATACCGACCCAATGAGACACCGAGCAGGCAAACTAAGGTATTACCAGGATGAAAAAAAAAGGTCTGTAAATTTTGCTTAGAGGCTTCTTTACTCAGGCTTAAGGCTAATTTACGAGCCTGATAATCTTCAGATACGGGACCCGCGGCTTAAAGTCCGTCCCGGAGGACTTGCTTATTGGATTTTTCCATCCTAAAAAATTCTCGGCCGGGTTTGAATCCGCGACTCTCGGGACCAGAGGCAAGGAACATAAGCCTTAGTCCACCGAGACCGACAACGTTGAATTTAAAATGTTAACGAATTTGACCGCAGGTTAGTCATATCGTATCATTTCAGATGACGTTATTTTGGTTCCGGATTTTCAAGTACCTATGTTAGATATACGTTAGTTTAAATAAGATATAAATGGCTCATTTCCCATAACTCAATACTTTTTAATAGCCAAAGGAAGTTTAATTTCCTGCTGAAGATACAGTTTTCCTACTTGCAGGAGTTCTTGATATTTTAACACATTTCGGAAAATCCTTGCGTAGGAAGTAGGCTATACGGTTAATGAGAGTTATGTCGCATTCGTCAGTGAATCATATGATGATGATGAATTCTTCCTCCATAATCTTAAGTTGCAGTTATCCAAAAGTAGGAATGAAACGACGTGCCTTATCTTCATTTCCAGGGAATTTTTATGATCTTACTTCATACCATTGTTATACTTTTTTCTCCAATTCTACTTGTTCGTTTGTCGAATGTCAGTGACGTAATTTGATATTTTAATGTAAATGTGTATATATATATATATATATATATATATATATATATATATAATGCCCACCACTGTGGTCTCGAGGTAGCGTGCTGCCTTGTCATGCAGCGGGCCCAGGTTCGATCCCCGCTCGGGACAGTTTTTCTGGGTGAGGTTTTTATCGGGGTTCTTCCTCACCTGTAAGACAAATGTCAGGAAAACTTTAAGGTCATCGCAATCGTCGTCATTCATATTCATCTTATCATCATCATCCTTCATCGGTGTGGAAAGCAACGGGAAGCTACCACACCTATAATTCCCTAGTAAAGCTGCAAAGCATAGCATGAAAATGCTATGATTGCAGTGAAAGACCTGCCTTCGGGCAGAATTACTATGGATGGATATATATATATATATATATATATATATTAAACGAATGTATGTCTGTCTGTCCTTTACAGAGTTCTAAACCGTTCTACCGATCTTCGCGAAAATTTGTATATACAGGTTTTTAGTTGCGGCGAGTGTTTAGCCGTTATCTATTACGTTCTAAAATCATTGGGTTTAGAAATTCATCTGAAAAGAAAATTTTAAAATGTCTCTAGCGATCGCAATTTTCGATGTTTCACACCAAAACTCGGAATATCATATTAAAATAAACGGAGGTATGTATTATCCAAAAATCAGCGAAATCCGGCCGTTAGAAGTGGGGGTTTACCTGAAATTTTAAAATAAAAATTTACTCTAGAACCCGCCATGTTTGGTTCGTCGCAATGTATACTATATAATCCTCAATATTTAATTTAATTAGGCGTAGCAGCGCACACCGGGTATTGCCTAGTTTAAAATAAAAATTATATAATTTTATTTTTAAAAAAATGTGTAAATGTCAACCAATGTGTGGAACCTTGCAAAGAACATGAAAATATAAAGTTATAAAGTATACTAAGTTGAAGTTTTAATAAGTTAATGGCTGTGCCAATGATTATGTACAGTGGTGAAAATTGGGCACTAGACAGAAGTGACAAACGAAAAATAGCAACAGCCGAAATGAGATTTTTAAGAAAAACATCGGGATACACATTAAGGGATGAAAAAGAAATTAACCAATCAGAAAAGAACTTTGAATCTTCAGTATTGGACAAAGAGTTGAAAATAAAAAGGATTGGTATGCATATTTACTACGGATAGAACCATATAGAGCGCTAGATAGGCATATGAATAAAGACCTACAGGACTCCTAGATACTGAATGTCCGAGTAGAAGATGGATAGATGATTTGATTCCTGTATGCGCGGAACGGATCTGAACATCCACCATGAAGATGAAGAAGAATTAAAAATAATATAATTTTGTTAGGAAGATGGAGTTTCTTTTACTTTATAGGCCTAACTTACAGATTACTTACGCTAAACCTCATAGAAATAAATAAGAAAATTGTATTAAACTCACAGAAATTCTGTTTGAATACTAGTGAGTGGTGTGATAAGAAAGGATCACTCAAGTGGATTTATAGACTTCCTTACATATCCTAGTAACGCCGTAGCGTAGTGGTTAAGGCACTGAGCTACAAGCCGGAGGGTCGAGGGTTCAAGTCCCGTTGGGGTCAGGATTTTTAAACTGACCCAAACCCTCTGGCGGCACTATGGCCCTGGGGTCGACTCAGCCTCTAACGGAAATGAGTACCAGACGCTTGTTCTGGGGATAAAGGCGGCCGTCACGCAGGGTTGACAACCCGGCTGACAAAAAGTGGGAGCCTTAACCTCCTACTACCCCAAGGGCCTCCGGGCCTGTTGTGGGATCACTTTACTTTACTTTACATATCCTAGTATTTGAGAATAAAGTTCTTATGAAAATGTTTGGACCAAAGAGAGATGGACAGGTGAATGGAGAAGACTGCATAACAGTGAATTACATGGTCTTTATAGGAAGCCAGATATAATTAGAACAGTTAAGTCTCGTAGACTGCGATGGGCAGGTCATATGGCACGAATGGGGAATGAAAGACGTGCATGGAAGCTTCTTGTAGGGAAAACGCCCAGTTGGTAGACCAAGAATGAGGTGAGAGAATAACATTAAGTATGATTTGAGGGAAGTAGATTATACAGGGGATGACTGGAAAACATTGGCTCAGGATAGGGATATATGGAGAGATTATGTCCGCGCGGCCATGGACCTACGGGTTCGATAGTGCCAGTGAGTTAGTTAGTTAGTTACATATTTCTCCAATAAAGAAACTGATTATATATTTATCATTTGATGATTGAATAATATTCAGCCTTATACAATAATAAATTACACTTACAGAAAACCTATAATTTACATTATAAGACAAATATTAATGCGTGTCAGTTATGTCATTCTGACCGTATTAGCGTAAACGAACAACAATTTATATATATATATATATATATATATATATATATATTTGTAAAGCGCCATAAATGTTATTGAATAGTATAATATTATAAAATGATTTTTTAATTCACTTCTGTCTAACCAGCTGATAATATAGAGCCTAAAAATTGTTAAACTGGATAATATCTCTTCGTAGTCTTCCTTTTTCCATTATATTCAGTTGTTCAAAACATTTTAATATATTTTTTTCTATCTATTGTCAATTGTTCCACCTTAATATCTCCCTAATTTAATAATTCCATATCCTTATCTCTTCTCGTTAATGAATTACGATGAAATTAATCTATTGAGATTGTTCTCATGAAATATTTTCATCGATCCTATCTAGTAGATCCGAAAATGGCATATAGAGCCTGTGTGTGTGTGTGTGTGTGTGTGTGTGTGTGTGTGTGTGTGTGTGTGTGTGTGTGGAGGTCATTTTCGGTATCTACTAGATAGGATCGATGATTATATGTAAAAAAAAGATATATATGTGTGTGTCCGTTTCCCTTTATCGCTCTAGCGGCTACAGTGTTTGTTTCATCGAAACCAAACTTGGCATAAATATATTAATTAAAAAAAGTAATATCGAATTCATTAATCAGGAACATCGGACCATTAGGCGTAGGAGTTCACCTGAAACGAAAATTTAAAAACCGCTCTAGCGTTTGCAAATTTTAATGTCTCACAACGAAACTCGGTATTTAAATAAACCGGTAAATATATTCTCAAAAAATCAGTGAAATTTAAGAATTAGAAGTGGGGGTTTACCTGAAACCCAAATTAAAAGTTGACTCTACCAACCATGTTTGGTTCGCCGCAATGTATACCATACAATTTAATCATCATCTACCGTCACGGTTTAGATCATTTCTGACCTGTTCCGGCTCCATATTATAGTTGCTCGCTCTATTTTTTAAATGGTCGTCCACAACTTCCACGTCCTTGTGGCTTATAATTTAACATCCTATAAGGTATCCTCTCTTCACTCATTCTACTAACATGTTCAAACCATTTATTTCTATATTCTTCTATTTTTGTTATCACACTAGTTATTTGTAATTCCTCACGAATATCTTCACTCCTCCGTTTGTCCAAAAGAGTACATTCTGTCACATATAAGAATTGCATCTCGACTGCTTCCAGCCTTTTTATTAAACTTTTGGTGAGAGTCCAACATTCCGAGCCATACAACAGAACAGGAACAGTTAAACTTTGTAAAACTTTAGGAGCCATACAATCTAATTAACTCTTAAATTGGTAATGTATCCTGAAAGATACGCCAGTTTAATTTATTCAGTAATGGAAAAATGAAATGGTAGATATTATTTAAATTTGTGTCAAATATATAATATGCAAATAGGTAGGCCTATATCTTAGGGTTATGCATATTATTTCACTGCGGTCCAACCTTTTAAATAAGTTGGTATCCGAAAATAAGTTTTTTTCTTCTTTTTTCAATTTAACAGTGTGTGTATATATATTCCTTAAACCAAAATAGGTCCATAAATTCGACTTGCTGAGGAATTCGCTTAGTTTACGCAGATCCTGCGTGACGGACTTTTTTATATAGGAACTTATTACGCATAAAAATTTCATTTCTGTAGCTTGAATTCTGCTCAATTCCTTCTTTGTACATGCCCAAGTCTCGATTCCACATCTTAAAACGTATGAAATATAGCGTATACATTGCCGTTATACTTTTGATTGTTTTGTAAAATTGTAAACTTGTATCTATTCCTTTACTAATTTCAGTCTGTATTTTCCATTTCAATTTGTCACTGTTCCTAGATACGTATCGTATCGCAAGCCTATGTTTTCCCTTTACAAAGATTTAGACGCTCTCCCCCTAAAGCGAAGGAATTGAACCATATTAATTTAGTTACACTTGTTTTCGTATAGATGTCATTTTGAGTGGTCCGTGGTCAGCGTTCCGCCTCTTACTGACATCTAGGAAACCAAGGTACTACTAGGACGGGAAAATTCGGTAAATTTTGCTTAGAGGCATTTTCATTTAGGCTTAAGGATTTTTTACGAGCCTGAAAATCTTCAGACTCGGGACCCACGGCTTAAAGTCCCTCTCGGAGGACTAGCTCCTTGGATTTTTCCGTCCTAAAAAAATCTATCGACCCCGGCCGGGTTTGAACCCGCGACCCTCGGAACCAGAGGCAAGGAGCATAACCACTAGTCCACCGCGGCCGACTCCCTAGATAAGTAATGTCTTTAATTGTTTGTAAGCTATGCCTGATAGTTTAATACTCCTATCATTATTCTGGTTTCTAGATATTTTCACAACAGCCGTTTATATTTTGATTTTCGAAAGAATTTCCATCATCCACCATTGACTTGCTAGACCTTAAATTAAAATTACATGTAATTCTCTTCCTATATGATTGTATATTTGCAGTAGATGTCAGGCAAATTTAATAGCTCCCTCATTCTTCTTCTTACATCATCCATCCATTTAAATCTAGGCCGACCTGGCGGAAGAGGCAACTATACATCTACTGCCTTATAGATTGACGTTGGTTCGTTAAAAGCTAGAGGAAGAACACCTCGAACAAAAATTACCTGGTCCTACAGGTTGGAGGTTGATGCATTAGGCCAGTTTCCTATTCATCATTAAAACTAATAATGGCTAAAAAGTCCAAAGTATCAAAGCCAGAAGGATTTATTTATTTGACTTTTTTTTTGCAAATGCCCCAGGTTGTCTTTCGACATTCCTGGTGTTCTCTCCTGGCATGGCGTACTTGTAACCCACTTCTGAGGTTGGGGCGCCTGGAAGGCGGGGTTACGTTGCCCCGATGATATGATGGATGATGATGATAGTGGTGCGCCAAGAAAGTCCCTAATCCTAAGCTTAATCTAAGATGAATAGGAATGATAATGATTGCAATGGCCATATGATTTCGGGGACCGTTTGGGACTTAAAGTTAAAGTCTTACAGGTGAGGAAAAACCCCGATATAAACCTCACTCAGAAAAACTGTCCCGACCGGGGATCGAATCCGGGCCCGCTGCATGAGGATTTAATTATAAAATACTTAAGCTGAGAGTAGTTCTAAATGTTGCTTTTATGACCTGGCAACCCAAATGCCCGCGCCGTATTCTTAGCGCAGAGGAGTCCCTATGGGAAAGACATTCTCTTCTGGAATTACCGGCGCCCATCCAGCAAGATGAGCTACAATAAATAACGGCTCTATGTCGATAAAACCGGCTATAACGGCTGGGGGATTCGACATGCTGACCTCATGTCACCCCTATACTAACTAGATGATCGTCCACCTCTGTAAATGCCACATATAGATATGAAGCCCGCAAATGGGATTTTTTAATTTAGTAACACAAAATACCCAACCAGTAGTGCAGAGTCTGTCAAACTGTATGACTGAGTCATAGTGACATAGATCTTGTAAAATTCTATAAGCTCTTGATTGGAGTGACTATATCGGAAACAAATTCGCAGTGAAGGGTATAAATGACGTTGAATCATTACATGCCGTGAATTTGGCTATGTTATTGGCGATATAGAATCATGTATTATAGTCCTATAATATAAATTCTTGCACTAGTTTTTTTATATATAAAAATGAGTGCGAGTCTGTTTGTCCTTTATGGAATCAAAAACTACTTGACCGATTTGAATGCGGTTTTTACCACCATTTAGAGAATTTTTCTGGGACAATTAATGTATATGTCATATTACTGTATGTACTATAGGGCCGGAGCTAACAAAAAAGTGCATCGGTACACTAAAAATGTACCTTTTCGGACGCTTAAATGACTTACGCTGTTTAAATCATAACAAATACACCAAATTAATGTACACAGAATTGAATATCTAAAAAATCTACAAAAAAAGTCCATGACAGCATATGTCAGCTTTTACGGATAACTCACAATAACCATTTTTGTCTTTCAGCTCTTTGATGACAAGAAGATCGGGTAAGTGATTCCCGGCAATGCCAGGTATTCAGCACGGGGTGTCTAAAGAGCGTAGCGGGAATCCTTCTCCGTCCCTACCTTCCACTCCGGCGACCCGGGTTCGATTCCCGGCGGAGTAGGGGATTTTAAATCTTCGCCTCGGGTCTGGGTGTGTGTCATGTCCTTGTGTCTGTATGTGAGAATAAAAAAAAAGAAAGTTAACAAGAAGGGAAAACGGTGTAAACGATAAAGAGAAAAAAAAGTAATAATTAGGCCTACTATATAAATATATAATTATTTTTCTTTTTACTTATTCAACTAAGCATAAAAACATTTCATTTGTTTAGGCATAGCAACGCACGCCGGATATTAGCTAGTGACATATAAACAAAACCTGCATAATGTTTCCACATTTTGGAATCCCAAAATTTATCAAGTTGTATGGCTCACTGTTAACTACCGGTTGTTATTACTTGTATCTAGTGTTGACAAATAGAACAGTGGTTCCCACAACGAAATATTTATTGAATACAGCTGTATTATTTACATAAACTGTTAGAAGCTTAATTCCATCATTTTATAATATGATTATTTGCCTAGAGTCTATTGTTTTCATTTATTTTCTAATTGACAGTGGTTTTTATAAAACTACCAAGATATCTGATGTACAATGCTGCTTATATAAGCCCCGATTTTGGAACGAATACTCTGTTTATCAGGTGTTGTAGTAACGTTATCATAAGTTAGGCCACCAGTGATTTCCAAATTATCGATAAATTCACGAAGTGTGGAGTGAATTTATCTAGAGGATTTGGAAATCAAGAGCGGCATTTGTTAGGACTATTTAACCAATAAAATTAAGCTGCTTACTCACAAATCATTATTTAAATATAGTTATTTTAAAATATTTATATATTTAATGTAAACGGCAATGTTTGAAAACAAATGAGCAATGTTTGATTATGTTTCATTTGTTCATCGCTGTAACTTGATCTTACTATTTATTGCCAAAGGATCGCAATATTGTAAGAATGCACCTAATGGAGAAAAAATGAAACGCATCAAACTGTATATTATAACCAACATTATAAGTTATTAATTTTTTTTTCAGAAACAACTCAGTAAAATCAGTGCTTAAAAACATAATTATTGAACACACAATTATCAAATGTAGCCTATAGGTCGAAGGAATCTGTTCATTATTTGCTATATTCAGCGTATTTGTTGGAGAGTCAGTCACTGCAAAATAATGCTATGACCTGTTCAGAATATTAAAAAGGAGAAGCTTTCTTCATTTTGGTAATCAAAATTCGATAATTATTGAGGTGAAACACGACTGTGATTGATTATAAAACAAAATTCATTGATCATTGACTCCCATTTGGGGTATGAATTAAATAGTCTAGGTAATTCAATACTCAAGAAAATAAATAAAACGTGACTCAAATAGTTAAAGCGTAGATTCATTTTTATTCTATGAAAACTTTCAAACGAGCGGGGTGCCATAGATTGTAGCGTTTGGGAGGTCCCGGGGCAAATGTGGCCAGCGAACCTGACCGCGGTATTTCGTAGTTTCCTTCAGCCATCACGACAATGATAATTTGGAACTTATTTAAAATACCATGAACAATTTCCATGATTAAATACTATCAGTATACCATGATATGTAACTGTATGATTTATTTTGTTTAAGGTCCTAATTTAAATATGAGCTAACGCCGACAAATTTGATCTGATGCCTCTTAATTCAAGCCTAAGATTCGTTAACGTGTCATAAATTACGATACGGGATCTACAGCTTTACTTTTCTTCCGAAGGAAGCCATATTCAGCATTTTTACGTTATGAAAAACCCCAAAGACCTCGGTCGGATTTGAACCCGATAATAGACCGAGGTCATATAATTATTTGTAATTATAAATACCTAGTCAGCCATAAATATTAATACCAAGTTATTAAGGAAAATTAAAGGATGGTTTCAGATATTTTAATATAACTTTAGTGTAGTAAATTGCAATATATTTCAAATACTTATCAATAACTTTTTAAAATGTCCATCTTTTGCAAGGATGCGGGCTCTGATTCTTCTGGGCCCTTCTATTCCGACGTGCATAATCTCAATTTAAAAATTCGCCAGTGTTGACACAAGGCACGCTTCAAGCTCTCGATTGTGGAGTGCTTCTTCTTACCAACTATTGCCTCAATCACTAACAAAAATTTATAATCCAGGGAAATGAGATCTGGACTGGCAGAAGGTCATTCACTCGTAGAGATAAAATCAGGCACATGGCCTTCAAACCACACTTATGTCAAACCTATAATTTAAAAAATTGTTGCATTTTTTAACCCCCTTCTCACATAAATGAATCTGGGTGACATCTGGATAACTCATTCCACTCCAAACCAGGACTGAAGAGAAGTAATTGGCCAACTGAATTTTCGGAGCTATTTTACGAACTTCCCGGGAGTTTGAGACTTTAGTCCTGTCGTTTTGCCGCTTAAAGCTCTCCTCAATGATGAATCAAGATTTTTAAAATACATTACGAAACTCCGTTGATGTCACTGTGTTAAAGTTTTAAGAATTGTAAAACAATACCTGATATCTCAGTCGTCCTCAATAATTTGCAGTGTTGTTTTATAGGAGGCCTTTCGATAACTTAAGTAAGAAGATGATACCTAAGTTAGGGATTAGAACTGTCGAAACTGTCTGGCTACTGAAGAAACATCTTCTAATAGTTACCCAAGTAACATGTATAAAATTCAGCTTTTATGTAAGTACAGTTACAATTTATTGAAGTTTAAGGGTGTCTAGCAAGGGGTTGCCACGATATTAAGTATCTGGCAATTGATAACGTGATTTATAATATTATTCCAAATAAAAATATAAGAAAATTACGCTTTATTATATGATAAATTTAAGTCAGTATTTTATACACCTTTGCTACCTATTAACTGCCAAAGCCACGATGACCCAAAATACATAGTAGCCCATCGTTGCTATCTGTGTTGGAAGCATGCGCTGAAACTTTTAGCTTTTATAAAATAACGAAGGTCTGGCAGTCACGGGCTCTTGGTCTATTAGTAAGGACTCTCCTGGTGCACCACTATCACATCACCCTTCACATCATTGGGGTTGCGTAACTCTGGCTTCTAGGTGCCCCAACTTCAGAAGTGGGTTACAATAATGCAAATGCCAGAACAGAACGCCAGAAATGTCGAAATGACAACGTGGGGCATTGAATTAAAAAAAAAAAAAGCATTACGAATATAGCAATTTGTTTTCTATTTTTCGTTCCTTTATTTTACCTATAGATTCTTAAACGCCATAGGACAAGAAAAACTCTTCTCTCAGCCCTAATCCTATATGCCACCATTCTTTCGACAGAAAATTATATGATCAGAAAAATCTCTTTGTAAATAATGATGGCTCAATCATAATTACGTAAAACTGCAGTTCGTGTCAGGATATTACAATTTATTTGTTTCCTTGTATTCTACTACACAGCCTATTTGTAGTTGGTCGTTCATTCATACTGCTTCAAGTTCTGCACATTACAGCAATAGTCTAGTTTCTGTCTTTATCTGTAATAGACAGAAATAAGTGTCGCATAGTGTTGTAGAGTAGGAAAATACGTTTCAAAATAATGATTCATCCTCTTCCTAACCGAAGTGTATAAGTTAAAGAAAAAATACCCTCCGTAATCAGTGTTATTTATTTATTCATTGACTATAGTTTAACAACATGAGCTCCGCTGTTTGTTATTTGCTCCTAGCAGCTATATTGTACTTTTCAGCTATTTCTGCATCAGCTCAATCAAACGGTATGTTTCGAAATTAATCTCATTTAATGTTTATATATATATATATATATATATATATATATTATTTATTTATTAAAATTTATAAACGGAACTTCTTGATTAGCACATATTCAATTGGATGAAATTTCATTAAGTAGGCCTACATCCAATTTCCATTCGTAGGAAGTTTTTTTTTAATTTAGTTTAATCTGGTAATGTTGAAAATTAAAACAAATTTACTCTGTCAGTCTTACTACAGCTTTTAATAAATAAAAATATCATGTAGTCTTTCATATTCACAAATCTGTATACCGGACATGAAATAAAACTTTTATCGGCCAGTAACTCTCGATGTAGGTTAAATCAATGACTGCAATGGTGAATAATGTGTTATTAGTACACCTTGTGTATATATTAGGGTGTCTCAAGACATAAAGGTTTTTTTTTCGAAAAATTAAATACGTAGGCCTATGTTTTTTTCGTTTTTTTTTTTGCCTTAATAATTCAAATAACAAATATTATTGCGATTGGATCATGACAACTTGTGTCGACTTCTTCCCAAACATAAGACATGAAAATTTGTACTGGGTTAGTATAGAAGGATTCTAGAATTAAAAGTTTATTTAGTAAATAAAACATTAATGTACCCAAAACGTATAACTATTTACTATTTTACAATAAAAAACATTATTGTTCAAATTTCGTTCGCCTTAGTTAGCAAGTATTGACATTAATAGTGAGTGAAGAACATATTTTTAACAACTCACCTCATCAAATTTCAAATTTCTTTGAGACCAATGGTTTCAGACGACTTCTCGTCCCACGTCAGTCATGCTCATGAACCATTGGTCTCAAAAAAATTGAAATTTTATGAGGTTAGTTGTTAAAAATATGTTCTCCGCTCACTACGGAGGGTTGTTTCCGATCTCTGAGAACGATTTGCCAAGTAGATTGTGACTTTGGAGTGCGAGTCATCAGGACAGGAGCGTGCGAGGTGATCAAACCAGTCAGTGTGCTGTTATACTCGCACGTGTGTTGCACTCATAATGCCTAAGCAGATAGACCCGTTTTGGGAAGGGTACATTACTGCCCTTTCCGACGCTAATTATAGTTATTCCGCGATTATTGAGGCTTGCTAAAAACATAATTTTGTGGTATCAAAGTGTGTAATTAGCTCAGTGCTTAATAAAAAGGGAAAGGGTCGCTTTGGATCAATTCCAAAAGAATAAAACACAGCAAATCCATGACCTGCTACTACCCGCACCCCAGATGTAATCAGAAAGGTCAAGGCCCTTATCTCTGGTAATAACCCTGCCACACAAAGAGTGATTGAAAACAGATTGGGAATATTCCTTAAAACTGTAAACACCATAATAAACAAAGATTTAAACATGGAGAAGCGCCACAAAAGCAGGGTTCATAAATCGTTGCAACGTCACATTGCCGAATGCCGCACCAACAGCAGGAAACTCTATGAAAAGCACCTGCCAGGAGAAAAATGGAAATTTTTGGTCACACTTGATGAAGCTTATGTTTATCTAGGAGACTGCAACAAACCCCGGGCAATTTACTATAGAGAAAGGGGTGAAAAAAATTTCAAAAGTGGTATGCCGATTGCAGAGAAAGTTTCTCCAAGGGATTTATGGTCATCGCGGGATATTGTTACAATGGAAAACTGACCATTCGTAGAGTAGCTAAAAGGCCAAAATCAACTCCCAGTACTTCCAGGAAGAAGTTCTCACCCCAATTTACCGGACCGAAATCCCAGCTCTCTATGATACAGACAAAAACCAAGTCTGGGTGCACCAAGACAAGGCCTCCAGTCACACTTTGGGTTCAACCCTGGCGTTCCTGGAAAGAATGGAGCAGGAAACTGGAATACATGCTATTCCATTCAGCAACATCCCAGTGAAGTCTCCTGATGCATCACCGATGGACTTTTGTGCCTTTGGACTCTTCAAAAGGGCACTGGGAAACAGGCGTCCTCGAACAATAGACGGTCTCTAGAAAGCGTGTAAAGAGGAGTGGGAACTTCTAGACATGGCTGTGCTGCGTAACAGTCTTCTGCAGTGGAAACTCCGATGCCGAGCCATAGCTCGGGTGAAGGGCCTTCAAATAGAGCATGATCGATAATGGAGACATCGCTTTTCTTAAGGTAAAACTTAAAAATCATTTGTTATCAGAGATCAGAAACAACCCTCCGTATTAATGATACAACCTCATAATGTTTACTTCCTAACATTAATTTAAATGTAAGTACTGACATGTTTCGAAGCAAGTCGGCGCAGGTTGCAGTTGGCCTACGTACACCAAATTTGTACTTACAACTGTTTTAACGTTATACAAACTAATTAAAAGAGTATGCGTTAAAAATAAGACTCCGATTTTTTGGGACATACTAATTATGTACAGTGTTCGTGCGAAGATTGTCAGACATCCTAACAGAAATCGTCAAACTTACGAATGTAGGCCTACGCTTAGGCAGAGGTTTTAAAATGTCAATAACGCGCACTGTGATAAGTCATTGTATCAGAGGGAACAATGTCCGAAAATGCGTAATATGGGATAATGAATTTGCGGACATGCTATATGTGAACCTAATAAACAGAGACGCAAAATTAGTACGGCTATTTGACTACCTCTGTCGTGTAACAGCATGTCTGACTAGCTTACTACGAGTCTCAGGTTCGATTAATTGCGCTTCTTTCTTAGTCCGTCGCCGTGGCGTAGTCGGTAGAGTCCCTACCTTCCACACCGGCGACCCGGGTTCGATTCCCGGTGGGGTAGGGGATTTTAAATCTCCACCTTGGGTCTGGGTGTGTGTCCTGTTCTTGTGTCTACATTTGAGAATAAAATATAAAGCTAAAAAGAAAAAATGTAAACGTAAAAAAAAATTGTTATACTTTTTTTTTTCGTCAGTCTGGAACGGGGATCCATTCATACTAACTTGTGAGGTCAAATCTCTCAGATAATTATTCAAATAATGCAACAATAAACCGTGCGTTTTTTTTTCGTTTTTCTTTAATTTAAATCTATGCTGATGGCATGGTGTCCTAGAATCTCCCAAATGAGTAACCACTAGATTTGAGATGTCGCAAAATAGGCCAAGAAAACTGAAACTAAGGTTGAGGGACTGCTTCTTACTAACCAAATAACTCCCTGTCTGCGGGATCCATTCATACACTAACTTGTGAGATCAAATGAGTATCCACTACATTTGAGATGTCGTA
The DNA here is from genome assembly GCA_030220185.1 of Diploptera punctata. Lineage (NCBI taxonomy): Eukaryota > Metazoa > Arthropoda > Insecta > Blattodea > Blaberidae > Diploptera > Diploptera punctata. The sequence continues at coordinate 170,547 of JASPKZ010007151.1, forward strand.
AAATAGGCAAAGAAAACTGAAACTAAGGTTGAGGGACTGCTTCTTACTAACCAAATGACTCCCTGTCTGCGGGATCCATTCATACACAACTTGTGAGATCAAATGAGTAACCACTAGATTTGAGTTGTCGCAAAATAGGCCAAGAAAACTGAAACTAAGGTTGAGGGACTGCTTCTTACTAACCAAATAACTCCCTGTCTGCGGGATCCATTCATACACTAACTTGTGAGATCAAATGAGTAACCACTAGATTTGAGATGTCGCAAAATAGGCCAAGAAAACTGAAACTAAGGTTGAGGGACTGCTTCTTACTAACCAAACAACTCCCTGTCTGCGGGATCCATTCATACACTAACTTGTGAGATCAAATGAGTAACCACTAGATTTGAGATGTCGCAAAATAGGCCAAGAAAACTGAAACTAAGGTTGAGGGACTGCTTCTTACTAACCAAATGACTTCCTGTCTGTGGGATCCATTCATACACTAACTTGTGATATCAAATGAGTAACCACTAGATTTGAGATGTCGCAAAATAGGCCAAGAAAACTGAAACTAAGGTTAAGAAACTGTTTCTTGCTAACCACATGACTCTCTGTGCTTTTGTCTGCTGGCCAATAACTGCAACTGTTTCAGTTGGCCTTGGATCTTCAGAACTGTTGCACCATAAATTTATTTTGCTTCTATATATGGTCAATAGAACTTGATAAGTATGGGGCTACTCTTGATATAGACAAAAATATAGGAATTTTAGAGCATGTCTTCATATTCTTCTTAGAACATAGGATGAATGTGGCATGGAAAATCAGGAGAGGTAGTAACCATAAGTATTTGAAATATACTTTCATGATTTAGTTCATATAAAAAGTAAAGTGATTCCACTACAGGCCTTAACCCATTCACCTCAAAAGACGAGGTAGACTCGCCGGCTGTTATATGTAATAATCAATAGTAATTCTGCCCGAAGGCAGGTCTTTCATTGCAATCATAGCATTTTCATGCTATACTTGCAGCTTTACTAGGGAATTATAGGTGTGGTAGCTTCCCGTTGCTTTCCACACAGGTGAAGGATGATGATGATGGTGGTCATATGATTTCGGGGATCATTTGGACCTTAAAGTTTTCCTGACATTTGTCTTACAGGTGAGGAAAAACCCCGATAAAAACCTCACCCAGAAAAACTGCCCCGACCGGGGATCGAACCCGGGACCGCTGCGTGACAAGCAGCACGCTACCTCGAGATATATATATATATATATATATATATATATTTTGTACATCCCTTGGCATGGTAATCTTTTGTTAACATTTATGAATAGTAGAGGAACCTTATTGTGATCTCAAGTACCGTTATCTTTTGTTTGTTTTGATTGTCTGAAAATAGACAATATAATTTATGCTAACTTGAATCCGGATTATGGGGAAATGCATTGAGAATTTAAACCTGAAGCGAATGGGTTAAGAGACCTTGGGGTAGTACGGGGTTAAGGCTGCCAACTTTTTAGACAATTGCCACAAGATGTCAGCCAGGTTTTGTGCCATGTGTGACAGCCGCTTTTATCTCCAGAACAAGTGCTTGGTATTCATTTCCACTAGAGTCTGAGTCGACTTAAGGGATATGGTGCACTAGAAGATTTGGGATGGTTTAAAAATCCTGACTGGACCGGGACTCGAACCCCTGACCTTCTGGCTTGTAACATATTGCCTTAACAATTATACTATGCTATGCCCCAAAAATAATATAAGGTTTTAAATAAAAACACAAATACTGGTGTTGTACTTAATTTAAAATTATTATTGTATAATTTACCTATTTAAGATAAAGATGCTTTATTATCTGGCCTTGAAGGCCCATGGGGACCTGCAGATAAGAAGATATGGGATTATTCCATAAAAATGCTTATTCTGTAAGGAGGTGGTGTGGACCATGGGAACAAGTCTAGACACAAAGGCATTGTCGTCTTTGCCATAAGGGCACAGGGGGCCCGTGCCCAGTGCTCCCTTTGGCCCCAAAAGGCCGATATATTTGCTTATAATACGCTATGCTCAGGATGATAATTAATCCCCTCTTGTGTAGATACGTTTATTCCTATAATTGACACATTATATGCACATTTAAAAAATCATCCGACAGCTTACCAAGAAATTGGCATGAAAATCGTTTGTTTTCTATGTCAGTTAATAACCGATTCCGACGAGTTGACAAAAAATACAAAGAATTTGCAGAATGATATCACGAAGACATTAATGCATATGAGCTCAAATCAGAATGTTTTCATTTAAGGCAGAATTTAAAGAACATAGCATAGGAATCAGCAGATTTGAGTATCTCATCCTTACATAACCTAATGACTGATAAATTAGAAGAAACTTTTCCAAATGTTGAAGTTGCTACAAGAATATTCCTTTGCTTAATGATTACCAATTGTAGTGGAAAGTGCTCTTTTCACAATTAAAGAGATTAAAAAATTAATTACAAACAGCAATGATATAAGAACGACTTACTAATTTGTTAATTATGTGAATAGAAAGTAATATCCTTTAAAAAATAGACTTTGAGGATATAATAGAAGATATTGCACGACAGAGGGGCACGCTGTAGCGTAGTGGTTAAGGCACTGAGCTACAAGCCGGAGGGTCGAGGGTTCAAGTCCCGTTGGGGTCAGGATTTTTAAACTGACCCAAACCCTCTGGCGGCACTATGGCCCTGGGTCGACTCAGCCTCTAACTGAAATGAGTACCAGACGCTTGATCTGGGGGTAAAGGCGGCCGTCACGCAGGGCTGACAACCCGGCTGACATAAAGTGCCGATTGTCTAGAAAATGTGGGAGCCTTAACCTCCTACTACCCCAAGGGCCTCTGGGCCTGTGTTGTGGGATCACTTTACTTTATTGCACGACAGAAATCCCAAAAGAAACCATTATTGTAATCTTAACCAATTCAAACTAGCAGCATACTTATCTAATTAATAACATGTGTATATTATTTGATTTGTACCAATTAACCATAATAAATATAAGATCTTAGCAGAATAATGTTTCTGTCATTCATTTTTCTTTTTTACTTTCCAACAGGGCCCCAAATTCTTATGTGCCCAAGGGCCCCAGCATAGCCTAAGACGGCGCTGCACAAAGGAGTTAAAAATCTTCACTGATTCACTTCAGAGAATTGAACTGAAGCTATCCAGCTCAAAGTCTAAATCCTTGTTTCTTGAGATATCTGCCCATTTACCAGTACCGTACTTGTAGCAAAAAAGTCTCATAGTGGAACTAAAATAATAAAAAATGACGCAATTTATTGTTGCAGTTTGTGAATAATTACCTGAGAGAAATTGATATGTTACATTTTTTTCCCAAAAAATATGAAAAATGCCTTAAATTAAAGTGAGAAGTTGAGCTCAAACTAACCTAAAATCAGCATATTTGCAATGTAAAATATGTATTAGTCATTGCTCAGACAATGTAGCCAACATATCACACAAAAAAAAAATGACAGCAAATATGTGAATGCTAAACTAATAACTAATCTGGTGCACTAACTCACCCTAACTTGCCCACTAATGTAGGTGGACTCTTGGGATAGAATTCCCTTATATGTGAGCATATCTGTTGGCATTTGTTTCTAGCAGGAACATGTGTTATCACATTGGCCAACATTGTTTTTCTATCAAATATTCACTGATGGCATGGCATAGAATAACATCTCTGGACAAATTAATCATTCATTTATTCTTGGACTAAATTCTACATGGATTGTTTTTGGGAGTCACCAAAAAAAACCAGCCCCGCCCCCCAATTTGAGATAACCAGAGAAGGGAACCCAAAGTAAACAGCTAGCATTTTTTACATCATCCTCAATAATTTTCTTTAATCTCAAAAGAACATAATTCAGTAAATTCATTTTTCATTTGTGGAGAAAGGTAGGTATCATTCTTGGCGTTTAAATGAGGTTTTAAGCTTATATCACCGGCATCAATTCTCCACTGAATCAAATCCCTGAAGACGCCTTCATCCAGTGTTTTACCCCTTAAATGCAAGTCATGTAAGCCGCAGAAGATAATTGTATCCATGATGGAAGGCAAATATTTCAAGTTATCCGCCGCAATCTTCTTATAGCCATTTACGAGTGTTTGGCTAACAGGGGCCTCACTTAAAAACAAGCATGCTGACTGCGCAGTTTCCACATGCCAGCAGCACTCACAAAGTTTTTTGGCGATTTCATGCATTTTGAAAAAAACTTCTGGAAGGGCCTTATTATGAATGATCCTTTAACGTCCTTCACAATATATGGGGAGAATAGAACACAATATATACAGAGTGCATCTTATGAGTCTTGCAGAATACTTTAGCCAGGTGAATACTGTTGGATCCAACAATGCTTGTATTTCCGTTTTAAATATTCAGCATCTTTGCTGAAATTGTAGCTTTCGGGTGGACTTCTGCAGTTTGTCAGAATTTTCACTTTATCTTCTTTACTCCTTATCTCTGTTCTCCCGAATCAGTTGCCAATATCATTAGGTGGGTAAATGGTGGGTATATTTTCTTCAGATATGATTAATTCTAAACTATCCGGGAAAAAATAATATTCCAATGATTCAACTTGTGTAGGTACTTACCAAGAATTTTCTTATATCCATTTTTACGTATACATGCATGAATGCACATGGTTCAATGTTAAAGCATGAGTCTAGAACCTTTGAATTGGATAATTATTTGAGCCTATCAAATGTACCAGAAAATACGAGACATAGCCTAGGCATGGCGAACATTTGACCAATCACAGTAAGTAGGCGTTGGCCAATATAGGCTGTAAAAAATGCATCCATTACAGAAGTGTTTGCGGCTAATGAAGAGTCAAGGTCAGGCGAAGCTTCTACAAATGTCTAGGTGTCAAAAATCAAACTCAGGTACTCACCTGAAATTCGAGAAGTGAATGCTGCGTTATATGTTCATAATAGAGGTCTAGAATTTTCTGGATTACTGGTGATGCTTATGTCCACTGCGGCAGATACTTGATAAATTTATATAACAACATCGATTGGGCTTGGCAGGCTAAATGTATTTTTAATATTTTTTTTACATCTATTTCTAACATTTTACACCTAATTTTGGATAGAAAAAGTCTTATTCTATCTAGTGTTAATTGGTTGAAAATCAAGGGGGGTGCAAGCGCACCACCCTGCACCCATCTTGCTACGCTCTGCACCCACCTTGCTATGCTCATGTTGGTTTATAGTAATAATAGCTTAAGAGAGAGAAGTAAAGAAGTAATGCTGTAAGTTATGGAAATTCAGTCATCATTTTTCTCTATATTACTGTGATCAAGTTCTAATAAACTATCTTTATTTTTCAGGAGGAATAGGTGATCCTTGTATACTTGATAGTGCATGTCAAGTACCAAACTCTTATTGTGGGAATCGTATATCATGTTCTTGTTTACCTAATTTTACTTACAATACTCGCACAGGAAGTTGTGAACAAGGTAAGAATCTACTTTTATTTAACTTTTATAGGAATTAATCACTATGAGGTTTAATTTATGTTGAAATTAAATGTTTCTTACCTCTCCTCATACAAATTTTCTAAGTAGATCGCAATTTCAAGACCACAATGTCTCATCTTCAGCACTTTCTTGGCGACTGATGTTATGTTGATCGGAAGAAACTCTTCTTCTTCCCTCTGTTGGTGGACCGATGAACCTCTGGATCAGGTCAAAATTTGCAGGAATTTCGAAGTTTGTAAGTTTTCCTTTGACAAACAAAAGGAACTCACGGTTTGGGAAAAGATGCATATTCAGAAAAACAAAGGAAAACTTATGAACTTCGAAATTCCCGCAAATTTTGACCTGATCCAGAGGTTCATCGGTCCATCAACAGAGGGAAGAAGAAGAGTTTCTTCTGATCGACATAACATCAGTCGCCAAGAAAGTGCTGAAAATGAGACAGTTGTGGTCTCGAAATCGCGATCTACTTAGAAAATTTATATGAGAAGAGGTAAGAAACATTTAATTTCAACATAAGAATCTACTATTTAATGGAAATATTACCCCTCAAATGTTATAATAAACATCACATTTTAATTGAGGAAAACCCTGAAAACTCAATCAGAAAATAGGGCTCTGCTTGAAAAATAAAAGTTGATATTTCCTAAAAAAAATTGTAAAATATTAATTATTCTGGTGTAAACTGTAAGTTTCTCTGACAAGTTGTTACCGAAAAATGTGAGTTTCAAATCAACAACTGCCATTTTGATTGCAGCAGATAACCCTATGACGTTACGGGTAACATTACCACAGCATTGATTCAGGTTTAGTGTTTCAGGTAATTTTACATGTGCACTTGCAAGTGTTGAGTGATTATTAGAGCCCAGATTTGTATGCAAAATAAATTACTAAATGTGCATGAAAAATGTAGAAAATCTGCACCCTAAATATGCAAATCATATTGTAATTGTTATGAATACATAGAGTATTTTACATAGATATTTAATTATTTCATAGATTATTTTAATTATTCCAAATAAAAACAGTTGTTGAAATAAAGCACTTAGACATATTATATTTCAGGACAGAGTTTTGATTATGGCAGGACAAAGATTGCAAGGCTAACTGTAAAATCTCTGCATTTAGACTATAGGAATGTTATAGTACAGTTAGGGTAGCTGTAGGTCAGAAGTTTAGTCTATAAACCTTGAAAAATATGAGACTCGGTCTGTCTGTGAAGAGTGTTCTGATGGGTAAGTCTGCATACCATTTTTCTTAATAAATTCGCTTGGAACAGTTAGAAATGTAGTCAAGTATCTTAAATATTTCAATATTATATGTCTAAGTGTAGGAGTTATTAGATAATTATTAAAATGTAAATTAGGGTAGATTTATAAACCCCCATCTCCCTCTCTCAAAATCTCAAGAAAGTTTGAATGTAGGTTTTCTTAATATAAGCTTAGATTAGTTATTTAGGGTTAGAATACTTAGGGTTATTGTAATCATTATTCTCTAGAAATAAAATAGATAAAATTAAGAATCCATTTATTTATGTTTGAAAACACGTATGCCTTTATAACTAATACATCCACATACTAACGCTCGGCTAGAACCTCATGCTACCAAAATTCCAAGTCCCGAAGGTCCTTTAAGCCCTAAGAAAACCAACAGTTCGTAATTCCTGCCATAATCAAAACTCTGTCCTGAAATATAATATGTCTTAAGTGCTTTATTTCAACAACTGTTTTTATTTGGAATAATTAAAATAATCTATGAAATAATTAAATATCTATGTAAAATACTCTATGTATTCGTAACAGTAATAAAATTAAATAAATTATTTGCTCTGTGGGTAATATTACCTTATTCCTGGCCGTTGCGGTAGATAAGGAAGGTTTTCATGAGGTATTCAAGTGAAGCTCCTTCATTTGTCAGTGAAGAAGGTCTTATGCAATGAAAATGGCCTTTCTACATCACATGATTTCACAGGTGCATGTGATGAAAACACCACAATTCTTCAGTGGATTCCTCTTTGGTTACAGTTTTTTCGCTATCACCAGAGAGCATTTTGTTAATTTCACAAATTCTATTGTAGCCAGGGTTTTCATTTTAATACTTCACTAAGCTTATCAAATGTGATTTTTACTGGTTGGATGTGTTTTGACTTTATGACAGATCGTAGGGATTCCCTAGTTTCGTCCCTAATTTTAATTGTGCAATATTATTTCTCAAGGCCTACAGGTATTCTCCTCTTACAGATGTAAATATACATATTACGCTTATATCCAATTGATTGCAGAGACTTTTATTAATTTAAAAAATATTAATAATTAATTAATTACTAGTAATTAGCTGAAGGAAAAATTATAATTTAATACCACATTTTAGGAGTAAAATATGCATTAAAAATCTAAAATAGCATTTTCCCCCAGAATATGCATTTCTATGCATTATCAAACACTGCTCAAATTGTCTGTGAAGGAGCCACTTAATGCATAAAAAAAACATGCATTTTGCATACAAATCCAAGTTCTAGTGATAATATATTAGTGAATAGGTTGTTCTCCACTCACTATTAATGTTCAAGAACTGTTCAAGAAGTTCTAGTTTAATGTGAAATGTCTGCTGAGAGGGGAAAACGGCAGTACAAAAACTGTTTGGTACCTGGATTGGTACCTGGATGTTTATCCACAAACACTGAACACCCAAACAAAAGATTCATATGTCTTGACTTAAAGCTGTCTGCCAAAATCCCCATGATGTTTCTCACACATCATGACTGTTTATTTATGAAGACCATCTCGATGCACATAGTTTGGTTATGATTCATTATTTTGAATTATTTATATTATTTTGTATTTATATACTATTATTTATTTTGTATTGTAATTAATTATTTACAATATTATTTTGAATTGTAATGCAATCACTTTCACAATTACATAACTTCTAGAATATGTATTTTTATAAAAATAGTACAGTGCTTTGACATAACTTTTTTCATGTTTGGTGAAATGATTAAGTAATATTCAACTTTTATAGGAATTAATCACTATGAGGTTTAATTTATGGTGAAATTAAATGTTTCTTACCTCTCCTCATATAAATCTTCTAAGTAGATCGCGATTTCAAGACCATAACGGTCTCATCTTCAGTACTTCTTTGGCGACTGATGTTATGTCGATTGGAAGAAATTCTTCTTCTTCAACAGAGGGGAGAAAAAGAGTTTCTTCTGATCGACATAACATCAGTCGCCAAAGAAATCACGATCTACTTAGAAGATTTATATGAGGAGAGGAAAGAAACATTTAATTTCACCATAAAGTAACATTCATTATTAACTTTGATTGCAGTGACCTATTGTTTCACAGCTCTTCTTATGATTGATTAATTAGGTTAACCCTATTGGTGTCATGATATAAGACAAGATTTAGAGTAAAATGTCTTGCCAGTTTTATTGAATTTGTTAATGAAAAAATCTAGTACCCTCATTTTAAATGGTGAAGTAATATTAAAAATTATACAGACTAATATTCACAGAATTCAAATATATTTTTGCTGTGGTGGAGAATTCATATTTGAGAATAATAATAATATATATATATATATATATCATCATCCATCACAAATTAGGCCTTTGTAGACCTGTTTTGACCCCATCTAGCAGTTTTTTAAGAGGTCTTTTTAGTCGACAATGTCCTTTGGGCTTATATTGCATCATCATTTATATGTCCATCCATAGTAATTCTACCCAAGGGCAGGTCTTTCACTGCAATCACAGCATTTTCATGCTATGCTTTGCAGCTTTACTAGACAGTTATAGGTGTGGTAGCTTCCTGTTGCTTGCCACACTGGCGAAGGATGATGATGGCCAGATGATTTTCAGAGACCGTTGGGCCCTAAGCTTCCTGTCATTTGTCTTACTGGTGAGGAAAAACCCCGAAAAAAACCTCACCCAGGAGCCTGTCCTGACTGGGAATCGAACCCGGACCCGCTGCATGACAAGGCAGCATGCTACCTCGAGAGCACAGCGGTGTATAAATATATATATAAGAAGAAAATTTTGAAACCAAAAAATTTTTTTTGAACTAATCTTTATATATATAAATTCAGCCTGTGTATATTTGCACTCACAAAACTCGAAAAGTAGTAAGTTGAGTGACTTGAAATTTTCATACAACTTGCATTCAAATATGTGCATGTTTTTGTAGTAAAATGAAATTTTTTGACGCAATGTTATATTCAAGTACAGCAAACTCCCGATTATCCGTGCACGTATTATCCAGTTTGCAGATTATCCGGGCATGACTCTTTAACTGTATTTTTTAAAAATACTGTATTTTGTATTGTTATGAAAAAAAATCTTTATTTTTAAACATGCTACTGTGGACTGCATTTAGAAACTAGCACCATAAAGTAACCTTCACTCACAACCCCCTCCCCTGACGCATTTAATGGTACCAGCCAACATTCTGAGAATACATTACAATTTCGGAAATTTCTGTTGTGTGAGTCACAGATTGAAACCACGGATATGCTGTGGCAGTGGTTTTATCGCTGGTTAGTATGTGGTCATTGCTGGTTACTAGTGTGGAAATCACTGGTTATAGTGGCCATTTTGAATAACTGTCGTAACCATAGCAGTCATGACAGGAAATAGTCCCACTTTTTTTTTATATTTACGAGTAAAATAAAATAATAATAATTATGACTTACACCTAAATACATTTAATATAACATTTTATGAATATTTGTTGCATTTAAGTAGTGTTAAAGTGGGTAAACACATTTCTGATCAACTTCCACGGTGCCGAATAACTTAATTGGATTATCTGTGTTTTTTGATTTTCCGTGCATATATTGGTCCCAATTAACATGGATAATCAGGAGTTTCCTATATGTGCATGTTTCTATACATGGTATGACACAGTTAATCATTTCTTTTCAATCCACACAACCACAGCAACAGAGGCAGGATATTGATTTGAATGATGTGTTTTATCGATGAAAAGATTGGGAAAGTTTTTGAATTTTTTAGTTATGGTATTTTTCATTAAAGGAGATTTTTGTGACAATAAAAAAATTGCTTTTTAAAAAGAACTTAAATACATATCCGATTTGTGTACGCCCTCTAATTTAATGTTCAAGGTCTTTATTAATTACTACAATATTTAATATAATACAATAATTATTTATTTACAGACGAATGTAACACTGATGCAGAATGTCAGACATATGATAATACTGTATGCAAGGAGAGATACTGTGTGTGTGGTGCGGATTATGTAGCATCAAGGAATGATAATCACACATGTCTACTTGGTAAGATGTTAATTAATAAAATATAATTTTTCTTAAGTCTAATAAGGAAATTGAATTGTTTAGTTAATGATCATCTAAAAGAAAAAGCTATCAGCATGATTGCAATGAAGAAGCTTACCTCATTTTAAATGGTAAATAATTTTTGTTATATAAGCTTTTTTTATTTATTTTTTCTGAAACTGCATATATCCTAAAAATTGCCAAGAACATATGTCATTAACTGAAAATAAGCAACCAAATAAACCAACTCTAACACAACATTAAAACTGTATATTAAAATAATTTAGTACATTTATTGGCAATAACATTAATAAATGACTTACAAGTTAATATAAAATGGTAAAATTGTAGAAAAAAAAAAGGCTTCCTGTTTGAAGTCCTAAAAGGAATCCGTTACCTATATTTTATTATTAAATTATTAGAACCTATTTCAATTATTAAAATTATTACATAAGAAGAACTTTGTAAATTATGGTATGGCAATAGCACAATTTATTGGTTCTCCTTATGTAACAATTTTGATAACTTACATAGTTTCTTGCCATTTTTTATTAGTTTGATTTCAAATATTTTTCCATGGCCAAATCTTTGTGTGTAATTGTATTTAATTATTTATATTATAATACTTATATGTATTTTTCCTGAATAAAATATAAAATATTGCTTTTTATTTAACATAATTTTATTAAATAGTAACTTCAAACAAATGATTTGAAAAAAATGGATATTTTGTTAATTTATTTTTAAGAAATGAGATATTCACTTGTGAATCGTATAGTTCAGAAACAACATAAGTAAAAAATTACCAGTTTGTGGATAATAAAAAAAAGCATTCTTCACTCTCAATACCGATTTTTTAAAAAATTGTAAGTTTATGTATGAGCATATATCTGAGATTGCACTATGTTAACATTTCTGCCAAAACAAATTGTTAAATCATAATATTCTTCTTCTTCCACTTCAGGGTTAGGCATTTCGGCCTGTTCCAGCCCCAAAAATGCTATGTTTTGATCCACATTGGCCACGATGGTTATATTCCTTGCCTCTAGTTCCAAGGGTCGCAGGTTCAAGGAAAGAAATTTGAAAGGAATGTCACAGGAAAAAATTCTTAACATTGGTGTTTGAATAGAAAGTGGAAGGAAGAAGAAAAAAGGACTACAAGAGCTGGAGTGGATAGATAGAAAAGAGCAGATAAAGAAAATTAAATTATTAAAATAATTTTGGGCTAGAGAATAGTAAAAACATGTTCAATAATAATACAAGAAAATATCATGTTCTGATGGGATGAAAGTTCTCTTCTTATGATTTAAAGTAGATCAAATTGTAAATTGTACGACTTTCCATTGAAACTATTATAATTAAAATATATTTTTACAGCTGCACACTATGATCAACCCTGTGAAGAAGAACATCAATGTCAGGATTCCAATACCTACTGTTCCCATGGTACATGTCAGTGCAAACCAGACTCTATAAGGAAGCAAAATACTTGCTTGAATACACACAACATTGGTAAGAAAATTATAATAATAATAATAATAATAATAATATTTATTAGAAATATTTCACAATACAGTGTTTCTCCTTCAACCCAAAATGATTTATTGCCAGAGTCCCTGTCTAAAGCATCTTCTTCTGTCAAATCTCTAGCTTCCATACTTCTCCTCACTCCATCTATCCATTGTTCTCTAGGTCTGCTTTTTTCCACTTCTTCCATTCTTCCATTAGATTTCCAATCAAGGATCTTCTTTGGTATTCTATCTTCTTCCATTCTTATGAGGTGTCCATACCATTTCAAATGTTTTCTCCTATTTTTTGTAATATTTTTTTTTTCAACTTGCATAATTCCCCTATTGTCCTGTTTCTGACTTTATCCCTTCTTAAAATTCTTGTCGATCGCCTCCAAAAATCCATTTCTACTGCTAATAATAATAATAATAATATTATTATTATTATTATTATTAATATTATTATCGGAGCTCGGATGGTGAAAATGGTTATAATACTGATGTGCACAGTCAGAGATCTAGGGTTCAAGTCCGGGTTCAAGCATTAATTTTTCTTTCTAAAATAAAACTATGTTCAATTATGGATAGTGTTAATTAAAAATATAATATGAAAATATGAAGCTTTACTGCTTAAAAGTAATGTTTAAATTCTCAATAAAAATACTGTGAATAGAAGTTGTCAGATAGAGTTGTTGGTAGCGATGGCTATTGGCCTTCAGATGAATGAGAATTATATAAGTGGAAAGAATTGTATATGGGAATTTTTTCTTAAAGGGAATTATTCTTGTGGTTGCCTGTGGTCTGGAATTTTGGTTAAGTTTAAGTTAAGAACCCTCCTGGTGGTTCATTATTGTTTATCACCCATCACATCATCGGGGTAACATAACTCTGCCTTCCAGGTGCCCCAACCTAGAAAATGGATCACAATTCCATCAATTCCAGTGGAGAAATGAGAAATGTCATAAAAGACAACCTGGTGGCATTAGACAAAAAAAAAAAAAAATATATATATATATATATAGGCCTATATTAAGTTTATGGCCTGACATTATTTTACGAAGTTCAATATTACAAAGCTTCTAGTTTAGATACTATGTTGGCCATTACAAATATTAAAATTACATTAATTTACTCCCAGTTATGTGATATGGGTTCCTTGTATTATCTATGACTCTAACATTAACCTTCAGCCCTTCCTTGGGAATTATCGCCAAGAATGGACTGCCCTTTCATGGAAACCACAGGGTTTTTAAACCAAAATCTCAGCCTTATATTAAAGAAATGTTTAAATTTTACTTGTTTTTGCAACATTCCTTTGTTACTTTCACTTTCACAATGTAAAGTTCCAAAATAAGAAAATAACTTATGACATGAGGAATCAATCTAATAAGATTTTTCTTTTTAATAAAATTCTTTATGGATTATAACAATATTCTTTGAATGTTTATTCATTTCAGATAATTGCTACAGTAATTCAATGTGTAATGATAAATACCCAAACACACACTGCATGAATAGAACTTGTGTTTGTAATAAAGGGTTTGTGGAATCAAGCAGAGATAAATATTCATGTTTACCAGGTAGGAATATTTTTATGTTTTCAGTATTATAAATATTCTGAAATGAAATAAATCTATTACATTTATAATAAATAAGTTAAGTCTTTTTTTCATCATACCTCATATTCGTTGATTTCTTTTACGACGCATTTCAAAACATCTATGTTTTATCTTCAACTTGTCCAGACTGATGAGCTCTATATTGTTGGTCCTGGATGTCGCTCCTACTGCCTCTTTTTGTGATCCAAAGAACTTGCATATCAAATCTCTCTCCCGGGAATTTCAAAATTCAAGATTCTCTATTTGTTTTTCTGGATGTATATCTTCTCCCATATTGTGAGTTCATTTGTTTTTTCTAACTGTTTTAATAATCTGGTGTTTATCCCATGATTTTATCCTTTTCTGGCCGAATATGAGTAGCTACTGCAGATTAAAGAAAAAAACACGTAGTTAAAGTGGCGAAAGAAAGTGATTTCAAGGAGAAAATGATACACAAAAAATTGATAAGTACATCATCATCCATGCAAGTATTAGACCATGTGGTCTGTTATGGACTCAAAGAGAAATTTTCCATCCAGCACTTTTTTGGACGTCCCAGCGATCTTTTGCCTTGGGGGCAGTAGCGAAGTATGGCTTTTGGAATTCTATGAGACGGCATTCGTTGAAGATGGGCTTTCCAGTTGTTCTGGTAGTTTTGTATATGGTGAAGAATGGGTTCTACATCCAACTCTTCCATAATTTCCTCATTTCTTTTATGGTCCCACTTTGTGTAGCCTGCTGTATGGCGCATAAATCGCATCTCATTTGCTGTTATTCAGCTTTCATCTCTTCTTCATATTGTCCATGCTTCACTACCATATCTTAATACTGGTCTTGCGAGAACCTTATAAAGCCGTAATTTTGTGCATTGATAAGTACAAAAAGCAAAAATTGAGGAATGAAAGCACTATTCAGATAAGAGAACCATCCCTTGTACAAAAAAACACCAGATTACGTTTATATAACACTTTGGCTAGACCAGTGTTGACCTATGGTAGTGAAGCATGGACACTAAAAAAACAACATGAAAGCAGAATAACGGCTTGTGAAATGAGATTCATGCACAGAACAGCGGGTTATACCAGATGGGATCGGAAAAGGAACACCGATATCTTAAAAGAATTGAAGACTACGCCAATTTTGGAATATATTAAACAGTACCAACTAAATTGGAAACACCATCTTGAAAGAATGAGTTCAAATCGGATCCCCAAAGCTGTTTATAATTATATACCAAGAGGAAGAAGATCACTGGGCCGTCCTATGAAACGCTGGAGGGAAAATTTTCTATAGGATCGTAACAGGCCTTGGCCTAATACTTGGAAGGAAGAAGAAGAAGAACCAAATGAAAATATATAAAGAAAATTCACTTACCATGCATGGACACACAATAAATTCCAAAAGATTTTTGATAAATTTAATATCAGATTCGCACAAAAAAATGATTATAGCCTAAATAAACTAATAAAAACCAACAAAAATGGTAAGATTAATGATGACAAAATAATCAGGAATATACCAAATAAAGTGTTCAGATTGTGATAAGATATACATGGGGAAACCAAGAGAAATTTAACCATTTGAACTAAGGAACACACAAAAAATAAAAAATAAATAAAATAGAAAAATCTACAGAAGCAGCCGATGTTTGGTCAGAAAAACATCAAATTAATATAAACACCAAATTATTAAAACAGTTAGAAAATGTAAGTGAACTCACCATTTAGGAAAATATCTATATCCAAAAAACAAAGAGAGAATCGTGAATTTTGAAATTCCTGGGAGCGAGATTTGATATGCAAGTTCTTTGGACCACAAAAAGAGGGAGTAGGAGTCGATATCCAGGGCTGACAACATAGAGATCATCAGTCTGGACAAGCTGAAGATAATACATAGATGTTTTGAAATGTGTCCTAAAAAGATTCAACTTATTTATTGAGAAGAACCTTATAATGTTACTTCCTATTGTAATTTCACTATTACATTTATGCTTGTATGAACTGAACCAACACCATAATTTCAAGATGATAAATTAAATAAAACTTGTATGGAGCAAAACTAAATCAAGAATACGGTACAGCTTTGACACAGAATTTGACCAATCACCTGGAGGGTAAATTTTTCTAAATTCTGCCATAAGACCGTCTGGTACACATGAGTAACACAAAGAGAATATCTTCTTTTTCTTTCTTGTTACATGTTCTCAGATAATTCTTCAATGACATAATGTCTCCTATAAAGATGTTTTACTGCTTTCCAGTAGATGTTGTTTTATAAAGTATTTATGTTGATGTTCACTCTTCGGACACTCAGTAATTCTGCTCAGCATTCCAGTAATATGTTTTATAGGCTCGAATCTTTGAACACATTAGACCGTAAAAGTCGTTCTCTGCTGAGAAAGCTGTATCCAAATACGTTTTTGCATACTCAAAAATCTGTTCATGCGATAATAATTGTTAAAATTCCTAAGCTACCTGCCTAGGTGACTTAGGAGAGAAACGAATCATGAGAATCCCGATGGTAACCGATGTACTTTGAAACCTTGCTGCTTTATCCAAGATGTCGGACCTTGAAGACTTCGATCTTGTTTTTGGTATACGTGGAGAAGAGGAATTTGATAAAGTCTACCAAAGAATTCAACTGGAAGAACAGGAGAACCGACGTAATATTGCACGATGCAGACGTCATTGTATACGGTATTATTTGCGGGAAGCAAGCATAAATGTGTGCCTCTAGCAGACGAAAATAATGGAAGTGGTTTTATCACTGAGAATTCTGGGTAATTTTTTGCCAGTATTACGAAAACGACGACTTTCATGCATGACCAGTTAGTAGGTAGCTAATTCGATCTTTGCACTTGCTCACGGTGAGTCAGCTCACCAGTGATTGAAAGTAATTTGAGTATAGACTAACGTATTTGCATGCGGCCCATAGTGTTTCTTCAGAGTTATGAAAATACAATAGGAGGTAACATTATGAGGTTCTACTTATTAAACAAGTTGAGTCTGCTGTCATCTTACCTCATATTTCATTGTTTCTTATAAGACATGTTTCAAAGCATCTCTGCTTCATCATCAGTTGGTACAGACTGATGCTCTTTAAGTTATTGGTCCTGGATATTAACTCCTGCTTCCTCTTTTTATTGTCCAAAAAACTTGTGTTTTAATTTCTGTCCCCAGAAATTTCAAAATTCATGATTCTCTCCTTATTCTTCTGTATGTATATTTTTTTTTCCGCCGTATGGTGAGTTCATTTGTGTTTTCTAACTGTTTTAATACTTTGGTGTTTACATCTCTTTTATATTTTTCTGACCAAACTTGAGCAGCTACTGCAGATTTTTCTACTTCTTTTTTTATATTTCTTATGTGTTCTTTAGCTCTAATAGTTAAATTCCTCTTTGTTTTCCTTATGTATTTCTTATCACAATCTGCACATTTCATTTGGTATATTCTTGATTTTTTGCTATCATCAATCTTTTCATTTTTGAAGGTTTTTTTATTTAGGCTATAATTATTCTTTGAAATCTAATCTGATATTAAATTTTTTTTAAATATTTTGGAATTTATTGTATGCCATGCATGATATGTGAATTTCCTGTATTGCTTTTTGAAATATGAGATAAGATGACAGCAGACTCAACTTACTTATTTCTTCAGAGTATTGACATAATAGACGTAAAGGTGATTGACAATCTAGGTGACTGTTTTACTTCTACTCCATACACATTGTGGATTTAGTATAAATGTTTCATAATAAGCAATGCTTAGGTATTTAGACCATATCTGTACCTCTTGAACATCGTTTGAATAACTAATTTAATCTTACTAGCAATCTAAAAAAATATATATATTAATTTAATATCAGATAGTAGTTAACATAAAATATAAGCTTTGGAGACTCAATAAGTGATTCATATTTTTATCAAATTTCTGAAAGATCTGTTTTTGATAAGTTAAAATTATATAATCCCTATTAAATAGTTTACTGAAATTACTTTTTTAGGAATTAACACTATGAGGTATTATTTATTTAAGCAAAATTTTATCATCTCACCTCATTGTTCTTTTTCTTCTTCTTAATGAATGAAGTTTACTGAAAACTTTTTTATTTCATATACAGAGGAATATTTCAATGGTGCATGTCAAGAGTCAGTCCAGTGTATAGATGATGACAATTTTTGTGATGATGGCATATGCAAGATTAAACCAGAATCTAATGCAGGTAAAGAAGCAGAATCTTAGAATTTTTGGGTGGGAGGGGTGTGGTTATAATTTATATGACTTCCTATTTTCAAATAGCCTCTATATATATATTTTCTATTTTCAAGAACTAGAAAATAAAAGCATGTTTATAAATGTCCTGATAGAAGTTTAATATCTTTGTTTATTATAAAGATAATTTTTTAACTTCTTTTAAATGTATATCATTCAAGTGTGCCCACTTTTATTAGTAGATAGGTAATGTTACATGTTTGTAAATTAATGAGTCATTTTTACATCTTACCTCTTATTTCATGTTTCTTTAAACACAGGAACCATCTCTCTCATTTTCAACCAACATTATGACTACCAGCTTTTCATTGGAATCTCCATCAATAATGTTGCCATCTGGTGTTGATTTGATCATATCTTGAAAACTAGTTCCCATGTTTAAAGAAACATGAAATATGAGGTGTAATGGGAAGAAGAGTGGCAGTAGTAATGCAAGGACTATAACACTCAGGGTTGTGGATTTTCACCATGGGAATAAGGCAAGGAGCGAACTAAGGACACTAAGTACACTAAGGAGGCTTACCAAGAAAACACTGATGTGACGATATATATTTATTAATAAAACAGGCGATCAACTGTTACATTTGTTCACATACACTATCCTGAGGATGGATATATTATGTTATTCTGGTATTTTTACTTCAGAATAATACAGGTGCTAAGAGCGGCCAAAACCAGACCGATATCAATAATATTGTGGTGAATCTATCGTGTTTTATAATACTGATAAATAGTGATCTTCAGGTCTTCACACGACCTATACCACTATATTCAGTGGATAAAAAATACGAACATAAAAGGATCGCCTGTAATGTGATCAGCACACTGATACTTTTAAGCTTTACTTTAAATGTGCCGTTACTTTCCGGCCTAACACTTTTCTAAATGGCTAATAGGTCGCTCGCCTGCAACCGGCAAAATATATGAGTCCGCACTGCTGCGGGACTCAATCAAAATGACCCTGCGCGGGTGTCTTACGTTCTTTTTGCTCTGTTCGGGAGTCCTTCCCAGAGCAGACTGGTTTCTCGTTATTTTGAATACATCCTTACTCCTCCTTAAAAACACAATTTCCAAAACAATATTTTCATTGGCTGGACATACAATTAACATATATAAAAAACGCCTTACTCGCAGAATAATATTTACTTATGGACTCTAATTGGATATTAGGGTTCCCACTCTACTTAAACTAGAATCTCGGGGAAATCATTGGTCCTGTATTTCCAGGGTGTGTTTTTCACACGGCTGGTGAGTAGTTAGCTAACGAAGCCGGAAATCGGTCATTAATTTAAACAGAAAACAGATGGACATAGATTTTGGCTACTGTCTCCATCTCCATGGGGGTTTGTGATCTTCAACACCGAAGACTAACCGTCATTTATCTTAAGTGAAGGATGACTTCCATAGCCGGATAAGGGACATTTCCTAGTCTCCAGCAGTGAGACCTTTTTGAAAGAACCAATTTGCTTCAGCTGTAAAACAATTTCAGCTACACATGTGTTGATTTTCAAAACTTGAGATACAAAGACAGAAATGTCTTCTTAGTATTTACTCAAGCATAACAAATTCAGTAAAAGGTTCTCACAAGACCTTTTTTTGGACAGTGTAACTAGATATTTAATAAAGCCGTCTACACATGTTTAATAATAAAATTAATGGTACAGTTATTTCTGCTACAGAGATAAGATGTAAAAATGACTCATTAATTTATGAATTAAGAACCTCATAATGTTATTTCCCATATTTAACTATGAAATGTTACATGTTGTTGAAATGGTATATTATGTGCTCTGTAATTATAATGAAAATATTCAATGTGTTATTATTGTAGCAGAGTGATAGTTTAATGGATTTATACTTGTAAGGCCATGTTGTTTGTGTAAACCATGTGCTTTTATTTTTTTTAATTAGACATTATTTATTTGTTCCTATTTTTAGTAATTTACTGTATATTCATTTATTATTCTATGATATTTTATCATGATTTATTATGACAGTATGGTTAAAATAGAAAGGAACAATATTCTCATTAAAATAAATTTCATGATATAAAATAACTATACTTTGCAGATTTAAATTTCATAGATTTTCAAGCATTCATTTTCCTTTTCATATCATATTTGCCTTCATTGCCTAATGTCAAAAATATAGTTATAACATTTAAATATACAAGCGTTACTGCTATAAAGTAAACATTCTCTTTAAAATTTGCTTAACTGTTATATTAGCCACTAGATGTCAGTCGGAATGAATTTCCGCTACCTCTTGTGTGATTTGAGAATACTACATATATAGGAAAAATGTATGTTTGTGTTGGAATACTTGGGTAGCTCAGGTCATTATAGCGCTAAACATACCAAGTTTAGAGACTCGGATTCAAATCCCAAACCAAGCATTAATTTTTCTTTTCATTTCATATTTGCCTTCATTGCCAAATGACAAAAATATAGTTATAACATCTAAATATAATATATATATATATATATATATATGAAGAAATAATAATTTTTTATACCTTACCTCATAGTTTGTTTTCTTAAACATAAACTATGAGGTAAGATATAAAAAATGGCTCATTCTTCATTAATAAGAATCTCATGATGTTATTTCCCATATTTAATTATGAATATATATTTGGGCATTGATTTTTCTTTTCATGTAATATTTGACCTTCATTGCTGAATGTTAAAATTTAATTATAACTTTGAAATAAAAAAGCATTACTGCTATAAAGTAACATATTCTCATTTGTTATAGATGCCATAAAATGGCACTGTGAGCGATATCACACTGACTCTTATGATAGAGAATTGCATTATAAGGAAAGGAAAATTGTTTGCATTGGGAGCCTGAATGGCAAAGAATGGTATCATACTAATGTATAGAGTTAGCGGTCTTGGGTTCAAATTCCGGTTCAGGCCCAATACATAATTTGACAACATTATGCATCCATCCCTATAATCTGATACATAAAGCAGGTTGTACAATGGGAATTGATAGATATAGATATATTTCACTTAAGTCTCATAAATCTGTTTTAAATGTCATACATAAGTTACATGTTTTCTAAATTCTCTAATAAAATAATATTAGTGTCATAACTGTGTTTTTAAATGCATTAGTTGTATATTTTCTTAACTCTTTAATGAAATAATATTGTTAATAGTGAGTGGAGAACTTATTTTTAACAACTCATCTCATATAATTTCAAATTTCTTTGATACCGGCAGTTTCAGACAATATCTTGTCCCTCTTCAGTCATGGCTTCCAGTGATGAAATTCTATGGAGTCATGTTGAGAAATCAACCACCATAGAATTTCATCAGTGGAAGCCATGACTGAAGAGGGACAAGATATTGTCTGAAACCACCGGTATCAAAGAAATTTGAAATTATATGAGGTGAGTCGTTAAAAATATGTTCTCCACTCACTATTAATGATATAACCTCATAATGTTTACTTCCCAATATTAAATTTAAATATAAATAATATTGTATTTAAATCTATTGAAATTCTCCTGATAGCTGTGTGTCTTGATAACAGGCAGAGAGGACCTAGAGCTTAATGTGTGTTCCATAGCCCAGCAGAATATATAATTAATTCAACATACACAAAGCAATATAACATTCCTAGTGAAGGAATATTTTAACAATTTCAAAATCCATTTTATCTCCTTGTTTTAATTTAGATAATACAGAGTAGTCTATGACATTCTCTATGGTCCTTGATGGTAAGGAGGAACAGCATCAGTGCTTGTCATTCCCAATGGGTCTTCTGCAGTCAGTCTTAAGGCAGGCACAGAGAGAGAAAGAGAAAAGTGACTGTAGCATGCAACTGCAATGGACCACATTCATCAAGAATGACAACTGGTGACCCTGGAACTGTTTGCTGCCAAATACCATAGAGAGTATCATAATTATAATTAGCTCTGTAATTATATTAATGAATACTGACTTTCCTTACTTTTTTGCAGCATTTATTCCAACATGCAGTGCCTGGTTGATAACTATCATATCTACACTTCTGGTGTTACATAAATAGTTTTATATTAAGAATTTATTCTTTTCTGTAATTTTATTTCTATTAAATTATTTCATTGCTTATACTGACTCTTTTGAATTTGAGATTATAGCCAAGATACTCAAAACATCCAAACCATTTCCTTCGATTCATACTTGAAGATTTAATATTAACTATGAGGGGTGTTCAATAAAGAATTTTTGTGTTTGTTTAAATGGGTCCCTGGATGGCTTAGATTCACAATTAGATCCTCTAAAACCATTAGGTGTAGGATTTCACCTGATGTGAAAATTTAAAATTCACTCTTAGAGGTCACACTTTTTTATATTTCACAATGAAATGCAGTATGTCTTATTAAAATAAACCGAGGTAGGTATTGTCACAAAATGAGCGAAATCCGACAGTTAGGAATGGAGGTTTACTTGAAATCCAAAATTAAAAACTGCCTAAATGACTGCACTGATTTTGATGAAAATTTGTGTGTTTGTTTGAGTCTGTCTCAATTATCAAAAAATGAGTGAAATCGGACAATTAAAAGTAATGGTTTACTTAAAATCCTAAATTAAAAACTGCCTGAACAACTGGACCACTTTTGATGAAATTTTGTGTGTGTGTGTGTGTGTGTGTGTGTGTGTGTGTGTTGTGTTTGAGTGGGTCCCTGGATGGTTTGGATTCATAATTGGACCTGGTAGGTGGCTGTGATTGGGTTATAGGATTCTTTTTATGTCAGATGTATAGTCATCTGCATTACCGACATACATATTCCACGCAAAACAATGTGACATCATAATGCACACTTCTTGAGCCACTACAGATGGCAGTGAGGAGTTTTCTTATGAACTTATTAATTAGTGAATTTTATGGTAAGAAAGTAACTTATATTTTTATCTCCGGCCATGACACGAGAATTGAACGTTCAGGCAAGACGTCTGCCGGGTACGCTAGTTCTATATATTATATCGAAAAATACAAGACTATATCTGTGTTTGTTGTGTAAAATATGTTAAATCCAAAATTGTAGTTATGAAAAATAGGATATTATTTCTCACACATGCTCGACATGATATCTTACTTTATCCCATTATAGATTTAACACTCTTTACACAGCAAACACAGATATAATAATGATGATGATGATAATAATAATAACACGTTAAAATTAATTTGTATGGCATAATTACTTTTACACATATGTAATAATATAAGAATAATAATAATAATAATAATACATTCAAATTACTCTGTATGGCATCATTACTTTTGCACATATATAATAATAATAATAATAATAATAATAATACAGTCCACCATTGTAGTCTCGAGGTAGCATGCTGCCTTGTCATGCAGGAGGCCTAGGTTCGATCCCCAGTCAGGACAAGTTTCCTGAGTGAGGTTTTTTTGGAGGTTTTTCCTCACTCGTAAGACAAATCTCAGGAAACTTTAGGACTGAAATGATCCCTGAACATCATATGCCATCATAATAATCATCATTCATATTCACCTTAGATTAAGCTTAGGGTTAAGGACTCTTCTGACACCACTACCATCATCATCACCATCATCATCATCATCATCACCCATCATATTATTGTGGCAGCCATAACCCACCTTACAAGTGTTACAATTATGCCAATGCCATGAGACAAAACCAGAAAAGTCAAAATGACAACCTGGGGCATTGAATAAATAATAATAATAATAATAATAATAATAATAATAATAATAATAATAATAATAATAATACATTTTAATCAATTTGTATTTGGAAACATTACTTGTGCAGAGTTAAATAATAATAATAATAATAATAATAATAATAATAATATAATATTACATTCAAATCAATTTGTAATACAGGATTACTTCTGCACAGTTTTAGGAATCACCACTGTCTTCACATCCCCCATCTGTTATTCCCATACCTCACACCTCACATTTATGAGTACAGAAAAACTTAAGCTCACTCCCTAGAACAGAGAGTTGATTATGCCTGGAATAGATACACATAGCATATTGGATACGATAAAAGTTCTAGTTTCTATATAACTAATTCTAACTAACTCACTGGCACTATTGAACTCATAGGTTCATTGCTGTGCAGACATAAGCTCTCCATACATCCCTATCCTGAGCTAATGTTTTCCAATCATTCCTTGTATAATCTACTTCCTTCAAATCTTGGTTAATGTTATTTTTCCACCTCATTCTTGGTCTACTAACTGGTTTTCCTACAAGAAGCTTCCATGCACATCTTTCATTCCCCATTTGTGCCATATGTCCTGCCCACCACAGTCTATAAGACTTAACTGTTCTTATTATATCTGGCTTCCTATAAAGACCATGTAGTTCATTGTTATGTAGTCTTCTTCTTTGCCTGTCTGTTCATCTATCTTTGGTCCAAAAATTTTCCTAAGAACTCTATTCTCAAATACTAGTAATCTCCTTTCCTTCCTTAAAGTAAGAGTCCATGTTTCGCGTATAACCTTAAATGTAATGGTGTCTATAAATAATCATGAAGTCCAAGAAATTAAACAGTTAAGCCACACAATGTTTTTTTTTTTTCAATGCCCCAGGTTGCCATTTTGACATTTCTGGTGTTCTCTCCTGTCATTGGCTTCATTGGAACCCACTTTTGAAGTTGGGGTGCCTAGAAGGCGGAGTTACGTTACCACAATGATATGATGGGTGATATATGATAATGAAGTGCCAGGAGAGTTCTTAACCTATATTCCAGACCATGGGCAACCACAGGAATAATTCTCTTTTAAGGAAAAAATCCTATGGTATGACCAGGAATTGAACCTGGGACCTCATGAAGAGTAGTCAGGAACGCTGACCACTAGCCCATGAGGCTGGTCAAGCACACAATGTGATCTGCTAAATTTAATCCAGATGACTAAACTGCAATAGAATTACCATATGAATCACTATGTAGACAGCCTAAACTCACTTAATATAGATTTTTCCTTTACAATAATTTTTCAGGATATTATTTTACAAGAAATTTAATAACTCGATGGCACAACAGGCCTACATGGCCCTAGATCTACTAGCCGGCTGCAAGCCTCACATCCACATGTATTAATCATAGAGATGAGTGATCATCCAGCTAGAATAGGAGTGACATGTTGCCAACATAGCTGGTTTTCTGAACCTGGAACTGCTACTTTTTGTAGCAACCCAAATTCCTCATGTTGGTGGGTGGGCAAAGTGATCCCACAACAAGCCTCAGGAGACCCTTGGAGAGTAGGAGGTTAAGGCTCCCACTTTTTCTGGACAATCGGCTCTTGATATCAGCCGGGTTGTCAGCCCTGCATGACGGCCGCCTTTACCCCCAGAACAAGCATCTGGTACTCATTTCCATTAGAGGCTTAGTCGACCCCAGGGCCATAGTGCCACCAGAAGGTTTGGGTGAGTTTAAAAATCCTGACCCCACCGGGATTTGAACCCTCAACCTTCCGGCTTGTAGTGCAGTGCCTTAATCACTACGCTACGGTGTGCCCCTGATGAGTGGGCACCAGTCCCATAATGGCCAAAATTCCATGAGAAAATTACTCCACCCACAGGGATTCAAACCTGCACAAGTACTATAGCTCTGCACCAAAGCATGATGCCTTCAAATGCTCAGCTATGGCATAGGAAAAGAAATTTAATACTTGTTTTAATTTTCTTATATCTCTAGGTGGTATTAGTTTTCTGAATTTCTCAAATGTTATGATCTACTTCTTTAGAAAGTGCATCAGAACAAGTCAGTTGACTTCCTTATGGATTCCCATTTGGTTTGATAAAAAAAATTTCCAGGTGTGAAATATTTCATTACTTATAATGTAATGTTATGAGTTGATAGGAAATGAATGTTGTGTCAGTTGTGGTTTTATTAATGTCACTTCCATGATACAGTTTATCTACTTCCTCATTGTATCTCTTTGCAAAACCAGGAAATCCCAGTGACTTTACAGCAGTACATGAAGACACACATGAAATAATTCTTCTGCAAAATGAAACCTACAGTCTTCTCTTTTTATTTTACCAGTTATATTTGTAATAAAGTTAGACATTTGTTCAGCTCAAGTAACAGGTAATATACTAATATTATTTTCATCAAATTTTAGGATGAACATAGTGTCACTTTTTTAATGTTCAATAATCAACCGATTGTACTTTTTACTTTATCATCTAGTTTTTAAGTGAACATGCTTTTTAGCATAATCATTTATTTATATTTTACAAATAAAAACAATATTTGTTTTTTTAAAGGTCTTCTTAATAAAGAAGCAGCCATTTGCAAGATAGAAGCAACAGCTTCATAGCATTTGGTGCACAGGAATTAACAGCGTATATAAGAGAGAGATTTGCATTCAGATTAGAGTTTCTCTATCGGCCGCGGTGGTATAGTGGTTACACTCCTTGCCTCTGGTCCCGAGGGTCGCAGGTTCAAACCAGGCTGGGGTCCATGGATTTTTAGGATGGAAAAATCCAAGGAGTAAATCCTCCAGGAGGGACTTTAAGCCGTGGGTCCCGAGTCTGAAGATTTTCAGGCTCGTAAAAGATCCTTAAGCCTGAATGAAAGGCCTCTAAGCAAAATTTACCGAGTTTTCCCGTCCTAGTACTACCTTGGTTTCTTAGATGTCAATACGAGGCAGAACACTGACCACAAACCACTCAAAGGACATCTATACGAAAACAAGTGTAACTAAATTAGTATGGTTTAAGGTCTTCCCTATAGGGGGAGAGCGCCTAAATCTCTGTTAAGGGAAACATGGGCTTACAAGATATAAGAAGATTAGAGTTTCTTAGATAGCTCGGTTGGTAGAGCATTTGCCTAGAGTGCAAAGGTCCTGGGTTCAAACCCTGGTCTGAGCATATATTTTTCTCTTAAAATATAATTTATCCATCATTGAGATGTTTGAAATGAATAATAACAACATCAAACATAATTTTGTTTTAAAATCCGTTTTGAACAATTAATTTAAAGGAAGATTATTACAATATTTTATAGTTGAACCGAAAGTGCGATTTTCGGTTCGTAACATCAGTGCCGTTATCCTCCTTGAACTGAAAGATTCGTGAACTATGCCAATATCCCTTCTCTATGCATCTACCCCCACTCTCCTTTCTACCTCTCCTATTGCGCTGTTTGTACTGCGCACCTCCCCTTCTACCTCGGAACGCTCAAATACGATACGCACATTCAGAACATTATCATTCGATCGGAACATTTTGTTGGAACTACGTCGTCTGGAGCACGCGAGTGGCGTGTTTTGAGTTTTTGGTCCGGAGAACCAGGGAAAGCCACCCTGGCTTGGACTGAAAGTATGTGTGAATTTGTTTGAGTGAGTTATGATATTTTTTTATGTTAATGATTATCAATTTGTTTTTCTTTTAAATTCAAGAATGATTAATATTTATATTTGATTATATTTTTCCTATACTTCAGACGTCTTGTTTATATTAAACATCATTTTTTTATATACATCATGTTTAATGTTCAAATTTTATTTGTGTATACTGCTGTTGGGCATATTTCCGTACGTAAGCTTACTTATTTAGGAGATCATACAAACTTCCTTTTTTCCGTCTAGCTTTCATGGTTAATAATAATAATGATACACCCAGTTTAGCTAAGTATCATAGATTACTCAAGTGTTTTAGGATCAATTGTTGATTGATGTTTAAGTGTTTGGAAAAGAAAGATGAATCAATCTTTGCTTCTTATGGGCCCGGGCAAAGGCTTTTGAATAATAACCCTGATTGTTATGAACTCAAGGCTAATATATACAATGGAAACAAAAGACGATACACAGCGGCGCAATAAATGGTTTACTGTCGCGAGTTTAATATAATAATGGTAAGAAACGGCACTAATGGTAGTAGAACGCGGGTAAAAAAAATTATAAGGCGCCACATAGTAATAAACTCAAAACTCAAATATTATATAATTGAATCAGATATACATATTTTTATGAGGTGAGGTGTAAAAATGTCTGATTCGGTTATATAATATGTTAATTTGTCTTATAGTGTTATTACCCATTAGAACTATTATTAAACTCAATTTTAATTATTTAACTTTCACAGGGAAAGAATACTATGAGGTTTAATTTAAAAATTAAATTAATGTTTTTATTACCTCACCTCATATCCTTTTTCTTCTAGTCTGCAGTTTCAGAGCTTATCTCCATCATCAGTAGCCTCTGGTTGACCGGTGTTATGTCGTTTCTTGGCGGTTTTCTTTTTACTTCTATCGGTGGATCGATGAACCTCTGGATCAGGTCAAAATTTGCAGGAGTTTCAAAATTTATGAGTTTATCTTTCTTGTTTTTTTGGATGTGGATTTTTTCCCAGACTGTGAGTTCTTTTTGTTTATCTGTGTGTTTGATCATAATTCCTGCAAATTTACTAATTGGACTAATTCCTGTTTGACTGATCAGCTGTAGCAGCCCATGCTTGGTCTGAAAAACATTTAATTGATACAAAAGCTAGCCTAATCAAACACACAGATCATGCTTGGTCTGAAAAACATTTAATCGATACAAAAGCTAGCCTAATCAAACACACAGATGAACAGAAAGAACTCACAGTCTGGGAAAAAATCCACATTAAAAAAAAACAAGAAAAATAAACTCATGAATTTCGAAACTCCTGCAAATTTTGACCTGATCCAGAGGTTCATTGGTCCACCGATAGAAGTAAAAAGTAAACCGCCAAAAAACGACATAACACCAGTCGACCAGAGGCTACTGATGATGGAGATAAGCTCTGTAACTGCAGACTAGAAGAAAAAGGATATGAGGTGAGGTAATAAAAACATTAATTTAATTCTTCAATTTTAATTATTTACATTTATATGTAGTTAGTGTATCCTTGCTACTTGCTACATTAATAATGATAATAGTAATGATGATGATGATGATAATACTAATAATAATAATAATACTGATGATAATAATAATAATAATAGATAGATAGATCATCGGTTGATTAATGTCTTTGACATCGTCTGATTCCTAATAGCCAATTTTGTCGGTCCATCCAATCTCCTGGTTGTAGATGTTTCTCCTTCATGTATAAACATATTCCCTGACTCCAGGGATGATGATAAATAATAATAATAATAATAATAATAATATACTCTGAACATAGATAAAGTATTGTAGAGAACACATTACATAAATGAGGTTTAGTAACTTACTGCTCTTAGAATACTCCCTTTGGTCATGTTCTAACTTGAGCATCTCGTTACTAAACCTCTGCTTCTGTAACTAGTCTTCTAAATAACTATTAAATTCAGCACAACAAAAAAATTTGACAAATATGAGAGACTATATATTCACACCTTACAATCTGTAATTGAATTTTCAATAGTGCATAATAAAAATTGTCAACATGTGCAGAATTTAGAGCTCTTCAATCTTGAAATGTGAAGTTGTAAATTAAAGCCACTGAAGTTCTAATGCTTTTGTTTTTAAGAAAAAAAAATTATTTAGTATGAGTTGTAATGCCATCCATTGCATTAGAAATCAAACTAAATTTAATTTTATCAAAAAAATAAAAGATTTAGTACTTCAATAGCTCTAATATACAACTTCACATTGCCAAATTATCCTTGTCATATCAACTTCCAATTTAATAGTTTAATCAGTAAAAAAAAATTACATTGATCTGCTTTTGGTATTAAAATATATAAATATATAAATATTTCCATTTCATAATTCCCATGTTTTGTGTACATAAAGATCCAGAGTATGTTGTCAAATATGAGAACTACTGATAAAAAATAGGATATTATTTACATAATAATGGTCTTAATAATATATTCTGTTTTAAAAATTTTTAAGGACTTCAAAACTTCCTGAAATGTCAACATGACTGAGAATTTTCTTGTGGTTTTCCTTTACCATCAGGGCAAAGTCACATTGGATATTCATTACCATAATACTCTTAACATTGTTTCATAATAAAGAATAAATGAATGCATACAATACATCTGAGTAAAGAAACCAAGAGAAATTATTCTAGAGATTATCAAAATATAAGATGAAACTAATCTTTCAGTGATAGATGAGATAACTACAAATAAAAGGATTGAAGAGGCTAACGGTTGGATAAGAAAATATTTTAAGGAAGCCCCTGTAGTAAATATGTTTTCATGGTTTGTCATGAGAGAGATAAATGAAAGAAGTTACTGGTATATATATCCAAAGACCTCATCATAATATGCGCGCCTAAATACTGAAACACTTCAAAATAGTAAAGCAAAAAATTATTTTATCCACTTCTTCTGTGGCAACATTGTGATTCCACTTCTGATAGGAAAATATTTTTTTAAATATGGGTAGTTTTATTTAAATTAATATTGGGAAGTAAACATTATGAGGTTATATCATTAATAGTGAGTGGAGAACATATTTTTATCGACTCACCTCATATAATTTCAAATTTCTTTGATACCGATGGTTTCAGACAATATCATGTCCCTCTTGACTGAAGAAAGTCAGTTAGCCATGAAGGATGCATTTATTAGCCTAGAGAAGGCAGCGAAAAGAATGAATCTTAAAATTAACCAGGCCAAGACAAAATATATGCCTGTGATGAAAGGTAAATGTGAAGCTTGCCCATCTAGTTTGAAAGTTGGCGCATATAAATTTGAACTGGTTCATAGCTTTATTTATCTAGGATCTGAAGTAAATTGTAGAAATGACAATTCGGCTGAAATTCATCTGCAGATCATGGCTGCAAACAAATGCTTTTTTGGACTCAGAAAAATGTTTAGATCTCAGTTTATATCTAGAAAGACAAAAATACTCATGTATAAAGTTCTCCTTAGACCAGTATTAACATATGCATCAGAAACTTGGACCATGTTGAAATCTGATGAGGACTTATTAGGGTGTTTTGAAAGGAAGATACTGAGATCCATTTTTGGTGCCGTGAAAGAAAATAATGCATGGAGAAAGAGATACAATAATGAATTGTAGAAACTGCACCATACAATCAGCCAGATATTCTGAATTTTGTTAAAGTTAATAGATTGGCATGGGCGGACACATTATTCGTATGGACAACAAAAGGATTACAAAAAGAATTTACAATGAGCAACTTCTAATGGCCAGAAAAGTGGAAGACCTAAATGAAGATGGGAGGATGGTATAATTCAAGACATTAAAATTTTAAAAATAAAAAACTG
This sequence comes from Diploptera punctata, assembly GCA_030220185.1. Classification (NCBI taxonomy): domain Eukaryota; kingdom Metazoa; phylum Arthropoda; class Insecta; order Blattodea; family Blaberidae; genus Diploptera; species Diploptera punctata. Next base: position 201,932 of record JASPKZ010007151.1, read on the forward strand.
GAAGAATGAAGCGCAGAACAGGGAAGTCTGGCATAGGTTTCTGAAGGCGGCCAAGGCCCACATGGGGCTGTCGAGCCAATTATGATGATGATCTTGACTGAAGAGGGACATGATATTGTATGTCTGAAACCATCGGTATCAAAGAAATTAGAAATTATATGAAGTGAGTCGATAAAAATATGTTCTCCACTCAGTATTAATGGGTAGTTTTCTTCATCATTTTCTAGTCATGTTCATAAATTAATGAGTCATTTTTACATCTTACCTCATAGTTTATGCTTTCTTAAACATGGAAACTGCAGTTTTCAAGAGAACCACATCTCTCATTTTCAACCGACATTATGACTCAAAATGTAGGTTGAAAATGAGAGAGATGGTTCTCTTGAAAACTGCAGTTTCCATGTTTAATAAAACATAAATTATGAGGTAAGATGTAAAAATTACTAATTAATTTATGAATTAAGAATCTCGTAATGTTATTTTCCATATTTAACTATGAACTCTAGTCATGTGTTAGGCCATGTGACATGTTATGGTCTTTGATTATCACAAAGAATGATTCATTCCATTTCATACACATTAAATGCTCTAAAAAGTAAAATCCAGTGTTTGCATATTTCTCTTTGTACATTCTAAGATCTTCAGAATTATGTTCTTTATTTTTTATTTTATTTTTAGGTTCCTGCAGTAGGCCCATGAGCTTGAGCATCATATCAGTTTATACAAGAATATTCCTTGACGATTTTTATTATTAATTTAACACTTCTCATTGAAGGATAAATTATATTTGAAGAGAAAAATTTTCGCCTAGACCGGGACTCGAACCCGGGACCCTTGGCTTTCCGGGCCAAGTGCTCTACCAACTGAGCTACCGAGGCGAGTTACGATCTAGATGCAAATTTTTCTCTTATGTACGTTGTAATTCCCTCGCGCCAAATGCTTAGCTTCTATCTTTGCAAATGGCGGCTTCTTAGTTAAGAAGACATTTATTGGGAATTTAACACTACTTTATAGCCAGTAGGGCTTCTATTGACGATTTTTATTATTAATTTAACACTTCTCATTGAAGGATAAATTATATTTGAAGAGAAAAATTTTTGCCTAGACCGGGACTCGAACCCGGGACCCTTGGCTTTCCGGGCCAAGTGCTCTACCAACTGAGCTACCGAGGCAAGTTACGATCTAGATGCAAATTTTTCTCTTATGTATGTTGTAATTCCCTCGCGCCAAATGCTTGAAACCATAGCTTCTATCTTTGCAAATGGCGGCTTCTTAGTTAAGAAGACATTTATTGGGAATTTAACTCTACTTTATAGCCAGTAGGGCTTCTATTGACGATTTTTATTATTAATTTAACACTTCTCATTGAAGGATAAATTATATTTGCCATTTGCAAAGATAGAAGCTATGGTTTCAAGCATTTGGCGCGAGAGAATTACAACGTACATAAGAGAAAAATTTGCATCTAGATCGTAACTCGCCTCGGTAGCTCAGTTGGTAGAGCACTTGGCCCGGAAAGCCAAGGGTCCCGGGTTCGAGTCCCGGTCTAGGCGAAAATTTTTCTCTTCAAATATAAGAATATTCCTATTTACAATAATAAATTGTGTAACAACAATTTAAAACTCAGCAGGCCTAACTTGTAACTTGTTCAAACCATAATTTTTTTTTTTCATAAATTGAAGACCTCGGACATAAATAATGATAACCCACATTTTTATGTTTTCAATTTTTTTTTTGTTGCAAACAATTATATCCAATCTGATCGTTCATTTCCTTCATGTAGCATATAAATATACTAGGAGATGGCAGCATAATGCAGGCTCAATTTTATAAAAACCTTATATAATAGTAAATAATTTGTAAAAATAAAATACTTATAACTCTGAACTTATAAATGTGGGTTGTCGTTATTTACCCCAAGGTCTTCAATTAATATTTGATTCAATGGAAGTTGACTCGGAACTTTCTCTGGACACAGCAGAATATTTCCACATTTTTTAAAATCCTGAATCCATGTTACTGGGTATTTTGATCACAATTGTTTTGAATGTTTCTTTAAGCAGTCACTCAATCAAATTCACCCCTGTGAAATATATTTTTTTCTATTTTGGACAATATTATGAAAATAAGAGAAACACTTCTTTTCCCTGTGAAAGTTAAATAAAACTTATTTTCTATTTTTATTATATATATGAGGGAGAATCAAATATAAATGATACTTTATTTTTCATAATTTATTTAAACAAATTACAAGTACCAAACACATACATTATTTTTATACATAGCTTCCAGTAATCAAAATACATATTTGCCATGAAATAGGAAGTTTCAATTCCATTTTCCCAGAAGGAAGAAGGGGGGGGGGTATTAAGCCATCTGTGCAAGAACTTGTACACTGCACTATCATCATCAGAAATGCTGATCTCCCAATAAATCTTTCAGTGGTCCAAACAGATGGTAGTCACAGGGTGTCAAGTCTGAGCTGTAGGGGGGCATTGAAGAGATGTCCAGAACATTTCCTCCAATTTTGCACACATTAAGGCAGCTTTGTGAGGTCAAGCACAGCCATGAAGCATGGTACCCATGTTGCTGAGATTTTTCAGAATCCCAATTCATTGTGGATGATTTTCTGAGCACTACCATAGCTTATTCCAACTAGAAGCAATTTCACTTACAATCAAACAGTGGTCGCCATGAATAAGGTCATGAACATCCTGAATAGTTTTCCTAGTGATTCTTATCCTCTGCCATCATTGATGACTTCCATTTTTGACATCATCTCATCCTCCCAAAAAACATTCTGTACCATTCATAAACTCAGCTCTTTGAGATGGTGAATAAACCAAAATGTGCTCAAAGTCTTCAAAATTTCATTGGGTTTTTTTTTTTTTCTTCCCCCTTTTCTAGCAAGAAATTTGATTATAATGCATTGTGCAACAGATGTATATACTGCCTGCTTGCTCATGGCATATTGACTACTGCTGAGTGATAGAAGGTGTCAACCAGTGAGCAGTGGAAGACTAAACATCCTATCACTAGCATCTTTAAGGTCACATTGCAATAACACATAAAAATAACTTATGAAAAATAAAGTCTCATTAGATTTGATTCACCTTCATATTTAAATAATTAATTCAGGAATAATTGGGACTCGACATGCTGACCACATGTCACCCCTATGCTGGCTATATTATCATCTACCTCTGTGATTGCCACATGTGGATGTGAGGCCAGCAGCCGGATGGTAGGCTAAGGGCCTTCTAAGCCTGTCGCGCCATGGAATTATTATTACTGACTTTATATATAAAGTATAATTCCTTCTTTACAAAAACTTTCATATGTACTTACTATCACATCATAAGCCACCTAAGAAATAACTGTTATAAAATTAAAAATGTACACCGAGTTGGAGGACACTGATTGTTCTAAGTAAATGTAACACATATGTAAAAAAGAGATGATTTACATGTTTATAACTCTAGTTGTTTAATGTGGATGATTAAAAATATAACAACACAGTCATGTAATCGGATTCATCAGCAATGATTGGAGTCATCTCAAATTATACTTACTTACTTACTCACTGGCACTATCAAACCCATAGGTTCATGGCCGTGTGGACATAAGCTCTCCATACATCCCTATCCTGAGCTAATGCTTTCCAATCATTCCCTGTATAATCTACTTCCCCCAAATCATAGTTAATATTGTTCTCCCACCTCATTCTTGGTCTACCAACTGGGTGTTTTCCCTCTGGCTTTCCTACAAGAAGCTTCCATGCATGTCTTTCATTCCTCATATACGCAACATGTCCTGCCCATCGCAGTCTACGAGACTTAACTGTTCTTATTATATCTGGCTTCCTATAAAGACCATGTAGTTCATTGTTATGTAGTCTTCTCCATTCACCTGTCTGTTCATCTCTCTTTGGTCCAAAAATTTTCCTAAGAACTTTATTCTCAAAAACTCATAATCTCATTTCCTCCCTTTTGCACCCATATAATATAACTGTCATCTCAAATTATGTATCTTAAAATTGTCTATATTTTTAAAATTCATTTTTTTTATTCACACCGTTGACGTTATAATTATTATAATTATAAAACTTTTATACCTTTTTCTTTTTTGAGGACAACGGTATATATATGTCTGCTGCTGTGGTCTCGTCATGCAGCGGGCCCGGGTTCGATTCTCAGTCGGGACAGGCTCCTGGGGGAGGTTTTCTCGGGGTTTTTCCTCACCTGTAAGACAAATGTCAGGAAGCTTAGAGCCCAATGGTCCCCGAAAATCATCCGGCCATCATTATCATCCTTATCATTATCATGATCATCCTTCACTGGTGTGCAAAGCAACAGGAAGCTACCACACCTATAATTCCCTAGTAAAGCTGCAAAGCATAGGATGAAAATGTTATGATTGCAGTAAAGGACCTGCCCTCGGGCAGAATTACTATGGATGGATATATATACATACGTATATATATATAAAAGGTATAAAAGTTTTATAATTATGATCTTAAAATTGTATCATATACTTACTTATTCCATAATTTGAATCATAAATTTAAAAAAATGAAAGTTAATTCTATTTGTTAACTTTTTTTGCAGGATTAGGACAAAAATGTCAGGATGATAAAGACTGCAGTGTCAAACATTCATTCTGCAAGAATCATGTTTGTGCATGCAAAGATCATTTCTCTATCAAAAATAATGAAGAAGAATGTGAACCAAGTAAGTATTAAAGTGGGCACAAATCTTAAGACAGAAACACATCAACAAGTGTTGGCTATTTAACATACTAAGTGTACCTCATAGTGAGTTCTTTAATAAAGGCTTGTAACTAAAGTAATGAATAGTGAAGGAATTACCATATCTCTGTGTACAGTTTATTGTTTGTAAATATCAGAACCATTCAAAAGTCAATCTATCAATTTTCTATGTTTTTATTATTCATTTCATACATCTCAATGATAGATAAATTATTTTTGAAAAGAAAAATATATACTCAGACTGGGGTTTGAACCCAGGATCATTCGCACTATAGGCAAAAGCTCTACCAACTGAGCTACCTGAGAAATTTGCATTTAGATTGGAGTTTCTCAGGTACCTCAGTTGGTAGAGTTTTTGCCTAGAATGCAAAAGGTCCTTGGTTCAAACCCCAGTCTGAGCATATATTTTTCTCTTCAAATATAATTTATACATCATTGAGATGTATGAAATGAATAATAGAAACATCAAAAGAAGCTGTACTGGCTTTATAATGTAATGTAAAATTCCCAATTAAAGGTCTTCTTAATAAAGAAGCCGGTATATGCAAGATAGAAACAATTACTTCATAGCATTTGGTGTGTGGGAATTAACAGCGTGTATAAGAGAGAAATTTGCATTTAGATTGGAGTTTCTCAGGTAGCTCAGTTGATAGAGCTTTCGCCTAGAGCGCAAAAGGTCCTGGGTTCAAACCCCAGTCTGAACATATATTTTTCTCTTCAAATATAATTCATATATCAACTTTCTATCCAGGTGTGTTGAGAAAAATTTATTTAGTAGCAAGGTTTTCATTTCCAGTCCATAATTTCAAAATTTTTCATTTCTTTTTATAATGTCACTGATCTGTGATTTTCCAACAGCAAACAGTACAGCTATATATTGAATACTAAGCTTTTCCTTTTTTAGATATTGATTATCTGTACCTTTTCATTCAGTGTTAATTGTTTGTGTTTTTTGTGACATTTCAGAGAGATGTAGCTTTATCTCTTGAAGACACAAACAGTATCACATTAACATGCTGCTCCCGAGACTCAAGTTAAAAAATGTGCTATAATAATGCTCAAAATATATGATAATGTTCATTGTTGCAAAGAATTGCTATTGGGAAGAGTTTTCCCTATAAAAGCCAATTTTTTTGCAGAGAATTTTGAAATACCTGTTATTGAGAAGTATCCATGAACCCTTTGTATGCCATGCCCGGCATGCACTGGTGAAAGTGTGTATACAGCAGTATGCCATGCCTGGCAAGCTCCAGTTTTCAATCTTATTATTTTAAATATTTTTTCCCCGAAATTTTCACTTCAATTTACTAAAATTATTTTTCGTTCTGTGTTTGTATATCCTTTCTTAGTAATACTTTGCACATCCCTTACAGAATAACGGTACAGGCTGGTGGTAAAAGGGTTTTCTAAAGGAGGGTGTATATTCATGTTTCAAGGTTTTTTTTTTGGCTATGGATTGTTGCAATTTCAGGATTTTCTCTTTATTTATTTTATCTTTATTTGAAAAGATACCTGACCAAGGGGTAGGTCGTGCAGGGAAACACAGTGATTCATGTCTCGAAGATGATGAAAATACAATACGCGAGTTTATTGTGTCAGTTTTATCAGATGATGAAAGTAACAGTAACAGTTCATCAAATGATTATTCGTTTGACAAATGTGACAGTATTCCTGTTTCTAAGAGAATGTTATTACAATCTAAGCCTGTAAATAGTAAAGCAAGTGATGTAAACCTAAATGAACAGGGTGTGAGTGACAGTGGTGGGCGTGTCGCACCAGACAAAACACATGGCTTAGAACAGCTGTTTGATTGGAATTGATTCGAACCCAGGACCCTAAAAAATATTCAGAAATATTTAATAGCATAAGTGTTTAGTGATAATGCCATCAAAATTATACATTTTTTAGTGATGGTGATAACAAATTTCAATGAAGACACCATGCTGAATTCGAACCTGGGATCTTTACAAGTGGAAGCAACACCATCTAACCTTCAAATAAATGTATAATAGTGAGTTTCAATTCAATTTAGCATGGAATGTAGACAGTAAATTATACTTTATATAGGTTTATATTACATAGTATGGCGTAGTACTTTACATTTAAAAAACGTGGCACCCACAGCCCAGCTGGCAAAAGGGAAACTTGGCGGTCAAAAGGCTAAGGGAAGTTTGACTGTAATTGAATTAAGAATGAGCTGGCATACTATATAAAGAAGTAGAGTATTATTGTTTTGATGACAAATACTGTATTATAGTAATTATGTATTTGCATTTATCCATACTAAATATGCAGACTTCCTGTGTGATGAATGGGAAATAGAATAGTCCCACCAGAGCTCATATGGGTTGTAAAAGGGGTTTGGGCCTGGGGGAATAGCTGAGCCACTTAGTTCCAGGAGTCATGAATGGGATCTGGTCCTCCAGGTTGGCAGTGATAACTTCACATCATGAAATATACCTTATTCCAACCCAAATAGAGATCTCAGAAATGACCAAAGAAAATTGACATTAACCTTGAAACTTTGCTCTTGGAATGTGAGAACACTGTACAGACCTGGTGCACTTAAAATGCTAATTCATGAATTAAACAGATATTATATGGAGATTCCAGAGAGATTATTAAAAGCAAAACCTCTTGGTAAAAGAAGAATTTGATGAGCAAGGTACTGGAGAGCAAGACTGCTAATGACTTCATTGTTAGATGCAGCACATTAGACACCAACCACCAACCAACATTGTCTTTATGTGAAGTCAAATATAATATGAACACATTAGACCGTAAAAGGCGTTCTCTGCTGAGAAAGTTGTATCCTAATACGATTTTGTTTACTCAGAAATCTGTTCATGCGATAATAATTGTTGAAATTCGTAAGCTACCTGACGAAGTAACTTAAGAGAGAAACAATCGTGAGAATCCCGAAGAGAACCGATGTAGTTTGAAACCTTGCCGCGTACCTTGCTGCTTTATCCAAGATGTCATACCTTGAAGACTTTGATCATGTTTTCGGTATACGTGGAGAAGAGGAATTTGATAGAGTCTACCAAAGAATTCAACTGGAAGAACAGTAGAATCGGCATAATATTGCGCGATGCAGACATCGTTGTATACGGTATTATTTGCGGGATGCAAGCGTAAATGCATTCCTCTATAGCAAACGAAAATAACGGAAGTGGTTTCATCGCAGAGAATTCTGGGTAATTTCTTGCCAATATTATGAAAATGACGACTTTCATGCATGACCAGTTAGTGGGTAGCTAATTCGATCTTTGCACTTGCTCATGGTGAGTCAGCTCACCAGTGATTGGAAGTAATTTGAGTAGAGACTAATGTATTTGCATGCGGCTATCTCATAGACTGTGATGGGCAGAACTATGGAACAAATGAAGAATGAAAGATGAGAATGGAAACTCCTTCTAGGAAAACAGATGGAAAGCATCCAGTACGTTGGCCAAGAATGAGGTGGGAGAATAACATTAATCATGATTTGAGGGAGGTAAATTATACAGGGGATGATTGGAAAACATTACCTCAGGATAGGGATATCTACATGACCATGAATCTACAGACTCAATAGTACCAATGAATTAGATATCGGTACAAGTTTGGAGAGTTTCCCCATGATCATGAGATATTTCTGTTTGATTTGTTTTATTTGTTTGTTGCAGATGAGTGCTCCATAGATAGTGATTGCACGAATAAATATCCAAATACTCATTGCTTAAACACTGTTTGTAAATGTACTAATGGTTATGTTGGATCAAAACAATATAAAAATAAGTGTCTACAAGGTATGATATCATAAATATTGTCATTATTATATCTAGTACTATTAAGTACTAGTGGAGTAAAAATAAACTGAACTGAATGGCATATGGTCTGTATATAGACCAAAAAATGTTTAATTTTTAATTATTTTCCTGTAGACGATAAAAATGCAGTTGTGAAATATGTAAAGGAGCAAATGTTAATGTTCAGATACAGATGAGTTCTTTTTATTGAATCCCATTGAATTTTTCATTAATATTTAAAGGAAGTGACACTATAACGTTTATTTTAATTAATAAATAGAGTTAGATTTTTATGACTTAATCAAAGTTTGAGAGAAAATTCACTTCCACAAAAATAAAAGGATAATCATGAATTTTTTATGGCACATAAAAGAACCTAAAATAAAAGGCCTCAGTGCAAAATTAATTGGCCATTTCATGCTCATATTTGACTAATGATCTGAGTTTTTAAGAGCATTATTGAAAAACTATTTCTTCTACATTGATACTCGTATTTAAATTTATAGTTATCTGAATACTAGGTTCTTGTCTATTGTAGAGGCACACTTCACTGATTCATGCAAGGAAGAAGATCAGTGTGTGGATAATGGTACCATATGTGTCAATAGCAATTGTGTTTGCAAACAAGGTCTCCAATGGAAGGGAAATACATGCAGTTCAGGTGAGTTATCCTAAACAATCTTTAGTCAGTAGATTGCACTCCATATGCCTAAATTAAATTCCAAACTTCTTTGCAGTAGCCTACATGTTCTGAGAAGTTATATGATTAAGTTAACAAAGATTTGACTATATTAAATTAATGTTGGGAAGTAAACATTGTGAGGTATAATCATGTAATTTCATCGGAGAACATTTTTTTTTAAAACACACCTCATAAATTTCGTGCTTTTCACGAAACTGCAGTTTCAAGTATAATCACGCTTTAATTTTAGGAAAAACTAAAAGAAATTTGCAAACTCGTACCAAAGAACATTTTAGAAATATTAAAAAATTGTGAAATCAAAAAATCTGCTATTGCTGGACATAGTTTATTAGAACATAATAAAATTGCAAAAGAAGCAAAACTTTTAAAACAAGTGGATAAACCTTTAGAATTGACAGTTTGGGAGAAGATATACATTCAGAAGAATAAATATAGATCAATAAAATTTGATATTCCTAATGAAAAAAATTTGATTTTGAAGTTTATAAATTCAACCATAGATGGCAGCATTGAAGATGGTGACAATATGAGAGTTGACGGCCAAACAATTTCATCAGTTGGAATTGTGACTGAGGATGAGTATGATTATGCTTGAAACCGCAGTTTTGTGAAAATCATGAAATTTATAAGGTGAGTTTTCAAAAAGTGTTCTCCAATAAATTTAAAAAGATGTAACTGTTGAATGGGATGTTACATCCGATATCCCCATTGTCTATTCAACAAGATCAGGAGGAATAGGCTATATGATGTCACCAGGTTTCATTCTCTTCTTTCACTTCATCATCATTCCACACACAACACATTTACACTAACACTAAACAAGTACTGAAACCTACACACACATCACTAGTGCAGTATACGGGTCGTATGCAAATACATTACTCTCTACTCAAATTACTTCCAATCACTGGTGAGCTGAGATCGAATTAACGGCCGCCTTAACCGGTCATGCATGAATGTTGACGTTTTCGTAATATTGGCAACGAATTACCCAGAATTCTCAGCGATAAAACCACTTCCGTTATTTTCGTCTGCTATAGAGGAATGCATTTATGCTTGCATCCCGCAAATAATACCGTATACAAACACGTCTGCGATGCGCAATATTACACCGATTCTCCTGTTCTTCCAGTTGAATTCTTTGGTAGACTCTATCAAATTTCTCTTCACCGCGTATACCGAAAACATGATCGAAGTCTTCAAGGTCCGACATCTTGGATAAGTTTCAAACTACATCGGTTACCATCGGTTCCCTTCGGGATTTTCACATAAGTTTATATCTTGAGCTACGATCTTAAGGTACCTTGTCAGGTAGCTTTACAATTATTACCGCGTGAATAGATTTCTGAGTAAGAAAAATGTGTTTGAATAAAACTTTATCAGCAGAGAACGCCTTTTACTGTCTAATGCGTTCAAACATCTAGGTAACGCCATTTGCTTAAATGCTGCATAAATTGAAAGTAGGCTACATAAATGATATGTTACCAAAATAAATATGAGAATCAATTAGTTGGCTGTCAAAGAATAACATGGTAATTTTTAATTTGAAAAAAAAAAAAGGTTGATTGTCAAATTCAGTTTAATTTAATTTAGGCATTTTAGAAAAAAGTAAATCATTATATTAATTCTAATTTTCATACAAAGAGCATAAAATCATCTTTATTTTCAAATTGAGGGAATAGCTGCCCAATTAAATAATTTATATCAAACAAGAGGTCTTTGGAAAATAAAATAAACTGACAGTTCAATTGTTCTTATTATGAAGCCTAAAAGTCAGTTCACAAATTCACTGCATCTTAACATTTACCTGTAAAAAAATCTAAACTTTTAAAGATATTTAAATTTTTGCAATTTTTATTTTTGCTGATTTCATATGGAATGACTCAATTGCGATATAAATTTCCAAAGAAATATGAATAACATAAATTTATTGTTACAGCATATGTTGTGAGAAGCTGGTATTGGTTACTACCTACCATCTCCATATACTGGATTTTGAGAAAATAAAAACACACTATGAAAGAAAAAATGTGATACTTACTTAAGAAAACTAGTACAGTCATATGAAAGTTGAAATTCATTTTTCATCAGCTCAATCCAGCTTACTGTTTTCGTTTTGTTTTTTAATTCTTGTATAATATACATTTTAATAAAGATTTTCTTCAACAAAATAATTTGTTTTATAGCAGACATTGGACAATTTATAATAAATTATTTCTCAAAATATTTTTAACTTGTGAATCTTGTTTTCATAGACCAAAATTTTTCATAGAATATTTAACATTGTTTTACCAAGTCTAAATACATTTTCTTCTTCCATTCAATTCCCATCCATGTATTAATTTGGGGATCCTTTCCCTCTCCATTCTCCAAACATATACCATTGTAAATTTATTTTTTTACATTATCATGGTAATATTGTATAACTAAATAATATACTGCATGCATAAAATATTTTAGGGGAAGTATTGGATTCATTTGTACCTCTTCTCCTTTTATACTAAAATCTATATATATATTAATACATGAAGGAAAAACTTTGTACCCCTTTTTAAGCAGATTGCACGCACAGAGAAGTGTGATATTGGCATAATTAAAGTTCATATAGAGAAAGAGTGCAGAAAAATAAAATTTATGTATAATATGTGTTACAAATAAATAAAATTAACCCTCTGCATGCCACTGGTAAAATCTCTTGTGTCAGAGATACCCACCGATGTGATTGGCTTTGCAAGTAGTTAAGTACCGGGTGCGGCAGCATAACTTCCTTTTTTAAAATGTGCGCCATTTAGTCGGTTGATGTCGTAGCGGAGCGCTAGTGGTCTCGTTCGAGAGGGGGGACTATAAAGTTTTGTCCTGACACCGTTCAGTCGCCATCATGCGTTGGAACAGTGAGGAGCGTGCGTTTGCCATTGAGGCCTACTTTTCGAGCGGATGTTCTGTGATCGCAACCCGGCGCGCCTTTCGGAATCGCTTTAAATTAGCCTCGTTGGCCCCTGTCCCGGACCGGAAATCAATTGTTACGTGGGTCACTACGTTCAGACAAACTGCAAGTGCGACAAGACGAAGAACTGGAGTCCCTCGGCCGATTAGATCACCTGAGAACATTGAGGTAGTGAGAGCTTCAATGTTGCGATCACCACGGCGTTCTGCGCGCAAACATGCGTCTGCCCTTGGACTTTCCGATCGTTCTGTAAGGAGAATACTTCATGATGATCTTCATTTCCATCCATACAAGATGGCAATTGTGCAGGAACTTTCTGAACGTGACTTCAATTCTCGGAGGAACGCGTGTGAGGTTCATTGTTTTTTTTAGTGATGAAGCCCATTTTCATTTGTGTGGATCCGTCAACAAACAAAACATGCGCTACTGGGCTGACACCAATCCTCGACAATTGCATCAAAGGCCTTTGCATTCACCTAAAGTCACATTGTGGTGTGCAATTTCCTCAAGTGGAATTATTGGTCCCTGGTTCTTTGAGGAAAATGAAGTCACAGTGACAGTGAATTCGGACCGGTATGTAAACATGTTACAGGAATTTTTTTTCCCACGGCTAGATGAGTTGGACTTAGGGGACACTTGGTTCCAACAAGACGGTGCAACGGCACACACTTCAAGAGCATCGATGACTGTTTTGAGGGAACACTTCCCAGAGCGCCTTATCTCAATTAGGGGCGATTTGAAGTGGCCGGCCCGCTCTCCCGATTTGACCCCTTGTGATTTTTTTCTATGGGGTTATTTGAAATCCCGTGTTTATGTGAACCGTCCAAGGACCCTACAAGATTTGAAGACCAACATCCAGGAAGAAATTGCCAACATAACGCCTGCTATGCTGGCAGGAGTCATGACAAACGCCAGAAATCGGTTTACTCAGTGTATGGAGAATGGGGGACGTCACCTACCTGATTTGATCTTCAAAACTGAGTAAAACAAAACTTTATGTATGTGCCTATATTATAAAAAACGAATAAAAATTTTCTGATTCATACAATGCATTTTATTAAGTTTTAAAAAAAGGAAGTTATGCTGCCGCACCCTGTATATTATCTGGCAGGTAATGGACAGGAGCATCAGAGCCGATCTAATCGGCTCATGATACCCAAAGGGTTAAACAAATAAAATAAAATTAATTGTCTCAAAGCAATTCATGTGTATTACTCATTTATTTCTGTACTCATTCATTTGTTTACGTTCATACTGAAAGTATATTGTTATAAAAAGAAAATTGTAAGTAATTTTACATCACCCGGCCTACTGAAGACAACTGAACAAGGTATATTTATAATTACTTTTATGGCTTATACCTGCAAATTTATTTATATTTCTTCTCTCCATTTGTATGCATACTTACATGTTCATAACTCCCGAATCTATATATGTAAAAAAATTTAATTTATTTTCACCGCTTTATCGGTTTAAATAATTATTATATTAAACAAAATAATCACATGTAATTTCTGTCGATAAAAACATAAAATTTCATCATCTTCAATAATCTGTACAGTGTCGGGCTCGAGAATTATTATTATTATTATTATTATTATTATTATTATTATTATTATTATTATTATTATTATTATCATTATCATCATCAACACTGTTCAGTGGAGATAGTGTCCTGTCTAAGATTGTCACTTCTTACCATAAAAAGAATTGATGGACTTTAGATCTTATACCCGATTTTGTAAAATCATCATAATTGTTTAATGGTTGAATTGTGCAATTTTCCCCAGGACTATTTAATGTATTGTTGATTCAGTTTTGCCTCCCTTCTGATTCTGTAAAAACTAGCTTTACCCGCTCCCGCCATCTTTGCTGCCATTTTAGCTACCGTATACAAACTCCAAGTCAGATTGTCAGCACTACTGTCAAATTCGGTATTCATCTTCTCTCATCACTGCTCATCAGTTTTCCTTTTTTATGTTTTATGATACTGTGATCAGTCATGATGTTATCTATAAATACAGACTACTAAAATAAAAATGTAGGCCTGTATATTATATAAAACTCCATGACACGACGGGCCTAGAATAGTCTTGGCTGGTAGACAGACCTCACTTCCACATTCGACATTTGACATGTACAGAGATGGATGATCCTCCACCTAGCATAAGGGTGACAATTTTAGCATTTCCAATTCCCCAGCCATTATACCTAGTTTTCTCAGATGTTACTTATTGTCTTCTTCTTCTTCTTCTTTACTTCACGGGCTAGGCAAATTGCCTGTTCCGCCTCACAGTTGTTCTGTCCATCTTTTCACTGGCCTTCCTACATTCCTTGAACCTCTTGGCTTGTAGTTGAATGCTGCTCTTGGTAATCTTGTTACATTCATTCTTTCCACATGTGTATACCATTTCTCTCTATATTCTCTGATTTTCTCATCCAATGGATATATATTTAACTCTGATCTTATATCTTCATTCCTTATCCGATCCAATCTTGTGCAGCCTTTTGTTCTTCTAAGGAAGCTCATTTCAGCGCTTTGTATTCTACTTTGCAACTTTTTGGTCATTACCCAAGTTTTGCTCCCATAAAGTAATGCAGGAACTGCCAATGTTTTATAAAACTTCAATCTAGTATCTCTTCTTGTTTTATTCTTTAAAGTGTTATGTATAGTTCCGCATATCATTTGAAATTTCGACAGTTTCATATGTATGTCTCTTTCAGTTTTTGTGTTTATAGTAAAATTACAACCCAAATAATTAAAATTTGTTTCTTGTTCCAGAGGTTTGTTGTCTATTACGATTTTTGATCTTATATGTTCGTTTCCCCAAAATGCCATTATTGTTATCTAAATTAAACAAGGTGCTAGGTGGACTCGACACCTATACTGACCGAAATTCAATAAGAATATTGATTTTGATATGGGTACTTGAATAAGAACTTGTTGAACAGCTCCGCGCTAATGCATGTTGCCTTAGACCATACGGTTGTACAGAACGAGACTTTGTGTGTGTCTGTCTGTCTATATGTGTACCTCAAAGATGTGTCTAATAGGCAATTAAGATATAACTTGGATGAGAAAGGCGAACTAAATTTTGCTTAGAGACTGTAATTTAAGTTTAATATTCTTTTACGAGTCCGAAAATCATCAGACATGGGACCCCAGCTTTATGTCCCTACCAGAAGACTTGTCCCTTGGCTTTTCCACCCTAAAAATCTATGGAACTCTGATGGGTATAAACCCATGACCCTCGGAACCAGAGGCAAGAAATTTAACCCCTTGATCACCGAGATCGATACTTCATATATAAACTAACTCACTGGCACTCTCGAACACATAGGCTCATCGCCGCGTGGACATAAGCTCTC
Organism: Diploptera punctata; assembly: GCA_030220185.1. Classification (NCBI taxonomy): domain Eukaryota; kingdom Metazoa; phylum Arthropoda; class Insecta; order Blattodea; family Blaberidae; genus Diploptera; species Diploptera punctata. Next base: position 217,507 of record JASPKZ010007151.1, read on the forward strand.
CATACACCCCTATCCTAAGTTAATGTTTTACAATCATCCCTGTATAATCTGTTTCCTTCAAATCATGATTAATGTTATTCTCCCATCTCATTCTTGGTCTGCCTACTGTACACTTTCCCTCTAGTTCTCCTACAAGGAGTTTCCATGCCCCTCCTTCATTTCCCATTCGTGTCACATGTCCTGTCCAATTCTGCCCGAAGGCAGCATGCTATGCTTGCAACTTTACTAGGGAATTGTAGGTGTGGTAGCTTCCCATTGCTTTCCACATCGATGAAGGATGATGATGATGATAATGATGGCCATATGATTTTGGGGACCGTTTGGGCCTTAAAGTTTCTCTGATATTTGTCTTACAAGTGAGGAAAAACCCCGATAAAAACCTCACCCAGAAAAACTGCCCCGACCAGGGATCAAACCCGGGCCCGCTGCGTGACAAGGCAGCACGCTACCTCGAGACCACAGTGGTGGACCGAGAGATTTATATATTGTTATTATATCTGCTTTCCCATAAAGATTGTGTAGCTCATTGTTATCCAATCTTGTGTATTCACCTGTCTGTTCATCTCTCTTTGGTCTAAATGTTTTCCTAAGAACTTTATTCTCAAGTTCTTGTAATATTTTCTCCTCTCTAAAAGTAACAGTCCATGTTTTGGATCCATATAAATGGGAGAATGACAGTTTTAAATATTTTCATATATACACTATAATAAACTAAAGTTTAAATATTTTGACGATTTTATTATTAATTTAACACTTCTCATAGAAGGATAAATTATATTTGAAGAGAAAAATTTAGATAGAAGCTATGGTTTCAAGCATTTGGCGCGAGGGAATTATCAACGTACATAAGAGAAAAATTTGCGTCTAGATCGTAACTCGCCTCGGTAGCTCAGTTGGTAGAGCACTTGGCCCGGAAAGCCAAGGGTCCCGGGTTCGAGTCCCGGTCTAGGCGAAAATTTTTCTCTTCAAATATAATTTAAATATTTTATTTCTTGTAACTATCAAACAATAACCAAACACAAAATAAATATTGTACATTTTAACTGAATATTCCGAAAGTAAATTATAAAAGCTATCCACACTGCTGAACGAGGCACAGTGTACCAAGAGAAAGATACATGTTTTCTTTACTGTCAGTACTGAACAACAGATGACTTAGCATCGTCCCTCCACCCCTCATATAGCCTACTTATGATAGGTAGAGGGGGAAAGAAAACCCTGCATCCTCTATCAACTAGTTTGAAATGGGGAATAGTCCATCAGGACTGACAGGAGGGCAAGTTTAAAGTGAATGATTTGTCATGGAGATTTGTGGCACATTAAAATACTTAAAGATATGTGGCACATTACATAACTCAATTGTAAAGAGAACATTGGCACAATTCTCACTGTAAGAGCCCAATCCCTGGTGTCATAAAGAATCAGTTAAATTGTATCATAATTAGACTCCTAGCAGAAATAGTGAACACTTAACTGTGGCATATTAACCATCAACCTATAAGAAGTAATAGTTATTATGCCATGGCTAAACATTAACGCCACTGAGCAAAGAAATTATCTTTCTGGCCACTTTAAGTTTGAAAAACTGGAATTATCCCCTGTATAATCCATGCCACCTGTGAATATTTGGAGAATAAGTGACTGCTAACACCATGTTGGCCAATGTGATAACCACGTATCGTACCCACTAGAGCCAATTGTCAATATGTTTACTCACAAATATGGGGATTCTATTCCGGAAGGCCACCTACATTAGTGGGCAAGTTAATGTTAGATGAGTAAGTTAGTGTTAGTTTGGGCGAGTTAGTACATCAGATTAGTTTAACATTCACCTGTTTGTTAGCAGGTTTTTGTAAGTTGTCTACAATGTCAGAGCAATGACTAATACATATTTTACATTGCAAATATGATGATTTTAGGTTCCTTTGAGCTCAACTTCTCACTTCATTTTAAAACATTTCTTACTTATTTTTGGGAAAAAATCAACATGTGTATTTTTCTCGGGTAATTCTGCAACATTAAATTGTGTTTTTTCATATATGGGATGAAGTCATAGAATCCCCCCAAAAAATGTCTTAAGGACTTTATTAAGTTTGTATTACTAAGTTAAAAAGTCCACTGCTGCGATCTTGAAGTAGCATGCTGTCTTATCACGCAGCGTACCTGGGTTCAATTCCAGCCCCTGTCGGGACAAGTTTACTGGGTGAGATTTTTTCCTCAACTGTAAGACAAATGTTAGGAAACTTTAGGCCCAAACGTCCCCCGAACATCATCTGGCCATAATTATCATATTCATTAGATTAAATTTAGGATTAAGTGCCTCTCCTGGCGCATCAAAACAGGGGTAGCATAACCCTGCCTTCCAGGCGCCCCAACCTCAGGAGTGGGTTACAATACGCCAATGTCAGGAATGACGAACTGGTGGGATTGAATAAAAAAGAAGTTAAAATAATTACGTTGGCAACACTGGTAAAATTATAACTTGTGTTTTAGATTACTTCCCCCCCATTCTTACTAGATCTCTCGATTGCATAAGACAGATTGTTCAGCAGAAGGTCGCTCGAAATCCATTAGCTGACCAATTTATCTTAAGGTTTATCAATTCATTTTTTATATAAAATTATATAGCTTTTGTTGGCGGTACTGAACGGAAACTGAATTAACAGTGCTGCCAATATTACGTACATGCAGTGATATAGGTTAATATATTTGTTGATTTTATAACTTTAACTTCATGACGCGACAATCCTAGAAGGACTTTCATCTATGACTTTGATGTATAACAGATTTATGGTCCAATATAGTTATGAATTTATGTAACCAAATATATCATGTAATCCGGAGAAACATATTAACCAATTGAATTTGAAGGCGATCTTAGTTGGTTCATCTGTTAAGTTTGACAGTGTTGATATTATGCGTGACACATTTGAAGTTTTACGAGGATGTTAAATTTGTTTTTTGTGTGTTCATTTTTACTTAACTTTGATCCTTCGTTTGTAAATGTGTTATTCTATTATAAGCAAGAGGTTTGAAATTTGCCGTTATTGTTTACATGAAAAAAAAAGGTAAGCTGTTCTTTAGAAATAAGGATCAAAAGGTTAAGTTTTCTTGGTATTTATCTGACTTCCTATCCATCCATAGTAATTCTGCCCGAGGTCAGGTCTTTCACTGCAATCATAGCATTTTCATGCTATGTTTTGCAGCTTTACTAGGGAGTTATAGGTGTGGTAGCTTCCCGTTGCTTTCCACACCGGTGAAGGATGATTATGATAATAATGACGATGGTCGGATGATTTTCGGGGACCTTTGAATACGAAGCTTCCTGACATTTGTCTTACAGGTGAGGAAAACCCCGAAAAAAAACCTCACCCAGGAGCCTGTCCCGACCGGGAATCGAACCCAGGCCCGCTGCGTGACAAGATAGCATGCTACCTCGAGACCACAGCTGTGGACTTGACATCATATGGACAGTGTTATTATGGATTGCTGTCACTCTTTTTTGTATATTGGAATCCTATCTAATGTAATGGGTAGGCCTACCAATTTTTGAATATTCTGAATAAACCCATCTGCAACCTAAACTAACTAATGACCTAACCAACTAACTCACTGGCATTATCGAACCTGTAGGTTAATGGCCGCGCTGAGATAAGCTCTCCATACATCCCTATCCTGTGCTAATGATTTGTAATCATTCCCTGTATAATCTACTTCTCTCTAATCGTAGTTGATGTTATTTTCCCAGCTCATTCTTGGTCTACCAACTGGGGGTTTTCCCTTTGGTTTTGCTACAAGAAACTTCCATGCACGTCTTTAATTCCCCATTTGTGCCACATGTCCTGCCCATTGCAGTCTATGAGACTTAACTGTTCTTATTATATCTGGCTTCCTATCAAGACCATGTAGTTCACTGTTATGTAAGTCTTCTTCATTCACCTCTCTGTGGTCCAAAAATTTTCCTAAGAACCTTATTTTCAAATACTCGTAATCTCCTTTCCTCCCTTAAAGTAAGAGTCCATGTTTCACATTCATGTAATATAGATGGTAGAATAATAGTTTTATATATTTTCAGTTTAATGTTTTTTTGAAAGGAGTTGAGACATCAAAAATATTAAAATATAATATTAAAATTACCAAAAATTTATTAAAAATGGGTGTACACTTACTTATCACTCCCTCATGCTGATCCAACCAGCGATAACCCAAAACAGCAATAGAAAAATCATAGACTAAGTAATATATTCTATGGAGAAAATAGCAGTTAGCATCACAATATTGTCTAACAGTGTCATAAGTCATAATATTGTGATTTGCATATTTAAATAAATACTTCAAAATTGTCTAATAATGTTATAAAAATTATTTGAAAAAGTTTAAAATATTAAATAATGTTAGTAAATACAGAAGAAGAGCTATAGTTTATAACAATATAACTAAAAAATGAAGCGCTAGTAGAAGTGCAGTTGAGCCCAAATGAGATTAGAATGAATTATTATCTATTGCTCGGAGTCACTGTTCAAATGGAATAACAATTTTTGCTTGTGGTGTGCCAGATTATCCAAAAACTATACACTAATTTGCTCATTCCTCGCTTTAACTTACCTATTTCTTACCTAACAAAATAAAATTAGTATCTAGGTGAACTTCTGTCGTAGAATAGCCGAGGTATTTTTGTTAGCTTTTTAAGATCAAGTTTAAAGTATTGTAAATCTTAAATATAAAAAAGTGGAGGTAGCATTATTCAGAAAACCCTAATTATTTCATTTACCACTTGTAAGTATTTCCATTGTTATGTAATGAAATAAATATAGTTTTCAGTTATATTTCCATAAAAGTTTGTGTAGCTAGTGACTGGGATTGCTAATATTTCACTATGTATTTTCTTGTTATTGTGCTTGTGTAAGGTAATGCTGAAGTTTATCTGTGATTTTTTTGTGTTCACTATTCATTGTGTTTGAACTAATATGAGACACAGTGAGAAATTTGTAAGATTCAGATGGATGGCAAAGAAAGATAACTTTATCCAAGTGATATTTCTTTACATACTAAGGGCCAGTTTCACCAAGAGAGGTAACTGTATTACGCCAGTTTAAGCTATGCATTATACATGGGGAAAACTGGCGTAATACAGTTACCTCTCTTGGTGAAACTGGCCCTTAGAATTAAAAAATTATTAGTTACTACAAATGCACTATGAAATATATTGTGAAAATACAATAGAAAGTAACATTATGAAGTTCTACTTAATATATGTAAATAATGTTTTTATTATGGATTTAACACTTCTCACTGAAGAATAAATTATATTTGAACAGAAAAATTTTTGCCTAGACCGAGACTCGAACCCGGGACCTTTGGCTTGCCGGGCCAAATGCTCTACCAACTGAGCTACCTAGGCAAGTTGTGATCTAGATGCAAATTTTTCTCTTATATACATTGTAATTCCCTCGTGCCAAATGCTATAAAGCCTTAGCTTCTATCTTTGCAACTGGCGGCTTCTTAGTTAAGAAGACATTTATTGGGAATTTAACACTACTTTATAAAGCCAGTAGAGCTTCTATTGATGTTTTTATTATTGATTTAACACTTCTCACTGAAGGATAAATTATATTTGAAGAGAAAAATTTTTCTCTTCAAATATAATATATGTAAATAAGTTGATTCTGCCAAATTCTTTTCTCGTATTTGTTGTTTCTTGTAGGACACATTTCAGAGAATCTTTGCTCTATCTTCAGCTTGTACAGACTGATGATCTTTAAGTTGTCGGTCCTGGATGTCGACTCCTGCTCCCTCTTTTTTGTGGTCCAAAGGACTTTCTTATTAAATCTCTCTCCCCAGAAATTTCAAAATTCATGATTCTCTCCTTATTCTTCAGAATGTAGATTGTTTCTCATATGGTGAGTTCATATGTAGATTGTTTCTCATATGTTATCTAATTTTTAATAAATTGGTATTTACATCAATTTTATGTTTTTCTGACCAAACATGAGCAGCTTCTGCAGATTTTTTGATTTCTTCTTTCTTTTACATTTGTTATGTGTTCCTAAGTTCTTATGGTTAAATTCCTCTTTATTTTCCCTAGGTATATCTGCTGATTGTGATAAGATATACATAAGAAAAACAATGAAGAGTTTAACCATTAGAACTAAAGAACACATAAGAAATGTAAAAAAGAAGTAAAAAACTGCAGTAGCTGTTCTTGTTTGGTCAGAAAACATAAAATCAATGTAAACACCAAATTATTAAAACAGTTATAAAACATAACTGAAGTTACCATATGGGAATAAATCTACATTCAGAAGAACAACAAAAGATTCATGAATTTTGAAATTTTCAGGGAGAGAGATTTAATATGCAAGATCCTTGGACCACAAAAAAAGGGAGTAGGAGTCGACATCCAAGACCGACAACTTAAAAATCATCAGTCTGTACAAGCTGAAGATAGAGCAAAGATGCTCTGAAACATGTCCTAAAAGAAACAGTAAATATAAGGTAAGATGACGGCAGACTCAACTTATTTACTATGAAATATACTCGTTAGTCATTACCATTTATGATGCAGGATATCACTGTTGTTGTACAATATCAATATTTTCTTTTTTTTTTTTTGCTGCAGAATAGAATATTTTAGCCAGAAAACTATTTTTAGCACAATACAGGTGGATGTGTAAAGTGATACCTCTCTTTACACACTCATCAGTATTGTGACAAAACAATAGCAAGTTAACATAAAAGTATTCTTTAATGTCATGTATACCACACATTTTTGTTTAATGTGTATCAAGTTTGTTCTGAAGGGGACATAAATTCATACTCTAGGAGATAGCCTATTTTATTTATTTTTTAAGCTATTTTTATCATTACTTTTTTAGGAATTAACACTATGAGGTATTATTTATTTAAGTAAAATCTTATCACCTCACATCATATTCTTTTTCTTCTTAGACCACTTTCAGAATGGAACTGATGGAATGACTGAAATGAGGATGGAACTGAAGAAGAAAGTTCTGAAACCAGTCTAAGAAGAAGAAGAAGAAGAATGTGATAAAATTTTACTTAAATATTGATATCATAAGATTAAATTAGAATACTTCATACCTCACCTCATATCCAGTCTTCTAATTATACTGCAGTTTCAAAGCCTTGGCAGCTTCATCTCATCAACTAATGTCGATCATAAGAACTACTTCTTCTTCCCTCTGTTGGTGAACCGATAAACCTCTGGATCCAGTCAAAATCTGCATGAATTTCGAAGTTCATAAGTTTTTCTTTCTTGTTTTTTTGAATGTGGATTTTTTGCCAAATCATGAGTTCTTTTTGTTTTCCTATTTGTTTAATTAGACTATAAAAGTTCAATTGATATTGATATTGTTTGTTCATTTAAAGGATATTGCTTGATCTATGTCTGCTTTAAGGCTAATATTGATTCTGAGGTGTGGGTTGTTTTACAACCATGAATTTTTACCATGGGTTTACTATTCATGTTAAAGGTTCTTTAATATACCAGAGATATCTATGAAATAATACCAACAACTTTTAATTTCTCCTCCAAAGAAACAAGCATCTTCTAATTTTCTTCACCTAATAAATTTCATTGACCATAGCAGATTGATTCTGCTATCCTTAGGTCCCGAAGTATATGTGCCACTTTACATCATTGTTTAAAAAATCAACAGAATATCCAAAATTGAACAAAGTAATCTTTCAAAACTGACTGCCAGCTCACCTTACTGGAAAATAGAAAATGTGTTTTAAGTTTTTTCTTCTTTTGCTGCTTGTTGGTGGCAACATGTTTCTACAACTTCTTATAACTTTTTCATGTAGTATAGCCTACTTAATAGTATGACAGTGCTTACCCTCACTTATAATGAATTATTTTCTTGCATTTTATATGTGCAACAGTTTATATGTGTACACCTGGAAATGGAAAGATATCTATATATAATTCTTCTGTACGTGTGTTTGTCACTCTAATCCTCCTAAATGACTGGATTGATTTTAAAGAAATTTTTTGTGTATGTCTGATTGGATCCCTTGATGGTTTAGATTCACAATTGGATCCTATAAAACCATTAGGTGTAGGAGTTCACCTGAAGTGAAAATTTAAAATCGCTCTAGCTGTCACATTTTTCAATGTTTCTCAACGAAACTCAGTATATAGCATTAAAATAAACTGAGGTAGGTATTATCAAAAAATGAGCAAAGTCTGACACTTTAAAGTGGAGGTTTACCTGAAATCCAAAATTAAAAACCAGAAACTGCCATGTTTTGTTTGTCTCAGCATATACCATACAATTTAATTAACCTTTAATATTTAATTTATTTAGGTGAAGCAACACATGCTGGTTATTACCTAGTTTGTTATGATTTGCTCTAGAATATTTTGAACTGACTGGTATCCAAAATTATTTTTGGTACTTTCTTACAACATTTAATAAACTTAATAAGTTACAATACAATATAAAGCAGTAAAGCGTGACTAGACACAATAAGTACAATAACACTAATACAAGCAACTTGAAAAAACAAACAAACTCTGTAATCTTCATTACTAATATTGTGCAGATCTATAAAATAACAATTCCTATACAAGTAAGATTTTATAAAAAAGAGCCAACAAAAACTTTAATTTACAGCACTCGTATATAAAATAATTGCATCAGTAGATGCCAATACCAGTAGTTGACATCTTTTCATTTAGATGTTCATTATTACAGGAATAAGTTATGTAGGAGAGCTATGTTTCATAACATAAAATATTTTCAGTATACAGACCTAAATACTATCCTCACATATAAATGCATGTACTTAAAATAATTTTGTTGTTGTTGTATGTGCATATTTTTATCACATACATTATTCCTAGAACAATGATCATTACTTCATCTCCAAGATAAAAAGTATCATCTATTCCTTATACATTTTCTATTTAACCACATCTTTTCATATATCATGTTACATACTTGAGAATTCATAATTTAGGCACAAGATCCCATCAACACATTGTCCATTATATTCCTTTTCACTGTACTACTATTTTTTTTTTTTTTTTTTTACATTTCACTTGGCAAAATATGATTCATTTCCTTCCTATGTTAGAGACTTATAAATTACATAATTAAAAAATACTTTGTACAGTTATTTAACAATAAAAAATCTTATTAGAGTCTATACTATTTTTTAGTAATCAAATTTTACTTCCTTTTATTTTTATTAAATAGCATTAAGAGATTCATCAAATTACTCTAACTATAATCATATTTTCTTTGGATTTATTTCACCTTTAATTGTTATGGGCTGCCTATTATATTAATAATTTTACTATTATTATTGTTATTATTATTATTATTATTATTATCATCAGTTTTACCAATTTACCATTTATACATTATCATCATCCACTCATAAGTTCTTGTATATATATTATATGTAAACCTATATTTTTTTTAGAATATTCTAAACAACACATGTAAAAGAAATTCTATTTTTTTTTCAGTTAAAAGAAATTAAGAATGTTATAACATTCAAGAGCACATTAAAATGCATAATTTGAGATTAAATTTTAACTTAAAACTTTTTTTTAATACAATATGAAGTAACATTAAGATTAGCATCGCTGAAAAGGGGGCTCAGAACCCTTTGAAACATATGTTCAACGAAAACAACCATAAGAGACACAGAGCAAATATCTTAATTATTAAAACTCGCTATTTCTCAAAACCCCTCCATGGTATCTTTACCTTGTCGTGGTGGAGTGGCTTGTGTGCTTAAATGATCCTGAGAGCTATGCCGGCGGTAGCATTGCTGCCGATAGGGTTACCCATGCCGGACTGGTCGAAGGTGATAAGCCAGACGAAATAAGTACCTTGGTCGAAAGAGTGACGATCTTTCACCGTAAAAATACAACCGTCAAGAAATGCGGACATGGGTTCTACTGGGGTAAAATTTTCCGGAGGTCAAATAGTCCCCCATTCGGTTCTCTGGGCGGGGACTACTTCAGGGAACCCATGCCAAAGGCTCAAACACAGGGACATGTTCCTAGGAACATGGAATGTTAGGACTTTATACAATAGCGGGGCACTAGAGATATTAACGCGGGAATTGGATAAATCGCCCTTGGATATAGTCGCTTTACAGGAAGTTAGGTGGCCAGGAGAAGGTAGTCAGGAATCAGGAAGCTTTTCATTATACTATGGGGGTGCAGAAAGACCTGCATTTGGAACGGGTTTTTTAGTCAGGAGGAGGATCCTATCCGCTATCCGAGATATTAAGTTTGTTAGTGATAGGATATCATTCATAATTCTAAAGGGTAAACGACATGATTTTATAATTGTAAATGTACATGCCCCCACAGAAGATAAAGATGACAAGATCAAGGATGAATTCTATGAAGAATTAGAATGCTTATTTGATAGCCTTTCACGATATCATATGAAAATTGTCTTAGGAGATTTTAATGCAAAAGTGGGGCGGGAAGATATATTCAAACCAACAATAGGCAAATTCAGTCTTCATGAAGATAGTAACGACAACGGGGTTAGATTAGTCACATTTGCCACATCAAAGAATCTCGTTGTTAAGAGCACAACATTTCAGCATAAGGATATTCATAAATACACCTGGACGTCCCCAGATGGAGAAACTCGGAACCAGATAGATCATGTATTAGTGGATAAACGCTGGCACAGTAGCATCATTGATGTTAGATCAGTTAGAGGGACAGACTGCAATTCGGATCATCATCTGGTCAGGGTGAAAATCAGACAACGGCTATCGCTTATGAGAGGAACAAACGCTAAAGATGATTCTGTAAAATATGAATTAAAAAACTTGAAAAATGATGAAATGCGGCAAGAATACCAAATCAAAATTGCTAATAGATTTGAAGTACTGGAATCTTCAGATGACAATGTGGCAAACGAAGAAGAAACTGATATAAATAAAGAATGGGAGGCTATAAGAGATACTATTAAATTGTCAGCATCAGAAAGCATTGGTTGTTTAAAAAAGAGGCAAAACAAGAAATGGTTTGATGAGGAATGTGCCGACATTGTAAAGAAAAGAAAGCTAGCAAAAATTAAATGGTTACACGAGCCAAATGAGGTAAATTTAGAGCAATTGGGTAGTGTTAGACGGGAAACCACCAAGTTACTAAAGAGTAAAAAGAGGGAATATTTGAGAGAGAAGATTAATGATCTTGAAATGAATGCAAAAAATAGGAACATTAGAGAATTATATCAGGGAATTAAGTATAGAGAAGAAAGGGTTTCAGGCTAGAACAAACATAATTCGGAATGAAAATGGGGATATGATTGCAGATTCCAAGAGTATATTAAATAGATGGAAAAGTTATTTTAATCAGCTATTAAATGTACATACAGAACAGGACATTGAGGAGGATAAGTTACAGACAGCAGAAATGCTAGTCGCAGAGCCAAGTGCATTAGAGGTTGAAATGGCAATTGAAAAATTGAAGATGTATAAAGCATCAGGTTCAGATGAGATCCCAGCAGAACTGATAAAATCAGGGGGAGAAAAATTGATGGACAAGATACGCTGGTTGCTTAGTATGATTTGGGAAAAAGAAGCTCTTCCAGATGAATGGAAGGAATCAATTATCGTACCAATTTATAAGAAAGGAGATAAAACTGATTGCAACAACTACAGGGGCATCTCATTACTTTCAACTTCGTACAAAATTCTAACAAATATATTAGTAAGCAGACTTACTCCCTATATTGATGACATTCTAGGAGATCATCAATGTGCATTTAGAAGAAACAGGTCTACAACAGATCAGATTTTTAGTATAAGACAGATTTTAGAAAAGAAATGGGAATATAATGGTACTGTACATCAACTATATGTAGACTTCAAAAAAGCATATGATTCAATTAAGAGGGAGAAGTTATATAGTATCCTGCTGGAGTTTGGAATTCCTAAAAAGTTAGTTAGACTTATACGAATGTGTCTAAATGGCTCAAAGAGTAGGGTGCGTGTAGGCAAACAGTTTTCAGACACTTTTGAAATCCAGAATGGGTTAAAGCAAGGAGATGCACTATCTCCTCTACTATTTAATTTTGTACTAGAGCATGCCATTAAATCTTTAGAGAATGAGGAAGGCTTACAACTGAATGGTATTAATAAGCTGTTAGTTTATGCTGATGATGTAGTACTACTGGCCGATAGCGAGGAGATACTAAAGGCCAACACGCACACACTATTGAGTAACACTAAGAAATTAGGACTGGAAGTAAATATCAGTAAAACTAAATATATGGTCACACGTAGAAATACATTATATAATGGAAATGGACAGCTAATGACAAATGAGGGAAATTTTGAGGAAGTGGCTGAATTCAAATACCTAGGAACAATAATCACAAATAGGAATGAGATGCACAAAGAAATTAAACATAGGCTCAATTCTGGAAATGCATGCTATTATGCATTGCAGAGACTTTTGATGTCCCAACTCCTTTCAAAAAACGTTAAGCTGAAAATATATAAAACTATTATTCTACCAGTTATATTATATGGGTGCGAAACATGGACTCTTACTTTAAGGGAGGAAAGGAGATTACGAGTATTTGAGAATAAAGTTCTTAGGAAAATTTTTGGACCAAAGAGAGATGAACAGACAGGTGAATGGAGAAGACTACATAACAATGAACTACATGGTCTTTATAGGAAGCCAGATATAATAAGAACACTTAAGTCCCGTAGACTGCGATGGGCAGGACATGTTGCGCGTATGGGGAATGAAAGACGTGCATGGAAACTTCTTGTAGGAAAGCCAGAGGGAAAACGCCCAGTTGGTAGACCAAAAATGAGGTGGGAGAACAACATTAACTATGATTTGAGGGAAGTAGATTATACAGGGAATGATTGGAAAGCATTAGCTCAGGATAGGGATGTATGGAGAGCTTATGTCCGTGCGGCCATGAACCTACGGGTTCGATAGTGCCAGTGAGTAAGTAAGTAAGTATTTCTCAAAACACGTTTGTTGACTTAGTAATTTCTGCCAGAATTATGATATTATTAGTACTGTTGCATGATTGTTGTATTTTAGTCTAATATACGTTTATCAACTTCATAAGATTAAATACAATCCTAATAATACAGAAATACTGTACCAGTTTTCTGTAAGCATGATACGTTTCCTTTAAAGAGAACATCTAAATGAGAAGTTTCATCTATTGGTTCACTTTCTTCTCAATGTTTTTATTTTAATTTTATACTTGAAAGACAAATTATATTTGAAGAGAAAAATTTATGTCTAAACTGGGATATGAACTCAAAGTTTCTGGTTCTCCATTCCAGCACCTTAAACCATTGAGGTATTTAGACATCTCAGTTTAAATGGAAATTTTTCTCTCTCTTATACAATCCCCGAGTGCTTTACTGACCATAAAAGTAGTGTTAAATCCCATTTAAAGACTTCTTGAAAAGAAGCAGCCAGGTGGCATATGGAATGAAGGTTCATTGCCTCAAGCATGCAGGGATTGTATGAGAGAGAGAAAATTTTTCGTTTAAATCAAGATGCCTAAATAGCAGTGGTTTAGAGCACTAGTACAGAGAACCAGAGACCTTGGGTTCATATCCTAGTTTAGATATAAATTTTTCTCTTCAAATATAATAAAGTTTCTTTGTTGTTTTTCTTTTTCAATTGAAACTAACATAGACTTGATACAAGTTTTTCTTACTTTTGATTGAAAATTGTAATCTATTAGACATCTACATTCCATAACTGGGGATTATGAATATATTCTTGAACATATCAATACATAATCATTCATTAGAGACAAATTAAAACTTTTAAATCTATAAGTAGTAATGATTTAGATAAACAATCAACTTTCTGCAAATACAAGATGAATTTACTGAATTAGAAAAACTTTTTTTAAAAATATGTGACTCAGGTACATTATAAATTATCCTTTAGTTTGCCATAATTAAAATATTTTTGTAAATCAAAAATTAATTGGTAGAATATTTATGTAGAGTAAATTTCATGAGAGACATCATGTGATTAAACAGTTCTAGCAGAACATTTTATAAACACACATTTACACGTGAAAAACTATAATTCTGATCAATTTGAGAATTTGACAACCTAAGAATCAAGTATCACTGGTTGCAACAACTTCATTTTACATCTATTCCCTTCCCTCCCTGCACATACACACGCACACACATATACACACCAACGTTGTTCAATGAAATACATAAAAAACTTAATGTCTTAGTAATGACCAGGCTTATATAAAATGTTACATATAGAACAAAAGTATACTTATAAAAACTTTGATTTTCATATGCACAGCTCAGATGATATTACAATTTTTATCAATTTAAAATGTATCATAGATACCTCAGATTTCTTTATATCACAAAGAATGAAAGAACAAATACATAATTTATTAAACAAGGTTATTCTCAGTTACCTGAAAATAGGATCAAAAACTGAGAATAAGTTTATCATTTTCAATGTATTACTTTAGAGCTTATTTTTTTAATATAATAAATAAAACAGTTAAAACAATTTTTATTGATAGCCAACAGTTGAACATATATTAATATGTTTAATGTAAAATCTATTTTATAAATAAATTAGATTAAAATAGATATAGGTCATGTAGCATATTTCAAAGAATACCAAAAATGCACATTATATGACAGGGGACATTTTATAAGAGGGAATCTTATGCCCAGAAATGTGTAGTATGACTTCCATGAGGTGTCAACTTCATACATTACTTTGGACATAGCATGAGCAATAAATGATAACATTATTCAGTAAAAAATTCCATGAACTCAATGAAAACATACATGGATTCATAGTTAAATATGGGAAATAACATTACGCATGAGGTTCTTAATTCGTAAATTAATGAGTAATTTTTTTACATCTTACCTCATATTTTATGTTTCTTTAAACATGGGAACTAGTTTTCAAGAGAACCATCTCTCTCATTTTCAACCAACATTATCACTACTGGATTTTCATTGCAATCTCCATCAGTAACGTTGCCATCTGGTGTTGATTTGATGAACTTTGAGATGAGGTCACGTTTATCAGGAATCTCGAAATTCATGGATCTAAATTTGTTCTTCTGAATATATATATTCTCCCAAATTGTCATTTCTAAAGGTTTTTCCAAATGTTTTAAAAGTTGGGCCTCTTTTTCAATTTTATGATTCTCAACAAACTATGTGCTGTAATAGCTGATTTTTCAATTTAACCATTTTTAATATTTCTAAAGTGTTCCTTTGTGCGAGTGTCCAAATTCCTTTTTGTTTTTCTTATGTATACTTTATTGCAGTCCTTACAATTAATTTGATAAATTCCAGATTTTTTGCTATCTGGGGTGTTTGATTTGTTATTGGTTATTAATAGATTCCCAAGGCTAAATTTATTTATCGGTGCCAGTGTAATATTGAATTTCTTGACAATTTTTTTTGAAATTTGTTATGTATTTCAGGATGATAAGTAATTTTCTTAAATTGTTTTCCTTTCTTTGAATCAGATTGCAAGGTAGTGTATTCTTTTAATCTTTTTTTGTCTGGATTTCTTTAATTTATTTATAATTATTTCTTTTCCGAAACCATTTAAATTGTCTATGTTCAAAATGTGATTGTATTCTTTCTTAAAATCTTCTTCATTTAATGGAACATTTAATAATCTATAATAATTGCTGGAGATTGAATTATTGATTATTAGCTTTATTAAAAACTTGGACTCGGAGCAGTGCAGATAGAAAGTACCTTTTGGTTACTAACAAGGGAACTGTCAACCATTACATGCTGAAACCTACCATGAAATTTCTCCCAGAGAAGCGTTGTAATGTACCAAGGACATATCCATGTAGTTATCTATCATTTTTAATGCAAGTAACAGAATCCAAAACCAGAATCCAGCAATGGCAACCCTCTGTGCAAAGCGATGGACTCCCTGCTTGACTAGAGCGGAGTGAGTGAGGTGGAGTACAGCATGGATAGCAGGTTGTGAGGGTTATCCAATCTATTGAAGTCAGGAGTTGTATTACTTTCCTGTAATTTAAATGAGAGATTTGGTGCTGGATTTTAGTGCCTTGCAGTTAAAAGTGGCAGATCATTTTTTGGACATGGCCTTGGTACATTACAACATTTCTCAGGGAAAAATTTCAAGGTAGGTTTTGGCTTGCAACGATTGACAGTTCTCTTGTAAGTATGTCAGCAATTGACATGGTTTCATGTGATAAGATCTTTCTTAGATGTTACTAGATTCCTATTCTTTTCGAATCACACATCTGTGGAGTTTGGTTTCCCTCTTATAAAATGTTCAGTATTAATTGTCCTTTATGCGATTGTGTGGATTCTGGTGTAAACTTGATATATAATACAACATACTTCTACAGTAAATGTAATTATTGTATGATGTTTTTTCATACATCTCAATGATGGATAAATCATATTTAAAGAGAAAAATTATACGCTCAGACCAGGACTTGAACCCGGGTCCCTTGGTTCTCTAGACCAAGTGCTCTACCAACTGACCTACTGGAGGAAGTACCGATCTAAACACAAATCTTTCTCTATATACATTGTAATTCCCGCTCACCAAATGCTATGAAGCCTTTGCTTCTGTCTTTGCAAATGGGGGCTTCTTTATTAAGAAATATATTTGGGAATTATACATTACATTATAGATGCCAGTACGGCTTCTTTCGGTTTGCCATTTGCAAAGATAGAAGCAGAGGCTTCATAGCATTTGGTGGGCGGGAATTACAACAAATATAGAGAAAGATTTGCATTTAGATCGGTACTTGCTCTGGTAGCTCAGTTGGTAGAGCACTTGGTCTGGAGAACCAAGGATCTCGGGTTCAAGTTCCGGTCTGAGCGTATAATTTTTCTCTTTAAATATAATTATTGTAGCCAATATTTTGTATCAATTGAGTCATAGTGTGCTTTCATCTTTCATATATTTCTGAATTGACATTATTTTTTGTAACCAAAGCTTTAAAGCATGCCCTAGCTTATTTCATTATTATAATGAACTATCAAAAATGATAAAAAAACTTGGGTCAAAGTTTGTCAAAATTTTGACAGTTATCTTTTCACTTATTTTGAAAATTTACAATACAATTTTTAGCTCATAATTAATAACCAACAATTCTCATTACAATTTAAATTAATTTGATTTGATATGTAAAAGACACTATTTGCCATTAATTTGTTGGCAGTGATAAGCTAAAAATATTAATCACTGTTCTGTGGCAGTGTATTTGTACTTCTAGCACCAGTTCTGTATCCATACTACGTACATTCAAGTTATTTTTTCCCAAATTTAATTTTGATTGGAATAAAACTGACATATTTTGTAGGGTTATTAATTTATTATAGCCTAATTAAATAGAGAATTCAGATTTTTAAAAATATTTAAATTTGGCAATTAAATCATACTAAATTCATATTTATCAGCTTTGGTGATCTAGGGCTAAGTTTCTTGCCTCTGGTCCTGACGGTCGCAGGTTCAAATTCAATTCGGGTTGATGGAATTTTTAGGTTAGAAAAATCTAAGGGACAAGTCCTCCAGAAAGAATTTTAAGCTGTGGATCCCGAGTTTGAAGATTTTCAGGCTCATAGAAGAACCTCAAGCCTAAATTAGTGTCCTGAGCAAGATTTAATCAGTCTTTCCCATCCAAGTAATACCTTAGTTGTCTATTTGAGGCAATGTGCTAACCACAAATCACTTGCTGACATCTGTAGGGAAATTAGTATAACTAAATGTACTAGGTTAAGAAACTCACGCTAGGGAGCCTCCATGTCCTCACTTGGAGGTGTACAAGTATAGAATAGAAAATGTATATATAAGAATAAAATTAAACTTTTTTTATTTACTTCATGTTCTTTAAATAAAATTTTAAATAATTTACATTTTAGTGAATTCTGAAGAAATGGAGCTATTGAGGTTGTTCTCATGAAAATATTTGTTAAAATATTCATTGATTCTATCTAGCCAAAAATGATCTTGATAAACGTTTATATATAGACCCTATATATTTATATGCCTTTTAGTGGTCTAGTAGCCACAGTTTATGACAAATGAGGGAAATTTTGAGGAAGTGGCTGAATTCAAATACCTAGGAACAATAATCACAAATAGGAATGAGATGCACAAAGAAATTAAACATAGGCTCAATTCTGGAAATGTTTGCTATTATGCATTACAGAGACTTTTGATGTCCCAACTCCTTTCAAAAAACGTTAAACTGAAAATATATAAAACTAATATTCTACCAGTTATATTATATGGATGCGAAACATGGACCCTAACTTTAAGGGAGGAAAGGAGATTATGAGTATTTGAGAATAAAAGTACTTAGGAAAATTTTTGGACCAAAGAGAGATGAACAGACAGGTTATTGGAGAAGACTACATAACAATGAATTACATGGTCTTTATAGGAAGCCAGATATAATAAGAACAGTTAAGTCTCTTAGACTGCGATGGGCAGGACATGTGGCATGTATGGGGAATGAAAGACATGCATGGAAGCTTCTTGTAGGAAAACCAGAGGGAAGACACCCAGTTGGTAGACCAAGAATGAGGTGGGAGAATAACTAACTATGATTTGAGGGAAGTAGATTATACAGGGAATGATTGGAAAGCATTAGCTCAGGATAGGGATGTATGGAGAGCTTATGTCCGCGCAGCCATGAACCTATGCGTTTGATAGTGCCAGTGAGTGTGTAAGTAGCCACAAGTTTTTTTGGAACCAAACTTGGCATATAGCAATCAATTAAAAACCTTCTGGCAACACAATGACTCCACATTTGACTCAATCTCTAATGGAAACGAGTACCAGACATTTGTTCTGGGATTAAAGGTACCCGTCATGCAAGGCTGGTAACTTAGCTGACATCTCATGTGGGTTGATTAGGAAGGTGGGAGCCTTAACCTCCTACTACTCCAAGGACCTCCTGACCTTTATAGCAGGATCCTTTTACTTATGTCTGATTTACTTGTCATTCTATTACTAATTGTATCATTACAAGATTACTTGAATGTACCTATTTTTTTTTTAATGTCCCAGGTTGTCATTTCGACATTTCTGGTATTCTCTCCTGGCATGGGGTTTTTGTAATCCATTTCTGAGGTTGGGGCACATGGAAGGTGGGGTTATGCTGTCCCGATGATAATGAAGTTGACGATGACGGTAATTATGTGCCAGAAGAAGAGGTCTTAAACTAAACTTAATCTAGTTAGGCAAATATGATATTGATGATAATGAGGGCCAGATAATGTTCGGGGACCATTTGGGCCCTAAAGTTTCATGACATTTATCTTACAGGAGAGGAAAAACCCCGAAAAAACCTCACCCAGGAAAATTGTCCCGATCAGGTATCGAACCTAGGCCTGCTGCATGACAAGGCAGCACGCTACCTCGAGACCACAGCGGTTGACATACCTAAATTATAAATTATTACAAAATTCTACTAAAAATATTCTTTTTAAATTGTAAATGAAGTTTTGAGAATTTATATAAATCTATGTTTTTCCAATTTTATAATATATTTGTTATTAAATTTTAGTGTTTGCATATTCTTTTGGTCTCTATAACCCTGCAAAATATATCCTGTCACTGTATTCTCCAATTTAATACTTATGTTTGGAATAGATCACATCTTCCAATGTTTTCACCTCTGTATCTTGAGAAATCTGTAATAACAGCATCTTCAGTCCAGGCAAATTCTTTGATACATCCACTGAATGTAGATATGAAGTGACCAGATGTTTCTTCCTCCACAGTCCTATTCCATGGGAATCCACCTTGAAATAAAATAAAAATTAATTTATGAACGAGTACAATAATAGTTGATTATGCAGTTGATATATAAGACCCAACAAAAACAACATGTATATGTTTAAATTAATCTGTTTGTAAATATCTTTTTCAATTTCTTTAAAATTGTTGCTTGTAAAATAATTATATTTTATTATTATTGTGGACATTTAATTCCAGTTAGTTACATTTTATAATTGTCAAGACTTTTGGCATTTTTTTAACTGATAATTGCTTTTTAAGTTGTTGAGTCCATTGTGTTAAAAATTAAAATAATGTTTTATTGGTTTTATGATGAAATGTGTGAAAACAAAGAAGATATTTAGTGTTGAATTTATACATTTAAATAGTTTAAAATACTCATAACAAAAACTTGACCCCGACACGATTTTTACCTGAAAACAAGATATAGCAAATACAGCTTTATTGTCTCTCCCAAAATCCTTATTTACATTTAGGTCTGTTTGTAGTATAAACTAGAATCAATACTAATAAAATTCATTGTTAAATAAAGAATACATATTTTATAAGTTGAGGACGACGGATCTTACCTAAGAAGGTATAAACTTATTTTATTGTATAAACTAGAGCTTTGTATTTTCTTACAATATTTCATTCAATATCTAATGTTACAATTTTTCTGACTATTGTATTCTAATGCAGCATACATTAGCTCTGGTTGAGTAGAAGCAAAGGCCATATGGCCTTAACTATACCATGCTAAATAAATAAATCTTGAGATGTATACAGACAAGCTGATGATAGAGCAAAGATGCTCTGAAACATGTCCTGTAAGAAACCACCAATATGAAGTAAGATGAAATATAGACTCAACTTATGTATTAATATTTGCTTTTCCCTTATTTTGTTTGTGGAAATCTAAAAAACGCTCTAATTTCATAATTGTTTAATTACATTTTTAACAACCATTAAAGTAAAACATTTAATTTTTAAAGTGTTTAAGTAAAAAATAAGATTAATGTTTACAATACTAATAGTTTATTAGATAATGCTTGTGTCACTGAGATAGATGGAAAGTTTTTCCTCTCTTCTCTAAAATTTGGTTTTCTGGATTTAAGGAGCTTTTTGATTTCCATGACTATTTAACTCATAGACTGATGATTTTACCTCTTCCTGTTGATAAAATTGCCTCTTCCTGTTGGTAATGAGAGATATCTCTGCAAATTAACTTCTTTGACAAGGATATCGCAACAATATACAATCAATATGGTACAGCAAGAAATGCCAAAAGAAAACAACTTCAAAAATTACCAAAAAAAAAAAGAAGATTAGTTCTGTTGCTCTAAAAAATGTATTAATTGTTGTGTGTAATGAATCTGCATTATTGTTAATAGTTATTTATCTTACAAACATCTATTATTGATTTTCCCGAGCGTAAAGATTCTTAACAGTAAAGATATGCTACTTATAATTATACAGCTGGCTTAAAAATTGCCCGGAACTAAGATCAGAATACATAACCTCACATTTGGTGAATATTACACATTATAATTATTTTTAGCTTCCGATGTTGTATTATACACTAAAGAGTCACTCCAAATCCAATGTGAGGTTGAGTTTTTCATTAGACAAAATCACTTGCAACTTTGTCGCTCATGATTTTTTCAGAAAAACCTCGTGTTATAGTACTGTTGGTAATTAGATATAACTTTCATACTTGCTATAACTACCATCTAAGTTCTGCATATTGCTTAACTTTAAATAAATCAGTAGAGAGATAAATGAAATTGTAACTTTACCTAAATAGAAAACACCATCTGTAATAAGAGGTTTACTCTTTGAGTGCTGCGACACAGTTTTAGAATGTACTAGAGCATTGTCTATCCACAATGTAATGTTATCAGAGGTAAAGCTTAAAGCAAGATTATGCCACTCTCCATCAGCAACTTGTCCTGCTGGAATCAGTATCTTATTGCTTGTGGGTCCATTCCATCCCCACACAAGCTTCAACAACCCTCCATCAATTCCAATTCCTATAAAAGCATCTCCCTGAAAATATATTACTTGATAATTAGAAATCAGTGTGGAATAGTGAGATAATAGGAGTAATAATAATAATAATAATAATACTTTAGAATGAATTGATAATGATGCTAAAGCATCAAAACACAGGTCTTCAAGAAAGCTACAAAATCTAACTCCTGTTATTTAAAATGAACCTCATAGTGTCACTTCCTTTAAATATTAAATGGAATAGTGAGATTTACATTCTTCATTATTTAGAAAATTAAAAAATATATATAATTCCATGGCAAAATCATAATGCTTTTAATAAGGTCTTGGCTCATACATTTTTAACCCAGCATTAGTAAATTATTTAATTTTGCACCAACCATACAATTTGAGCTCCATTTTATTTCTGTCTGAAATAATTTTTAAAAGAGAAAAATTAGTAAATCAATATATAGTAATTTTGAACTTTTATAGGAATAGATCACTATGAGGTTTAATTTAAGATAAATTAAAATATTTCATACCTCAGTACATAATCAATCACGAACCACGAACAAGAAGTGGTTCTTCTGATCGACATAACATGAGTCGGCATGAGTGTACTGAGGATGGGGTTGCCAAGACCTTGAAATTGCGATCTACCTAGAAGATTGATTATGAGGAGAGGTATGAAACATTTTAATGTATCTTATATAATAATTTGTTTGCTGGATTGGCTCATATGATAGCATGTTTACTTCCTGACTAACGAGTCCAGGTTCAGTACCTTGGCAGAGTTGGAAATTTAATTATAACATTTTCAGTATGTACTAAAGTGATTGTGATTTATGAATTGTTCTTTCTCTATATTATCTTTTTTTTAATGCCCCAGGTTGTCCTTTTGGACATTTCTGGTGTTCTCTCCTGGCATTGGCAAAATTTAACCCACTTCTGAGGTTGGGGCACATGGAAGGTGGGGTTATGTTGCCCCGATGATATGATGGGTATTGATGATGATAGTGGTGTGTCAGGAGAGACCTTAATCCTAAATAATAATCTAAGATGAATATGAATAATGATGATTGCAATGGCCATATGATGTTTGAACCTTAAAGTTTCCTGACATTTGTCCTACAGGTGAGGAAAAACCCCGATAAAAACCTTACCCAGGAAGCTGTCCCGACCGGGGATAAAACCTGGGCCCACTGCGTGACAAGGCAGCACCCTACCTCGAGACCACAGCGGTGGACTCTTCTTCTATATTATGAGACATGTATTTTATTTACTAATGTAAGTTTTATGTTTATTTTTCTGGACAATAGACATTTTATTATAATTATTCAAGGTAACATGGTGACAAGAATAGGAATAAAGTAATGGCATGCAACTGAATGCAAAGCAATCTGTTATGCAGTTTATAATAAAACTGGCCATCCTCTATGGCAGAACTGCAGACAAAAAAATGTTTTGTAGATGAGCAAAAATCTAGAAGCTAATATTTTTCATTTATTCTTAGTGATATGAATGTTAATGATATATGATTTCTATGAGCGATTGTTTATTATTTGACTACATATCATAGCCATATACTCTGCTCGAATTTGAATACCTCTAGTTCTATCCCCCTATTTCAATTAGCAACTAGTGTCAGGCATGTTTTGTAGGTGAGGTGTGAAGCTTTAAACATAATTATATCTGAGATTTAAATTAAAATCTTTATACCTCATCTCAATTCCAGTCTTCTAATTATACTGGTTTCAAAACCTATGTGGCTTTGACTAATGTTATTGTCATTCTGCAGAACAGCTTCTTATTCCTTCTGTTGGTGGGAGCAGTTCTCCTGAGCGATATAACATCAGTCAAAATATTACTGAAGCTTAAACTACATAGGTTTTGAAACTAGTATAATTAGAAGACTGGATATGAGGTGAGATATAAAGAATTTAAATTTAAATCTTAGATTAATCCTCAGTGATTTTTCCTATAAAAGTTCAATCATTATATCTTCATAATCTTTACATTCAATCTGATTCTCGTAAGAGAATATTTGTACCTGGCACCTGAATTACAAATTTTTGAATAATTAAACTGTAACCCATAAATACTCAAGATATAATTCTAATCATATCTTGATGTTATATTTAAATATTAATACTTTCCAATATAATTTATAAAATTACCTTAGCACTCCAGAGAATCATTCCATCAAGTTGGGCAGTTGAAAAATTTAAATAAAGGAAACTGATGTCGACACCAGATTGAAGGATGTTGTTTTCTTGTCTGGCAACACGAGCTGGCTTCTCTATCACTAGATAGCTATTCCTTCCAAAACGTGGTGATCCTAACATAACAGCTGAAATAACATTGGCAATCATTATTAGTTGAATCTTTAATGTCAATGATTTTCATTCATCACAGAGTTTTAGATAGGTATATATATATATATATATTTTTTTTTTTTTATGTTATAATAAATTTTGACATTAAGTAATGCAAGCCTAAGATGACATGAAAAGAAAAATAAATGCCTGAACCGAGATTTGAACTTGACCCTCTGAATTGATACTTCAGTGCGTTACCACTTACGCTGTCCAGGCATCTTAGCATAAACATTTAACATCAAAATAAAGAAGTATCACTGCTATAAAGTAAAAATTCTCTTTAATTTGCTTACTTGTTATAGTAGCCACTAGAGGGCAGTAAGACCAAGTTCGCATTACCTCTCATGATAGAGAATATATATAAAGGAAAAATAAATGTTTGTGCTAAGATTCCTGGACCGTAAGTGGTAGCACACTGAAGTATCAATTCAGAGGTCTGGGTTCAAATCTGGTCCAGGCATTTATTTTTTGTTAACATGTCTGAAGAAGGTACAGTGTACCGAAACAGCTGTCACTGAATTATATAATAAATATGAAAATCAAATAAAACTATGTTTTATTTTTATTTAATTTATTTATTTTTCTTTTCAAGTCATATATATTTGTGTGATTAAGTCACTAATAATAAAATAGTTTTAATCAAGTTTGTGTAAAATTATTAGACAATCCTAGAGTGTCCATTAGAGGGTAAAATTAGCTTCTGCTAAGTGACTAAATATTCTATACACATTTTTGTTGATTACTATCTCATTGAAAAAATTGATTTGTGCACATTTTATGGAAATCTGATACCTCATACTGATTAAAAATTATAATGAAATTGCTGTTCTCTCCATAGTATTTTTACCATGTCATGGTGGGGTGGCTCGCATGCTTAAATGACCCCGAGAGCTATGCTGGCAGTAGCATTGTTACTGAAAGGGTTACCCATGCCAGACAGGTCGAAGGCAATAAGCCAGATGAAAAAGTACCTTGGTCAAAAGAGTGCCTAGAAACGCAACATGGGTTCCACTGGGGTAAAATTTTCTGGAGGTAAAATAGTCCCCCATTCGGTTCTCAGGCAGGGACTACTTCAGGAATCCATGCCAAAAGAAAAGAAAAAAAAAAGAAATTGCTATTTTAAAATTTAAGTAAAATTATATTGATTTTTTTTAAATCCTGTGATTCATGAATTACTGTGACTATTTAACTCATGCCCCAAATGGGAGTCAATGACCAATCACGTTTCAATGATTTCTGTATTACAACCAATCAGAGACGTGTTTCACGAAATAATTATCAACGTTAGGATTATCATATATTAAGCAAAGCTCCTCCTTTTTAATATTCTGAACAGGTCTGACCGTTATTTTGCAGTGACTGAGCCTATAACAAATACGGCTACCAGATTGTATATAATAGTGCTTACATGTCAACATTTGTAGCAATTGATTATACCACCAAAAAAAGAAACCACTGTTTGCACTTTCTTAAATGTATACGACATCAAAAATGAATTAATATACAGATTGATATGTTTCATTTTTTCTCCACTAGAGAGCATTCTTACAATATTGCGTTCCTTTGGCAATAAATAGTATGATCTGGTTGCAGTGATAAACAAAAGAAGCAGTAGAAGCGTACCTATCGTTTCTCATTTGTTTTCAAACATCGCCGTTTACATTAAATATATAAATATTTTAAAATAACTATAGTTAAATAATGATTTGTGAGTAAACAGCTTAATTTTATTCGTTAAATAGTCCTAACAAATGCCACTCTTGATTTCCAAATTCTCTAGATAAATTCACTCCTCACTTCGTGAGTCGTGAATTTATCGATAATTTGGAAATCACTCGTGGCATTACTTATGATATTGCTGTAGCTAATAACTTCTATTAAATCATGATATTGATATAATAATGAGTTTTAAGTAATAAGTAGAGATACGTGAAATTCGCTAGTTGCAATAATGCAAAATGCTCTAATTTTGTCATTTTCTTGCAACATTTCTTAACTCCACTTCTCATAATCTCAAAAAAAAAAAAAGCATTTATGAATCACAAAATCCTATGATAATGCGAAATAACGTTGAAATTTAAAATTTTCCACGAATTCCGGACATTTTTTGTAATATTTGCAAAATTTTCATAATGCATTTTTAAACACTGTTTTCGGATTCCGTCTTCTTTTTAATTGCCACATTTGATGGTGCCATATCTGCTTCCTCCATGCACTCATGCAAAGGGAAATGGTTGCAACACAGTTCACAACATAGAGATAATATTTTCTGTCCTTCTCATGCTCAAATATGGTCTCTCCATAGATTTTAAGTTCTATGGTTAAAGTGAATTCTTAGAAATATGAATTATATTAACGTGTAAGATAATTTTTTCCCCCTAAATTTTTGCAGACATAATTATCAATTTAGTAACTATGATTAAAATTTTATGCATTTTAATGTATTAAAATCTATATCAATTGTACAAGCTAAAAGTTGACCTTCAACTACTGGATACATTATTCTTATTGGGTTTAATATACTGAACTAATATTAGTCCCGCGCCGTAGCCGAGCGGTTAAGGTAGGAAGCCTTGGCGCAGAGCTACGGGACTTGCGCTGGTTCGAGTCTCCATGGGGGAAGAAATTTTCTCATGGTATTTCGGCCAGTATGGGACCGGTGCCCACCCAGCATCGTGAGGCAATTGGGTAGCTACAATAAGTAGCGGCTCCAGGTTGAGGAACCAGCTATAACGGCTGGGGGACTCGACATGCTAACCACATGTCACCCCTACACTGGCTGTTGATCATCTACCTCTGTGATTGACACATGTGGATGTGAAGGGCCAGCAGCCGGCTGGTAAAAGGGCAACCGCTGAAAAGTGGAAAGACCCTCAATCGGAACTAATATTAAAAAGACTAAAATTTACATTTTTTTTTTAGAATAACACTGCCAAATTCCCAATAACATTGAAATCTTGAAATTTTAAAACAAATTTTCCCTAAAAGTAAAACCACTTTCACGGATCTCTAAGTGAAAGTAGTGATGTATAGTTTGTAGTAAACATTATTTTTCATCATCATCATCACTCCAGGGATTAGGCAATTGCCCGTTCCGACTTCATAATGCATCAGCCCAACGTCATCTAGGTCTTCCAACATCACGTCTTCCTCTTGCTTGATAATTTCTTGCTAACAATGGATATCTCTCCTTACTCATTCCATCCATGTGATCAATCCATTTCTGTCTGTAATTCGTGACTTTATCCAATAAAGGCTGTACTTTCAATTCTTCTCTTATATCCTCATTTCTTATTCTATCAAATCTTGTACATCCTTTTACTTGTCTTAGGAACCTCATCTCCGCCGTCTGTATTCTATCCTTCTGTTTTTTCACTGGAGCCCAAGTTTCACATCCATACAATATTGTGGGAACCGCCATAACATTATACATTTTTATCTTGGTTTCTTTTCTAATTTTATTTTTGAATGTTCTCTGTATTGTTCCACACACCGTCTGAAATTTATTTATTTTGGAGTCAATATCTCTTTCCACATTGTGGCCAACATCACAGCCCAAATATTTGAAACTAGACACCTGTTCTGTACTTTGATTTTCTAAAATAATTTTGGATCTCACTGCATCTCTTCCTCTAAAAGCCATGGTCTTCGTTTTCCTTACAGAAATCTTTAGATCGTATAATTTACATATTTCAAATATTATTTTTATAATGTAAAATATGACAGTAAAGTTTTCTATTGTCCACTCATATGTAATTTATAGAGTAGATAATGCTAATATTAATGTTATTATGAAAATACAATAGGAAGTAACATTATGAGGTTCTACTTAATAAAAAAATCATTGATGTTATGTTTTTGTTAATTTAGATTGGGATATTCCAGATTTGTATCTATTACAATATTTTTATCAATTTTATTATAAGCTTAACATTAGCTGATTTTTATATCACAAATTTACACTACATTTTTTCATTACCGTGTGTTAACATATTTGTCTCTAATTGTATTATATAGGGCTTTTGGTTTTACATTACCACTCAAGGTCATGCAGTGAAAGACAGAGGAGATACATTTTCAATGATGCTGGCTTTATATTTGAAGATAAAAATATATGCTTAGACTGGGGTTTGAACCCAGGACCTTTAGCTTTATGTGCTAATGCTCTACCGACTGAGCTATCCTAAGCACTCCAATCAAAACACAGATTTTTCTCATATACACTTTTAATTTGAATTAAAAATGTGTAAGAGAAAAAATTGTTCTATTGACTGTGCTATCCTAAACACTCCAATCTAAATACAAACTTTTCTCTTATAGATTTTTAATTTGAATTAAATATGTATAAAAGAAAAATTTACTTTTAGATTGGAGTGCTTAGGATAGTTCAGTCAGTAGAGCATTAGCGTATAAAGCTAAAGGTCTTGGGTTCAAACCCCAGTCTAAGTGTATATTTTTATCTGCAAATATAGTTTGTCCTTCAGTGAGAAGTGTTAAATTAATAATAATAAGCATTGATCCTGGCATTCATTCAACTGTCAAACCAGCTCTGGGCTAATATGGTTACTGTAATGATTTGTAGAATGGAATGTGTTTTGCACTAACAGCGTTAAGAAGCACGTGGTGTCACTTGCCTTAGGGAACAGCTATTGAAAGAAACAACACCCTCCAAATAGTTGTGGGGATGTGAAGTACGTCCTTGAGCAGAAGGCCTAAAGTTAAACCAATAATCTATAATAGTGAATGAGAGACAAAAACTGCTGAAGAACCAATATAAAAGCTATTTTTTTCACTACTTACAGCAATGGTGACCAGATTGAAAGTTCAACTTCCTGCATTTCGGGATTGCTAACCTAAATACTATACTGTAATATTGCATTTACACCCATGTGCAGGAAGTAAAACCATTGCTTTCTGTGTATACTACATACAATGTACATATAAAAAATATCCAATAATACGCATTATACGAAACAGATCACTGCATTTTAAATGAACTGAACTTTATTTGAAACAATATAAAACAATAAATATATACTTGCGGCCATTTTATCAATAATAATGGTCTTATGGCCTCCTGTACTTTCAACTAATAAACATTGCCCATGCTGTTAATGTTACTCAATTGTTTATAATGAATGCACATATTTCCAACAAAGATGTTATTATTTTACTACTATTTATTATTTTGAAAACACCATCGCGCAAAAAATAATATACAACGCATGTTTGTGAAGTGTTTTATAGAATCTCGGAAATTAAAAACCTCACTGTTGCTCGGTTTTTAAACATTTTCTTCGATCTGTAAATATCACTTCCCAACCTTGCATCGTAATATACTAATTCTTATTATTTAAAGTAAAACTTATGTTTTAAAAAAAAAGTTTAGGAATAAAGCATAGCATGTTATTAAAATTATATATTATTAAATAACTTTCATGAAAGAAACAAACCTTCTTCACAAAAATTTCCACCCCAGCCAAGTGGGCAATGACATATAGCAGAAGTACTACTTTCCCTTACACATCTGCCACTGTTCTGACATTTTTGTTCCATGCAGGACACTGTTGATTCACATCTTACTCCTGTATATTGCTGTAATGAATACATAAATATCATTGAAGTATACACATTAAATTTTTCAAAGTTCAGTTAAAACTAAACAAATATTTTCTGGGAGTAGAAAATGAAACTAAGAACATTTCTATAACTAATGTTGACAAGATCTTTCTAAAAATCCTAACTTATTTTCATTAACAATTTATGTATTTTTATGTCGAATTGAAATTTTGATGTATAATATAGTTGATTGGTTGTTAATGCATGGCTTGATAGAGAGTCTCCATATGCCATCTTGCATCTCAGTAATGTAAAGTTAAGTCTTTTTCTTTATACACTGCACTGTAGAAAGTAATTTCTGTCCATTACTGAATTCACTTCATTATAGAACACACACATTTAGACGATGTAAATGGCAGCTGGGCAGCCATATCCTGTAACAGTCTGAAGAGGGAAATTGAATTTATTTGTATAGTAATCAAAAATCAGCTCCATTGTTTAGTAGCACTTTACTAAGAATTTGTTTGATGTATAATGTAAAGAAATAGATGGCTGTTTTTTACAATAGTCTCATTATGCTATATATACAACATTCTTATGACACTTAGCTGTACATATTTTTTTCAGTTTATACTACACTTCTTAGTAATTCGGATGTTTGTAATTATTTTAAAACATTTTTTGACAATTCTTAAATATTTATCTTTGTGCACAAAATGTGGTGATTATCTCTTACTATTTTTTTTCTAAGTACTGCTGAATTGTAGTGTGCAGATGCAAGGCTTTGCTGACAGATGGAAAAACTATCTGTGTAACCAGTATGACCGACTTCCACAATAAATCCCCAAACATGCTTTTAAGAAATGGATGTACATTAACTTCATTTTGTTGTGTTATAATGGGAAAAGTTAGTGTACACAAGATTATTTTTTGGTTTATTGAATAATATGTTGAAACTGGTATCGTGAAGACACGCAACTTTGTGAGGTGAGATGTTAAAACATTTTCTCCAACTCATTTATTAAATGTAAATACCTCATGGTGTTTCCTCCCACTGTAATTTTAATTGAATATGCATGTAATTTATTTTGAGAGGTTATGAAAAAGCAGGTTAGTGTAGATCTATTTCTTATGAACATGTTTGGATGTTAATAGTGAATTTGGTCATTCCGGTTTCATAATAGTGCTTCTATCTATCGATACCTTCATAAACCTTGGGTATGCGCACTACAATTCTGTAGAACTTAGAAAAATTTATTGTGAGGCCGAAACTACAGTTTTTTTTAACCTTGTTATTTTAGTCATTGTTTATTCTCTTTGATTTTGCCAATTTTGTGTCAATCTAGAAATCTACATTGGAAAAACTGTAGATTAAGCCACACAATATATTTTTCTAAGTTCTACAAATTGTAATGCATATGTGGAAGATGTACAGGGTGGACCGCTCGAATGGACCTAATTTCAATTGCTTGTTACTGGCAAACGGTTGAAGATAGAAACTTAAAACAACGTTCATATTACAGAAAAACTCACCAAGTTTTGATATCCAGATCACCACATCTCTATATGAGCCCCAGCAGTCACTGTGACGATATCAAAGCGATGAACAATTTCTTGCCAAGTACGTTGGAGTATGTCTTCTGGAATGTTCTCAATAGCCTCTATGATGCGCTCACGAAGATCACGAAGGTCTTTGACTGGGGTGGTGTAAACTTTATCTTTGACATAGCCCCAGAGAAAGAAATCCAGTGGTGTTAAATCGGGAGATCTCGGGGGCCACACGATTGGTCCTCCCCTACCAATCCAACGGCCAGGGAAAATGTTGTCCAAAGTCGTACGAACTTCATTGGACCAGTGGGGAGGAGCACCATCTTGCTGGAAAACGATGTTAGGCTGCAGTTGTTCAATTTGTGGAAAGAAGAACTGCTCCAGCATGTCAAGATATTGTGGTACCACGAACAGTTTTCTCGGCGAAGAAAAACGGTCCAATGACCTTATTATGTGACAAACTGCACCAAACATTCATCTTCGGACTATCACGAACATGCTCTTGAATAGCGTGAGGATTCTCCGATCCCCAGATCCGCACATTATGCCGGTTTACCTTGCCTGACAAATGGAAAGTGGCTTCGTCCGAGAAGAAAATCTTGGTCATGAAGTCAGGATCAGCGCCGAGACGGTCCAGCATCGTATTGGCGAATTCCACTCGTTTCGGCATGTCATTCGGCTCCAGACGTTGCACTAACTGCACTTTATATGCGTGCAGTTTGAGGCGTTTGTGGACAATCCGTTGTAATGTCGATTTTGGTATTTGAAGTTCCCGCGAAGCTCTTCTTAATGACTTCCGGGGGCTTCGCTCAAATGCGGCTTGAACATTTGCTACCATTTCATCGGATGCTCTGCGACCACCACCATGCTTCTTCAACACAGATCCTGTAGCTAATAATGTATCACGCCACTTCTTTATGCTTCTAGCAGTTGGAGCATCACGGTTAAACACACGCCGGAACTCCCTTTGAACTCTAATGATTGATTTAAACTCCGCATACCACAAAACAGCTTGCGCTTTCATCTGCGGAGTCGCCATTTTCACAAACAATTAAATCTAAGAACGAGAAACGTATCTTTGTGCCATCTACCGACAGGATTCGAAACTTGGTGAGTTTTTCTGTACTATGAACATTGTTTTAAGTTTCTATCTTCAACCGTTTGCCAGTAACAAGCAATTGAAATTAGGTCCATTCGAGCGGTCCACCCTGTATGATGGGGCCGATAGATAAAAACACAATCTATGAAACCACAATGACTAGCAATTAATTTGCAAATGTGTTCTTAAGAAATGGTTGTACTCTAATTTGCCCCTTCACTATGATTCCACAGAAAAAATCATCATCATCATAGTACATTCACGAATTTAGGCCATTTGTTGACCTTTTTCGGCCTCAAGAGAAACACCATCCAGAAGACTTTTGAGTGGACGTCCTGGTTTTCTTCTTCCTGTAGGTTGATAGAAAAAATCATTGAGATATAATTATCACATTTTGTGCACATAGATTAATATTTATGAATTGTAAAAAAAGTTTTAAGAATCATTACAAATTGTTTAAAACAGTTGGAAGTGTTAATACAAATGGAAAAGTATGTAGTGGTACAGTGTCATAAGAATATTGCATGGTATAGCAAAAAGAGGACTAGAGCCTGGATTTGTATGCATTTGTATGTATTTGTTTTATGCATTAAAAACGTATGCGGAAATTATTTACATGTTAAGCGGTCCCTTCACAGACAATTTGAGCAGTATTTGATAATGCATAGAAATGCATATTCCAGAGGAAAATGGTTATTTTAGATTTTTAATGCATAAGTGCATATTTTACTTCTAAATGTGGTATTAAATCATAATTTTCCCTTCAGCTAATTATTAGTAATTAATTAATTATTAATTAATAGAGTCTCTGCAATCCATTGGATATAAGCGTAACATATATATTTATATCTGTGTAAGAGGCAAATACTCATGGGCCTTGAGAAATAATATTACGGTATTACTAAAATTGCATTTGATAAGCTTAGTGATGTATTAAATAAAAATCCTGGCTACAATAGAATTTGTCAAATTAGCAAAATGCTCTCTGGTGATAGTGAAAAAAACTGTAACCGAAGAGGAATTCACTGAAGAAGAGCTGTGGTGTTTTCCACATGCACCTGTGACATCATATGATGTAGAAAGGACATTTTCATTGTATAAACCCTTCTTCACTGACAGACGAAGGAGCTTCACTCAAGAAAACATAATGAAAATCTTCCTTATCTACTGTAACAGCCAGGAATAGGCTAAGATTACCCACTAAGCAAATCATTTATTTGATTTTATTACAATCTGTTTTGCATATTTAGGGTGCACATTTTCTACATTTTCCATGCATATTTGCATGCATATTTAGTACTTTAGTACTTTAGTTTGCATACAAATCCGGGCTCTAGTGAGGACTATTATATAGGACAGCTCAAGGTTCTTGGTTCAAAACATAAATTTTTTTATTGCCACAATTTAATCACTTTCATAATTCTAAATCAGTGAAATTGTAATCAACTTCATTCAACAATAGAAAAACATAACCTAAATGCAGTATGGCATGTGAGAGGTTGAAGTGTGTATGAATAAAATAATTACAATTACAAAAATGAGCCTAACAAAGAATAGGTTTTGCAGGATGGATTGACCCAAAATTAAACATTTTTTTCAACACTGCTAGGTATAATAAAAAACAAAGTCCCTAAAAATAAGATGCGGTCGACTGTTAAAATTTTGTGAGAATGTCAGCGATGCTTTCATACCTGAGGACATGCACAATGGGGATAGAGTTGAGAATCAAGCCAACAGCTGCCACCATGATCACATACATCACCTCCACAACCTGTGCCATCACAATCAGCAATGTTACGTGATGCTAAAATATGTTCTTGATCTAAAGCTGTGCGTTTCCAATTGAGTGATACTTGTCGTATACAACCTTTAAATGGAACTGGAAGCCCAGACACAGCACCAACAGGAAGGTTGGATAAATCTGGAATTCCACCTGTGCAAGATTTCAGAACAAATTAATTTTTTAGTCATTCAATTGATTCCTTCTTTTTACAAGCAAACAAATCCAGGGGATAAAAGAACATTTTTAAAAATGTTATTATAATGTTAGTAATATACTCTTCTCTTTTAAAGGAGAATGAAGCCCCTGAATAAATATGTGACTTAATAAAAACACTC
Source organism: Diploptera punctata (assembly GCA_030220185.1). Classification (NCBI taxonomy): domain Eukaryota; kingdom Metazoa; phylum Arthropoda; class Insecta; order Blattodea; family Blaberidae; genus Diploptera; species Diploptera punctata. The sequence continues at coordinate 251,996 of JASPKZ010007151.1, forward strand.
TGAATTGAAAACAATATATATACACACACACACACACACACACACACAAATTGATATGACTTATGGGTAAGTCCATGTCAAATCAACCAATGAAAAATTAATTTTGGGACATGGTGCCATGGATTTTATTTTTTTTTTACTTTTGTATACAATTTTTTTAATGAAAAAAAAACATAATTTGCTTGCAGCCACATACTTAAATGTTTGGTTATCATCATCATCCATGCGAGTATTAGGCCATGTGGCCTGTTACGGTCTCAAAGAGGAGTTTTCCATCCAGCACTTTTTTGGACATCCCAGCAATCTTTTGCCTTGGGGGCAGTAATGAAACATGGCTTTTGGAATTCTATGAGACGGCAAAATGTTTGGTGTCATGTTACATATATGAAAACTATAAATATGAAAATCACATAAAACTTTGTTCTATTTTTATTTAATTAAATAAGTTATGGATTTTCATCAAGTAAACACCAATTCAATTAATTACTATAAGTATATGCCTGAGACAAGTTTTATTTTAAAGCTTATGAAAATTACTTTTATTTGATATGTAACATGACACCATTATGGATGTTTTCAAAATATACTGTTTCTCAGAATTTTTATGTGTTGCGTTGTTAGGGATATTATTTTATTTACATATTCTTTAACAATTCAGATCATTTATAGTGTTGCAAATCAAAGCTGGATTTTGCCCAGGAGCCTCTTTTTCAGGTTTAAGGTTTATTCACATATTGTAAACCTACAACATGGTACCCACAGCTTTATTCTACTTCTGAAGGAAACAATGTTCAGAATTGTTATGCCCTGAAAAATCAATCAACTCTAACCAATTTGAATCCATGAACTTCATAACCAGATACAAGAATGGTAACAGCTAGTCCACCAGGTCCAACATCCATTCAAATACTCTGCATCACTAGATTTGATTATTAACTGTAATAAGAGTTCCTGGTCATTAACTCTTAAAATGGCACCATCATTCTTTCACTGTAATTTTAGTATATATCAATTTGAGTGAAAAAAATATTTTACTCCATATATTATTAATATTTAATTTTATCAAATTTTATTACATATTATATTTGATGTTATAATGATATTATAATATGATCCATTATTGGAACTGTGTTAAAAATAACAGTATTGGAAAATGTTAAATATTATATTTGAAGAAAAAAATTATACACCCAGACTGGGGTTTGGACCTAGGACCTTCTATGTCAATGCTCTACCACTCAGGTACCTGAGAAACTCCAATCTAAATGCAAATTTCGCTCTTATACACTGTTAATTCCCGATCGCCGAATGCTTCGAGCATTTGCTCGATCACGCAAATGACAATTTCTTGTTTAAGAAGACGTTTATTGGGAATTTAAACACTACTTTATAAAGTAGTATATTTTGATGTTTTTTATTATTAATTTAACACTTCCCACTGAAGGATAAATTATATTTGAAGAGAAAAATTATATTCTCAGACTGGGGTTTGAACCCAGGACCTTTGGCTTTCTAGGCCAATGCTCTACCACTGAGCTACCCGAGAAACTCCAATCTAAGTGCAAATTTCTCTTATACACTGTTAATTTATTATATATGTTGAATCGTCCAATTTTTTTTGGCCAATAGCTATGTTTGTTAGTGACATTTGGTATCAGATATTGAAAAAAAAAGTAATGCAAATTACTGCAGAACAATTGTGATAAATAGGATATAATCTAAAATTTTATTCAGTTTTAAAGAAACATAAATAAAAAATAAATGTTAACTGATATTCTTACCGAGATAAAGAGGCATGCCATTAGATGGAAGCATTTCTCCTGGTAACATTTTGGCACTATGAAGTATTCCATCAACTCTGAGAAAAACACGTGAACCATAACTCCCAGCTATAACTCTATGCCATTCTCCAATTGCTAGGACACTGCCTCCACGGACTACAATGGGGTCACCACGTTTACGGAGTTTCCTTGAGATGAAAAATATTTAAGATATATTCATACATTTATTGTATATCAAAACAAAATAGTAGTTTTTGATTTTTTATATAAATACATATGTAGTTTTATGATAATATAGTTCATATTCTCGTTACAGTTCACTTGTTGATTGAAGGATTTATGATCAATTAGATATTCATATGCAATTTAATATATATTTTTGTTTATAGGACCTTGCATTAACATTTGACAATCTTAACAGAACAATCATTAGAGGAAAATTCATATGGTTATTTTTCCATTATTAGCCAAGAAGAAGCCTGTAGAAATCCATAGAATTTTAACTTATACTGGGGGGGGGAATGCTTAATACAAATTTTATTATGATGACATCTATCATTATTTCTACTACATGTTCTTTCATTATTCTCAGTTTAATACTGTAGAAATTTATGAAATAACAGATAAATGTGTCTACCAACATGTAATTTTTGTTTGTACAAATGGTACAAACCATGTTCTTCACCACTTATATGAAGGATTATTATTAAAACTGTTTGAACAATTCTTGAGAAATTTTTCATTTCAAAAAAGGAATTTTCATACAAATTCATCTAAATTTTTCACTTATATTGATGGAAATTGAATCATCAAATCTTTATTGGAAGGCATTAAAATAAAATAAAAAAGAAAACCCTTTATTAGGAGTGTCTGGTTTTGATTTGGATTTCAGAAAGAATGCAAAAAATAATTTATTTTGAAAAGTTTCATAATCAAAATAGTTTTTAATGTGAACATCGTCATCATCATCTTAAAGGCACTACAACTTCAAAATTGAATGTTTTGGTCTTCTCAATAATCTTCCTCCAGACTCTTCTATCTTCTACCAATTTCAGGTTTGTCACTCTCATCTTCTTCAAATCCTGCCATCTCATCTTCTTCAAATCCTGCCATCTCATCTTCTTCAAATCCTGCCATCTCATCTTCTTCAAATCCTGCCATCTCATCTTCTTCAAATCCTGCCATCTCATCTTCTTCAAATCCTGCCATCTCATCTTAGGTCTACCAACAGTTCTAGTTCTGTAGGCTTCCATTTATAATAGTTTTTTAACTAATCTCTGTTGATCCATTCTTAGCAGATGATCAAACCATCCAATCCTAAGAAATCTGATATGATTTATTATATTTTGATTTTTAATTATATTATTTAATTCACTATTTGTTTTGTTTTTCTAAGTTTGGTCTGGTTCTTTATTTGGACCAAAATTTTTTCTATTAACAATTTTTTTTTTCTTTCTTTAAAAAATTAATTTTTGTTTGATTGTTTCTTTGAGAGTCCAAGTTTCACTTGCATAAGTTACTATTGGTCTTATTAGTGTTTTGTATAATCTTAGTTTAGCAGATTTAGATATTAGTTTACTTTTAAATAATTTTAATGTGCATAATACACTTTATTTTCATTTACAATTCTTTGTTTAACTTCTTCCAATGAATTGTATAATACATAAAATTCCATCTCCGGCCTATATAAACTGTTGCGAGGGTCAAAAGCGAGTCAGTTGTGAATTGACAGCATTACAGTGACTGTGATTGGGAGGAATTGTGGCAAGTGGAATCGTCAGAGACTGTAAAATAATTGTGTGATAGATCTTCTTCATGTAAGCCCATGTTTTCCTCAACAGAGATTTAGGCGCTCTCCCCCTATAGGGAAGCATTTGAACCATACTAATTTAGTTACACTTGTTTTCATATAGATGTCATTGGAGTGGCCTGTGGTCAGCGTTCTGCCTCATACTGACATCTAGGAAACCAAGGTAGTACTAGGACAGGAAAATTCAGTAAATTTTGCTTAGAGGCCTTTTCATTCAGACTTAAGGATCTTTTACGAGCCTGAAAACTTTCAGACTCGGGACCCACCGCTTAAAGTCCCTCCCAGAGGCCTTGCTCCTTGGATTTTTCCATCCTAAAAAAATCCATCGACCCCGGGACCAGAGGCAAGGAGCATAACCACTAGTCCACTGCGGCCGATTGTTTGATAGATAATCTTTAAAACAAGAATAAATATTACAGCAATTTGTATGTAGAATGTCAAGGAGAATTTATAGAATTAAAGTTATTGTGGAATATTACACAATCATATGTTGTTTTATGATGCAAAAATTGACATGCGGTAACGCATGGTAATATAATTGGAAGATTATTAGAATCCTATTCATGAGTTTTTGCTAATAACCACCATAATATTAATAATATTATACATACATTTAATAGAAAAATAAAGTTAAAGAAAATAAAATTTTTATGTGGCTCAAAGAATCTTACAAGAGAACTGTCAACCAATGCATGCTGAAACATACTTTGAAATTCCTTCCAGAGAAGCATTGTGATGTACCAAGGCTGTGTCAGAATTTTTTTTTATCTTTTTAACTGCAAGGCACTACCCAGTGCCAAATATCTCATTTAAATTATAGGAAAGTAATACAACTTCTCAATTGGTAGATTGGATAACCTTCACTACCTACTGTCAGCACCGGATCCTGCCTCATTCCACTCTGCTCTTACTCAAGCAGGAAGTCCATTTGCTCCATACAGTGGGTTGCCATTGCTAAATTCTGGCTTTAATTTCTGTGCCTTGCAGTTAAAAATGACATAATTTTTTGGATATGGCCATGATACTTCACAATGCTTCTCTGGAAGAAATTTGAAGGTAGATTTCAGCATGCAAAGGTTGACACTTCCCTTGTTAGACTTGTAAATCTATAATAAGATAAAGATGGAGTATGGCAGTGACATTTATTTATTTATTTAAATGCAGTGGCTTTTGAAATTTTTCATTAGCCAATAATAACTGAGGAAAACAAACAATAACAAGAAAGATTATAAAATGTTCATCATCTTTTCCCTGGCTTCCCAGTATCTGTCCACGAAACTGCTGGTTGTTAGGGTTGGGCAAGTTTGGATGTAATCAGCAGCTATATCTTCCATTGTGTTGCAGATGATACATTATTGAGTTGGTAGAAGACCAAGGCGATGAAGGTGTTTACCTAGGCAGTCGTGTCCTGTTGCAGTACGGAATGATGCAACGGCTACTCTTATGGGCCAATCTGGCAGTGTAGTTTGGATGGATGCTTTCCAAGGTTTGTCAGTCATTTGGAGCTCTAGGAAGGTTCTGAAGGCTTCTCTCACTCTGAAGTGGATGTTCATAGCTGCTCTAGAGTAAGATATAATGTTCGGTGATGTCTGAAGGATGTGGCAGTGACATTATTATAATGATATTGAATGTGTTAATATACCTGCAGCTACTCTAAGCTCCAGTATTCCTCCTTGTAGAGATATTGACAAAAAACTGTTGCTGTCCTTCTGTCCAACATACAGTACAAGTCCTCGATCATGAAGTGGTCTTACTTCCATATCTATTGTAGATTGCTGGAGATTAAGCTCTACTGGAGGTAAGGCAAGATATGAACGTATCCCAGAGAAAGCCACATCTGATAATGTTTCATCTGAAAATGCAATAATTTTATTACCACATTTTTTTCCCCTATATTCCATTAATATATTTATTCATATGTATGGGAATTATTGTATTGGGATAACTAATTAACCAGGTTCATGGTCATGTGGACATAAGCTCTCCATGCATTCCTAGCTTCAGTTAATGTTTGCCCTCTGTATAATCTACTTCTCTCAAATTGACTTCCCACCTCATTCTTAGCCTAGCTATTAGATACTTTCCCTCTGGTTTTCCTACAAGGAGTTTTCATGCCCCTCTTTCATTCCTCATTCGTACCTCTGATTCAAATTGAGATTTTTATTTCATTGATAATAATGTGTCATCATATGAGTGAAATAAATATAAATTACAGAAAATCCACATTAAACTTTCACTGTTTCTAACCCATTAAATTGTTTGTTTTGGTATTTTGATAAATGATATGCATAAAGTTGAATAAGCTATGAGTAAACACTTAATTTATGGTATTTGTATATTAATGTTATATAATACCTCTTTCACAATATCGTCCAGCTTTACCAAGAGGGCAGTCACATTCATAACTATTTATGAGAGGAACACATGTTGAACCAGAACTGCAGTTATGTCGGGTTGAGTCACAAGGATTGAAGTGAAGTGCACATGTTGGACCAAATCGACCTTCAGGACACAAACATCTGCAAGAAAACATTTCCTTAATGCAAAATAAATTCATTGGATATATATATATATATATTTGATTAAGAAAGTTTTCTTGGGGTATTCCTTGATAATGGCTTGTGAGATCATGCCAAAACGTCGGAATCAGTGGCCAGATGCCGACCTTGAATTCATGATGCAGAAAACTCAAGAAAACTTTCTTAATCATACTTATATCCACAAAAATCCTGACCAGGATTGAACCTGGACCCGCATCATCGCAAGAGAGTATCTTACCGACTGCTCCATTAAAGCAAACGATACAAATACTGCATAAAGAAAGACTTATGCTGCCCACCCACTTTATACTCAAAACAAGTCAGCACATGTAAAACAACATACTGGTGTGAATCGCTTTTCAAAACTCTAACTTTCCATCATCAATTTTGTCAAAGGCTGTACAATACATACGTGTATGTGGCTCCATGATGTAAACAGGCTCCACCCTGTTGACAAGCATGTTCATGGCATTCAGTTGTACCACATTGTCCCACACTGCGGCCAGTAGCAGCTTGAATTCTCTGAAGAGCTATTGCAACTCTCCCTGCTCGCAATTCTACATCAAATAGACAGCCAGAGAATCCAGAATGTAAGGGGAGATCGTGAGGCAGGAGAGAAAAATTACCAGATTCGTGTCCTCCTGAAAAAAAAATTATGTAATAAGAGAAACTCATGGTTACGACTGCCAAAATTATAACAATAATTATTAAGGCATGATTGTGAAAGTAAATCAACTGTTCTAAAGTAGGACAGCCTCTTTCTTATAAATTTATATTGGTATAATTGAATAAGTTTGTATGTGGGGGTGCACATAATGCACTGAGATATATGAAAAAAGTCAAAGCACTGGAATAGATGAAGTTAAGTAGACAAATTTTAATGTTTAATTTTAGAAAGAAAAATCAATGCTCAGACTGGGATTCGAACCCCGGATCTCTGACTGTGCATCAGTACTATATTAATTACACCATCCAAACTCTGATACGAACGTCAACAATTTTTTCCACTTATACAATGTGTTAAGAAAATGTGGTTGACTGGAAGTCTTGTAAAGTCTCATATATAAACAACCCTTCAATTGCATTGCATGGATTTCTCAACTCAATTTATAGTTAGAATAATCACCTCCTTTTTTCACAGAAAATGTTGAAAATTACGTTCTTGTACTGCTACACATCCTGAAATGTTTTAAAGAAAGTTCTGAATTTCCAATTTCACAAGAAGAATAATTAATGCATGTGAATTCAAACTTTCTTAAAAGATGTTTGTATGGTAGTACAAGGACATCATTTTTAACTTCTTCTTTGACTTGAGTTATGTACACAAGACTTTACCAGCCAATTAACTTGCTTCCAGTTGCCACTGAGGTCATGCATTCTTGGCACATTGCAAAAATAATGACATTCTAGATCATAGCAACATGGTTGAGATTTCAACTGGCATGAAAAGTATTAATACAGAATTATCTAGAACCCATAAATAGATGTGTGTTTAGTCTTCTTTGATAATTATTTCCTAATTTAAATCTTAAGAGGATCTATACCTAGTGAGAATAAAAATGTAAATAAACTCAGACCTTCCAATCTGGGTGTATACAGTATCTTCCTATGCCCAATTTTAAGTTTTGATTCTATTCCTCCATCAACTTTATCCTTCCAGTCATCATCCTGCAGTCCCCTGCCCTTCATCAAATTCATAATTCCCTCTATACATGTCTTCGGTCTCCCTTTTTTTCCCCTATTTGGAACCCACTTCAAACTCCTAACTGGCAAACTATCTTAATTTCCAATCTGGCTTTAAGTATAAAAATAGACCTCAAAAATATATTGTAATATTTTCTCGTGGATTTGTTTGCTGGTTTAATTTTCTTTTAGATAGTATAAATTATATAATGTTGTAACACAAATTACCAAGATAGAGAAGTGATCTAGTGTTGAGTTGTGTAAGACGCCCAGGAGATTTTCCACTCACATTACCAAGATTGTCCACCATAAGCCAGGCAAGTTGTCCTATCCTACCCAGCCTCACTGTATGAGGCCGATTTAGTTTCTGAGTCACAGGATGTGGTGTAAAAATTCTTCGAGGACCTGAAATTAAATTGTTAATATTTATATTCAAGTGTATTATCTATGAGGTTTAATATAAGATTAAATTAAAATACTTCATACCTCACCTCATATCCAGGCTTCTAATTGTACTGCAGTTTCAAAGCCTTGGAAGCTTCATCTTCAGTAATATCTCATCGACTGATGTTACTGAAGATGAAGCTCTTCAGATCGACATAACATCAGTTGACGAGATATTATTGAAGTGAAGCTTCAGTATAATTAGAAAGCTGCAGTATAATTAGAAGACTGGTTATGAGGTGAGGTATGAAATATTTTAATTTAATCTTATATTATGGTGTGCAAATAAAAAAATTATAGCATACATTTAATTTAAATATATTCTGACATAGAACAAAAATGTGTATGTCAAACTGAAAATCATAAAAGTGATTATTAATTTCAATAAGAACATTATATAGTAAGGGCCTGAGAGAAAAATTAAATTAAATACATTATGTTATACTTGTGGACAGAAACAGGAAGCTACCACATCTATAATTTCCTAGTAAAGTTGCAAAACATAGCATGAAAATGCTATGATTGCAGAGAAAGACCTGCCCTTGGGCAGAAATACTACGAATGGATGCTTTACTTAATAAATAAGTTTCGTCTGTATTATTCTTACCTCATATGGTTGTTTCTATTAGACATATGAGGTAAGAATAACAGACTAACTGAAGATGGGGCAAACATGCCTAAACGTATGTCTAATAGAATCAACCATATGAGGTAAGAATAATAGAGGCCAAACTTATTAAGTAAAACCTCATAATGTTACTTCTATTGTATTTTCAAAAAAAATCTATGCTATACTATCCATTTTTTGCATTATATTGTCAAATTTTTATATTGCCAGTTTTTCTGGTTATTAAATTCATAGTTATGGCATTGATCTAATGATTTACTGTTGATTCTAGAGATAATAGTGATCTGATACCTGAACCAAGATTCCATGTGAGAACCACATATCCTTTAATGAAACTAACTGCTAAATGATCAGCTCTGGAATCGTGATATCCATCTTGTCCTACAAATACCATGAGAGCTATTTGTTCCATTGTTGATGGTACAAATTTGAATTTTAGTTCCATGCTGTTATGAATAGCTCCTGGGATTGGATATGCAGCATAAGAAGCAAATCCACCAACTGTTGATGAGAAGGAAGGTTGTCCAATCTCAAGATCTGTAAAATTAAAGAATAATGAAGGAACTGAAATTTCTTGAGTAGATATAAGTCTTGAGTAGTGGCTGGGTAGTTCAATTTTCAGTCTGGATAATTTGTCAATGAATTTGTAGTTGAAGTTGAGAAATTTATATTTCTAAAAGTTTATTCCATAAATTTTATTTCAAATTATAGGGCTATTCAGAAAGAAGGAACAGACTTCAAACATTTATATCTTCCAAACTACAAAAAATAGAAACACAATTCCAACGCTCCTGGAAAGAGAAAAGTTTGAAATTCTGATCATGGCCACATTGGTGCTGTTGCTTGTCAAGTTGATTGCTTGTATTAAAATGACACAATAGGATGTTGAATTGGAATAGGAGGAGCAGAAGATCAACTTCATTACCAATGGCATCCCAGGTCACCCGACCTAATGTCATGTGATTTTTATCTGTGGGGTTACGTAAAAGATTGTGTTTTTATCCCCCCTATGCCTGACACTCTTGAAAATCTGCGACATTGAATTGTTAAAGCTGTGAATTTGATAACTAGAGACCAGCTGATTCGTGTGTGGCAAGAAATGAGCCACCGTTTTGATATTTGTCATGTAACACATGATGCTCATATTGAATGCATAAAGTAGTGAAATTTGAACTTTTCTCTTTCCAGGAACGTTGGAATTGTGTTTATATTTTTTTGTAGTTTGGAAAGAAATGAATGTTTGAAGTCTGTTCCTTCTTTCTGAATAGCCCTGTACATAATCCTTAACAGTTAACCTAAATAAGACCATATTAAATCATATTTGAAGAGAAAAATTATACGCTCAGACCGGGACTTGAACCCGGGACCCTTGGTTTTCTAGTCCAAGTGCTCTGCCATTTGAGCTACCTGAGCAAGTACCGATCTAAATGCAAATTTTTCTCTATATACGTAAAAATTTGCATTTAGATCGGTACTTGCTCAGGTAGCTCAAATGGTAGAGCACTTGGACTAGAAAACCAAGGGTCCCGGGTTCAAGTCCTGGTCTGAGCGTATAATTTTTCTCTTCAAATATGATTTATCCATCATTGAGATGTATGAAATTAATAATAAGAACATCGAAGACCATATTAGTTGGCTCACAAGGGAAATATCAATCATAGTTTCACCGATGGCATGGGGTTTTCCTTTAACTTATTTAGACTTAAATAAGTACACAGTTGCTATGTAAAATTTTTATTTTCACTTTATTTTCTTCTCACAATTATCATTAAATCTTCAATCACAGTTTTATCTTACAACTATTCTTCTTTTAAAGAATATCGCTACACTGACTGACCGGCCTTCTCTTCTGCTCTTTTATATAAGCGGGAGGAAAGCTCTTGAAAATGGCTTCATGCAATTTTGGTGCCCAGAATTCTCTAGGCGTGGATCCTTCTCCAAGGGGAAAGGAGAGGCCAGTAGAACCATCTGGCGACACACTCCAGACAATTCTGCCGGCTTGCAGGTGATATAACTCTCCAGGGGCAACTCGCCAGTGCAATTCAAATGCTGCTAGGTGCGACACGTAATAATAGCATGCCGAAACCTACCTTGAAATTTCTTTTAGAGAAGCATTGTGATGCACTAAAATCTAGCACCAAAAATAAATAAAAAATGTCCTTTAGAAAAGAAAATGGTCGTTTTTATCACATGAATCATAAATAAAATTCGTTTCTGGAATTGTATAAACATGTTGAAGGAATATGAAAAGTACACACAGCACTGATGTTACTCATAACTTTATAAGCACAGAGCATGAATACTGGTGTGCTATGTTAGAGTTTGTATAAACAGTAATAATTGGAAAATTAACATAATTTATACAATTCTTGAAAACAGCATTTTAGAAGGCTTGTCTTCTATCGTCAGCTCATTCCGACTGTTGAATTGATGGTTGGCAATCTTGTAGGTTGCTTCCTCCTCCTCCTTTAGGATGAACTTCCAAATCAAATCCTTTTCCCTGGGAATTTAAAAATCAAAACTTTTTCCTTATATTTCTGCATGGTCAAGAATCGAAGTAAATAGAAAACTATTGAAACAGATAAATCCAAAGAACTCGCAGATTGGGAGAAGATTTACGTACAGAAATATAAGGGAAAAACTTTTGAATTTTGAAATTCCTAGGAAAAATGATTTGATTTGGAAGTTCATCGGTTAACCTAAAAAGGGAATAGCAAAGAACCTACAAGATCATCAACTACCAATTCACAGTTGGAACGAGCTAACAAAGAAGGCAAGTCTTATGAGACAAATAATTCTATAAATTATGAAGTGAGTTGTCAATTTTCTGATTCTTAATGTTTATTAAAAAAAATCATAGTGTTACTTCTTAAAAAAATTCTTAAAAATATATAAATTGTTTGTATGTCTACCATTAGAAGACCCAGCTATGACAGGTTGGCATGTAAGCTGTCATGTGGTGGACATAACTATGAAATCAATACTTTTAAAATTTATATTAAAGTACTGTTCAGGTTTTATGTTATAAAATAAGATAAAATCAAATGTTTCATACCTCTCCTCATACAGGGCAAGTCAAAATGTTGTGCAGGTTTTCAGAAATTTATTATGTGAAATGTAATGAACATATAATATTGTGAGACATATTGTATGAAAGGTAAACTCTCAAAGTTTTTTTTTTTAAATATTCACAGATGTTCTATGTGAGCGCCTTTTGTTACACGACAGATGTCAAGCCGATATTCAATCTCCTGCCAAACTTTCTGTAGCAGTCCGCGGTCGATATCAGCAATGGCTGCTGTGATGCGGGCACGCAGTTCATGCAGTGTTGTTGGAAGTGGTGGTACGTAAACATGATCCTTTACAAGACCCCACATGAAGAAATCACACGGGGTTAGATCTGGTGAACGAGGTGGCCAATGAATGAGTTGTTGATCACCCTGAGATGCACGGCCTATCCAGCGTTGTGGTAAAGCCGTATTCAAATGGTCTCGAACACTGCCATGGTAATGTGGAGGGGCACCATCCAACTGCAGAATGAAATCTGGACTATCCGCTTCAAGCTGCGGAAGGAGCCATTGTTGTAGCATATCAAGGAAAGCATGTCCGTTCACAGTACGTTCATGAAAGAAAAAGGGCCCATAAACCTTTGCATGGGAAATGGCACAAAAGACATTCACTTTCGGAGAATCGCGTTGATGTTCCAGAGTTGCATGGGGGTTACCAGTTCCCCAAATCCTTACATTGTGTCTATTCACTTTTCCTGAAAGGTGGAAAGTCGCTTCATCACTGTAAACTACCCTCTCATGGAACTCATTCTCTTCCATTAATGCGAGAAAATCAACACAGAAGGACGCTCGCAAAGCATAATCGGCGGGTTTTAAGGCTTGAACCAGTTGCAAGTGGTAGGGTTTCATCTGTAAACGTTTCCGGAGAATCCGCCATACAGTTTTTTGTGGTAGTTGAAGTTCTGTCGCTCCCCGGTAGGTGGATTTCTGTGGACTCCGCACGAAGCATGTGCGAACGCGTTCGACTGTCTCTTCACTCGTCGACGGACGGCCAGTCGATTTTCGTTTACAGATACAGCCTGAATCCCTAAATTGTGTGTACCACTTACGAATGGATCTCCCATCCGGCGGGTCTTTATCGTATCTGGTACGGAAATGTCGTTGAACACTAGTCACAGAGTTGTTTACATGGTAATCAAGCACACAGAAAGACTTCTGATCCCCAGTCAACGCCATTTTCCTTTACTGCTCTGCTGTTGACGTCTTGCGGGTGAACGCGGAACTTTAGAAGTGGACAACTAAACTTTGAGAGTTTACCTTTCATACAATATGTCTCACGATATTATATGTTCATTACATTTCACATAATAAATTTCTGAAAACCTGCACAACATTTTGACTTGCCCTGTATTAACCTTCTAATCTTCTTTACTTAGAAGATTAATATGAGGAGAGGTATGAAACATTTGATTTTATCTTAAATTAAACCTCATAGTGATTTATTCCTATAAAAGTTCAATATATGTAATAAGATATTAAATATAAAATTGGTACCGGTAAGTCAGCCATCCTCAACTCAATTATTAAACTTCATCAAGTAGTTCCAACATGGAGGCCTTTCAAAAACAATGTTTCATCTTCTGCATTTTAACTGGTACTAATGTTTCTAGGTACCAGTTAAAATGCAGAAGATGAAACATTGTTTTTGAAAGGCCTCCATACTGGAACTATTTGATGAAATTTAATAATTTGGTTGAGGACAACTGACTTACCAGGTTCCAATGTTATATTTAATATCTTATAACTTTGAAAGTCACTATGTATGTATTAGTGGTCATATAAATGAAATAAAGGTAATACCATGTTCACAATAAATTCCATGTTTTCCCAGAGGACATAAACACAAGAAGCCACTCCCTGGATAAGGCACACAAGTTGAACCATAATAACAAGGATTGTCCTCACAGACTGATTGTTCACATGTTGTCCCCACAAATCTGAAATTGTTACAGCAATGTAGTATGACTTCTTTAAAAAAAAATAAAATTATTAATCCAGAGGAGTATAACCTTTCATGTTCATTTTTATTAGATAATACTATACGTAACAGGTATTATATAAAAATAGAATGCAAATATGAATTGAAAACTTTACACTTCACGTAACATATTTTGAAAATTAATAAACAGAGTAAAACTTTATGACTAACCTCATAATTGTAGAGAAAAAAGAAAAGCCACAGGTTGGTTGGTCCTGGAACTTGAACTCAAGACCTACTGAATAAGTGTCTTAAAATGCTACTGTTTGAACCAACACATTTGATATCCTAATATTTAAAGGGTTATTTATTATATCTAGGAGATTGTGATGGGCAGGTTGTATTGCTTGAATAAGTAACAGTATAAATATTTTCAAAAATTTTATTGGGAGATCCTTGGAGAGAAGACCATTAAAAATGACTAGGCATAGGTGAAAGGATAATATTTGGAACTGATGTCGGAAATAAGAACTAGATTCATTTGGGTGAGATTAGGGACCAAGAGAAAGGTTAGTGAATATAGCATTTAACCTCCAAATTCCATAAGTCGTGGAGTTAGTTACCATATTTACGCATGCATAGGCTGCATCCAAGTTTTGTGATAATAAATTGGGGGAAAATATTTGTCATATTTTCATTAAGAAGCAGTGCAAAAGACAAGTAGGCCTACACCGTTTTTAAATCTGGCAATGTTGTAAATTCCAAAGCTTCTGTTGCCGGCTATGTAACGGTACCTTTGGACTGCGGCTCAGTCGATAACACAAGGGTAAAAGGGACGGTCAGTTGGTAGATACAGTATTCATTGTCATTCCTGTTCACTGTGTGTAAACATGGGTCGGTGCAGAGCAAGTTATACCTCCAAATTCAAGCTACAAGTGGTGCGATATGCTGCAGAACACGGAAATAGAACAGCAGGAAGAAAGTTTGATGTGGACGACAAAAATGTGTGACAGTGGATCCAAACAAAACATGAACTTGAAAACACATCACAACATTCACAATCTTTCTGCGGAAAGAAACCGAAATATCCACAATTAAAAAGAGTTTTCCTGGATTACATACGGAAAACAAGAGCAGACGGATTTTCTGTATCCGTCAAAATCATACAATTCAAAGGCCTTAAGATAACCAAGAATATGGAAATTCCATGCAATGAATTTAAGGCAAGTTATGGCTGGGCAAGGCGATTTATGACATGTCACGAGCTTGTAATTTGGTGGTATACATCAATAGAGCAGAAACTTCCCGATATATACGAGTTTTCTAGTTATTTCATGTATAAGCTGCACCCTAATTTTGAAACTTATATTTTAGGTAAAAAAGTGCGGCCTATACATGCGTAAATATGGTATTATAAATATCATTCCATACCATTAACAATATGAAACATCAACATTGAACTCAATTTATATATTTTTTAAATGTTCATTGATAGTACTTACCCTGATGGACAAAGACAGTGCCAAGCATCTCTGTGCTCTACGCAAGTTGCACTTCCAAAACAAGGATTTGACAGACATGCCAAAGATGAACATTCTGTGACATCATATCCATCAACTGCATCTCTAAATACACTCCGAGTTTGGTTGTCAATCTGAAAGAGATACTATTATTATAGACTTTACAACTCACCTCACAATTAAAATATAAAATTATGGAATATTCACCTGAAAGGTCCGTCTCCTCAACTTAATTAATTATTT
This sequence comes from Diploptera punctata, assembly GCA_030220185.1. Lineage (NCBI taxonomy): Eukaryota > Metazoa > Arthropoda > Insecta > Blattodea > Blaberidae > Diploptera > Diploptera punctata. Next base: position 267,631 of record JASPKZ010007151.1, read on the forward strand.
AACTGTAGCGCTTTAAAACTGGTGTTTCAAATCCTGGTGAAACACCAGTTTTAAATCCTGCCGATGATGGGACAAGTTCCGTAAGCGCTATAGTTAAATAATTAATTAAGTTGAGGAGACGGACCTTTCAGGTGAATATTCCATAATTTTATATTTTAATTTTGAGTAATACCTCAACGGAACACATCATGCACCTCACAATTGTAGAGACAAAAGAAAAGCCAAAGAGTAATGCATTCCTTTCTGATGGTATTAAAGGGACCAAGCTTACCTCTTGCCTTTGAATTACTAATGAGTACAAGGTCATGAGATAAAACTTCAGTATACATATATACAACTTTAACTTTTCTATGGTGCACAGTATAAATGACAAGTAAAAAATTTAATTGTCCAGTAATTCTTCAGTTAAGGAGAATATTAATTTTAGTTAATCCCAAGTTTTTTTTTTTGAGTTGTGAAGAATTTAATCAATATTAAAAATATGTAAGACATTTATACCATTCTAAAGAACACATTTTTCTTATTTGTGTGGTTAGAATTTTTCTTAAGGAAGGGGAAAAACCAAAATCTTTTCAAATTTAACAATTCTTGGTACAATATAATTGTTTAAACCTATTAGACTAAACTAAATATTAAATATTAATAAGTGATAATGCAACAATACTTCAAACAATTTTACTATAATTTTATTTTAGAAAGAAAAATTAATGTTCGGACCAGGACTTGAATCCTGGATATCTAACTCTGTATGTTAGTATGATACTGATTATACCATGAGAACCCCGATATGAATGTCAACAATTCTTTCCATTTATATAATTCTCTTTCATTAGAAGGCCTATAGCCATCACTACCATCTGATGAAAGAGAATTATATAAGTGGAAGAAATTGTTGACATTCATATCAGGGTTCGAATGGTGTAATCGGTATCATACTAATCTACAGAGTTAGAGATCTGGCTTTGAGTCCCAGTCCAAACATTAATTTTACTTTCTAAAATAGAACTATGTCCAATTCTGGAAAATGTTCTTCTTCTTCATCATCCAGAGATTAAGCCTGTTGGCTCGTTTCAGTTTCATGAAAGCTAGAATTGTTAAAATTGTTCAGACCATCTTTTGTGTGTGCGTCCAACATTTCTCCTTCCATGTGGTTTATAATTTAGCAATAATTTTGGATATCTTTCTTCTGGCATTCTATCAACATGTTCTTTCCAGACTTTCCTATGTTCAATTATTCGATCTATGTTTGAAAATATTTAGTTCCTTTCTTATATCTTCATTTCTTTTCTTATCCAGCAGAGTATATCCTGCTATATTTCTTAAAAATCTCATCCCAGCTGCTTCCAATCTTTGTTCTTGTCTTTTAGTGATCGTCCAACATTGTGATCCATACATCAATACAGGAACAGCCATTACTTTATAAAATTTAATTTTTGTTTCTTTTCTTGTGTTTTTAAGGGTTCTTTTAATATTGCCACACATTAGATTAAATTTATTTATTTTATCATTAATATCTTCAATTTTAATATGTGATAAATTGAAACCAAGATATTTAAAACTATTTACTTGCTCAAAAATGTTACCATCAATTACTATTTTTGCTCTTAAGATATCATGTCCTGTAAATACTAAAATTTTAATTTTATAATTTCTTCCTTCCAAGTATTAGGCCAAGGTCTGTTACGATCCTATAGAAAATTTTCCCTCCAGCGTTTTGATCCTTCCAGGAAATTCTCATATAAGACTTGAAAGCATAATAATAGTCCCTTCGATTGGTTGCTGGCCAAAGGAAGGCAAGACCAGTGATGGGGCTCCCATCTTATAGCCTCTGGTCAGGCTTTTCTGGAGAAGAAAATGAAATTTTAAAATTATAATTGGCACTTATTTTTTTCAAATTAGAAATAGCTCTTTGTAGATCATCTGAACTGGAAATCACTACTTGATCATCGACAAATAATATTGTATCAAACAATTTATTATTTATTTTAAAATGTTTATTTAAATTAATCTGCCACTTAAACTTAACTTCATCTATATATAAATGGAATATGGAAAATGTTAATTTAAAAATATAACATCAAATTTCTATAAGTTAAATTCTCAATGCAGTTACATTGGGGGCAGATGCCTCACCTCATCCTGTATCCCCTTGTCAATTCCGAAGCATTTGGTATGATTGAAATATTTGATTTTTTATTACTTTTAGATATATGTAAAAATGAATTCTCTTCCTCTCATATAAAATGTTTTATATTTCAGAAACAGTTCATCAAGATACCTGAAGGGATTGCATGCAGCCTGTGAATCCCATGGTAAGTGGAGCTTCATTTAGAACTAAAAACTGGGGAGGTATTCCTGCTAGATGTAGCCATGAATTTGATCTAGTTTGTGTTGGTGATGAAGCCATTTGCTCCCCACTCATTGCTAATGTGTTGTTGATTCTTAAAGATGCAGCACATCGTCTGAAATCTCCACTTGGTGGAAGCAATTCTAATCTGTAATTAAACAGTATTATCAAAGTAAAGTAAACTTAATTTTTAACATTTTAAAAGAATGATCTCAAATATTTACATTATATTTATACTAAATCTCTACAAATAGAATTTCTGAATCTTAGTGGTCATTGTTTATATATACAGTGGATTATGTTCAATAGGACTTTCAGTTAGTATGATCACTTGCATAATAGGAAACATACATGTTAGAAAGAAATATGCATGTTAACATTTGGTTAACAGGACCAGTTGCTGTATTGAACTTAGATCAAGGTCCTATTAAGCTGATATATTAAATTAAATTAATGTTGGGAAGTAAACATTATGAGATATAATTATTGAAATTCATCGGAGAACATTTTTTGACAACTCACGTAATAAATTTCGTGTTTTTCACGAAACCACGGTTTCAAACATAATCACGGTTTTGTGATAAACACGAAATTTATGAGGGGAGTTGTCAAAAAATGTTCTCTGATGAATTTCAATGATATATTAAAGATATTTCTTTTGAGATTTCTCAGTAAAAATGAACTTATAATGATTATCTGCCTATAATATAATATATATTTAGTTATTTTTCTCAGTTACTTATTTTTTTCAATTTTCTTCCTCTCCACATCAATTAGCAATAGTTTAATTCCTAAAATTTAGCTTTCCTACAACTCATATAAAAAGGTAAAGTGTAAAGAAAATGGTTGGTTGGTATCTAATGTTCATTAGAGGCTTAGGGAGAGAAAAAAAAAGGTTGAAAATGAACATTGAGAAGGCAGTTCTTTTATCTGACCCCCTAAATTTTGAATTGTCAATTCTCGACTTTACACAGGGTACATAATTCCTGTGCTGCATAAAAACAATGTCTAGGGTGGGTGATGAAGGAGAATAAACTTTTAAAGAAAATTAACTCTGTATCCAGTTTATAACATTCAGATTTTATTTCAATATATTTGAGATGTATATTTAAAAAATTTAATTTAAATTATACATTAGAAATAAATAGTTAAACTTTTGTAAATTTTTATTTCTTGTACAGTAAAACTTCATTAATTTGGACTCCATTAATCTGGATGTAAACTAATCTGGATGTGTAGTCAAAAATATATTTTTTTTATAACGAAGACTCTCAATTATGTTATTGCTTATTGTATATTATGTTTAGGTTCATTTTGTTTCATCTCAAACTATGTAAAACAATTGTTGTTGTATTATATTTATATTTGAAGAGAGAAATTATACATTCAGACTGGGGTTTGAACCCAGGACCTTTGGCTTTCTAGACCAATGTTCTTTCCCTGAGCTACCTGAGCACTTCAATCTAAATTCAAATTTTTCTCATATACATTGATAATCCCCGAGTGCTTCAATCTTACAAATGGCGGCTTCTTTATTAAGGAGACCTATTATTGTGAATTTTACATTACATATAAAGCCAGTATGGCCTCTTTCAATGTTTTATTATTCATTTTATACATCTCAATGATGGATAAATTATTTTGAAGAGAAAAGTTATACGCTCAGACTGGGGTTTGAACTGGATATTGCCATGTTATTCTCACCCTTCCGTCGCTGTTCCTTTCTATATATTATTGAATTCTGCAAGAAGTGATCAATAGTATGAGAACACTTCTCTCTCTTGCCTACATTTTGTACAACTAATTAGATTAACCAACATTTCAAATTGATTTTGTTGAACGATATGACAATAAGGAAATTTTCATGTGCAACTATACTCTTATTCTCATAACCATATGAAGTTCTGCTTTAATTAATAGTAAAATGATAGTGTCAAAAAGCTCAAATAAGAGTATATTGTTTCAAAAACCCCCTGTGGACTTTCACCTCGACGTGGTGGGGGAGCCGAGTACTCAATGAACCAGACAACCAAATCGGGGAAGTTTAGCTTTGCTAACTTGCCGATTGGTCAGAATCGAGAGGAAACTAAGAATAGTCCGCAACGTGGGAGACGTCTGCCAGAAGGTTGACATCGACCAAGAAGTCTGCAACGGTCTATGAGGCAATGTGATACCAGGCGATCATCATAACGGCTCAAGGGGCGGAAGCAGCAACCCTCTCTAAAGGGGTTAATACTTAGAGGAGCATGGATAGATGCTCTGAGACAGCAGTCCTGTCATTATCCTTACCCTGCACAGCACTCGTAACACGGTCAGGGGACATTTATTACTACTGATTCATCTCAAAGCAAAGGCCGGATTGGATAAAATGCTTATCTTCAGCACATATTACGCATGAATGAACATCGCATACCAAGAAGAATGTATAATTATAAACCAAAAGGGAGAAGAACGTTGGGAAGACCATTGAAGAGATGGGAGGACCAATACGACCTATAATGAGATCGGAACAGGCCATTGGGCCTAATCCTTGTTGTTGATGATGATTGTTTCTTAAAAATCAATTGAGAGAAAGGATTAATATTGTACCATCAACATTAGTCAAATGTTATATCATAAAAGTTGGCTGTCTAGTTTTTTTTTTTATTCTGTAAATCTGGGAACTCTAACCTCCAAACGAGCTGGGTTAACAAAGTTTTATTGTATTTTATATTTTTCAGTAGGTAGTCTCATGGGATAATGGTCAGCATTTCTGACTACATTTCATGAGGTCCCGGGTTCAATTCCCAGTCAGACCATAGGGATTTTTCCTTAAAGGTCTTCCTATGGTCTGGAATTTAGGTTAAGGACTCTCCTGGTGCTCCATTACAATTTATTATCCATCATATCATCGGGATAACATAACTCAGCTTTCCAGGTGCTCCAACAAACCTAAAAAATGGAATATAATTCCACCAATGCCTGGGGAGAAAACCAGAAATGTCATAAAAGATAATCTCTGGCATTCAACATAAAAAAAATGAAAATTTCAGTAATAGAAGTTTTTGATATATTTTCAAAACTACAGGGTGTAAATGATATAAACTGCCATATTTACAATACGCAGTTTGATAATTTTTTATCTCATAATTCGTAAGGGTTTATTCATATGTTATGTGACGAAGGGGCCCTTTAAAAATATTAATAATTTTAACTACTGCAATTAAGGTCAAAAATAGATAGGATGCTAATATCAAGGTAATAACGTTTGTAGACTTTATTTCAGATGGGAGATTTTTTGATGCCATAATAAACAAATTGTCCACCGCTGTGGTCTCGGGGTAGCATGCTGCCTTGTCACGCAGCGGGCCTGGGTTCGATCCCTGGTCGGGACAGTTTTTCTGGGTGAGGTTTTTATCGGGGTTTTTCCTCACCTGTAAGACAAATGTCAGGAAAACTTTAAGGCCCAAACGGTCCCCAAAATCATATGGCCATCGCAATCATCATCATTCATATTCATCTTACGTTAAGCTTAGGATTAGGGACTCACCTGGCACACCATTATCATCATCATCATCCATCATATCATCGGGACAACATAACCCTGCCTTCCAGGCGCCCCAATCCCAGAAGTGGGTTACAAGTACGCCATGCCAGGAGATAAACCAGGATTGTCGAAAGACAACCTGGGGCATTTGAAAAAAAAATAATAAACAAATTCTTGTTTTCATTTCAAGCCTGGTACATACTGTTTACTTGTATTTAGAGTCAAAATCTTAGATTTGGTCATGCAAAGTGAAATGGCGGAGACTTATATTTTGTTATATTTGTTGGCTTTCTATGCCAATGCTTTACAAATTCATGTACCTGATCACTCCAATCTAAATGCATTTTTTTAAAATATATTTTGTTATTTGAAGGTCTATAGTCTCAGTTATGTCAGTAAGCAATTCTGATGAGTACATTGCATCAGGTTATTTGACTGGATCGTAAGCATAGTGTAATAAAAATTAATGCAGTTGTGTTACCATAATATTGGACTGAAAAAATCCATTCCCTATTTAAAAAATATTAGATTGAAACAAAACTTTTTTCTGGGTAATTATAAACAAATTTATTATATTTTTGTGTTTAGTTGTTTGTAGTCTAATATCAAGAAGATTTGCCAAATTATGTCATTTGCACTCTGTATAATAAGAATCAGCCAATGAAAGTTATTTAATAATATAAATGTAAAGATGAGTGTGTTGACTTATTTAACAATGTAACAAACTTACGTGACTAGTACTGTGAGATCAAATCCATTATTGACTCTTAATTGGACCTCACTGAAGAGCATGGTTTGAATTCCACATGAAAACTGGAACTTGAGTAGACCATCCTCTAAATAAAGATACATGTACATGTCAGGAGTGAGGTGTGCATACAGGAGAATACCAGTGGGGGCCATTGTACGGGCCACCAATGAAATATGAGTCCCAGTACTGTTAGTAAGTCTGTGGCTCAGATATGATTGTCCTGTGAATGCTGCTACTCGTATACCCAGTTGCTCTTCACATAGTCCTCCTTCCCAGCCAAACTTACATACGCACTGAAAAACATAGTTAATCTCATTGACTATTTAACTCATGCCCCAAATGGTAGTCAATGACCAATCACGTTTCAATGAATTTTGTTTTACAACCAATGACAGTTGTGTTTTATCTCACTCTTTATTGATTTCTCTTTATCAGCTCCTGCTTTTATAATAAAGAAAGCTCCTGCTTTTTAATATTCTGAACAGCTCAGAGCATTATTTTTCTCCAACAAATACATTGAATATAGCAAATAATAAACAGATTCCTTGATTTTACTGAGTTGTTAACTAAAAAAATAAATTAATAACTTATAGTGTTGATTATAATATACAGTTTGATATGTTTAAATGTTTCTTCACTAGGGTGCATTATTACAATATTGCAAACCTATTTGGAAATAAGTAATATGATCAAGTTGCAGTGAATATACATAACCTCACATTGAACTTTCATAGGGAAAAAAATCATTATGAGGTTTAATTTAAAATTAAATTAAATGCTTCGTACCTCACCTCATATCCAGGCTTCTAGTAGACTGCAGTTTTGAAGCCTTGGTGGCTTCATTTACAGTACCCTCTCGTTAACTGATGTTATGTTGATTGGAAGAACCACTTCCTCTTCCCTCTGTTGGTGGACCGATAAACCCCCGGATCCAGTCAGAATCGGCAGAATTTTGAATATTTTAATGTGGATTTTCTCCCAAACCGTCAGTTCCTTTTGTTTTTCTATCTGTTTAAGACTGAATATGACTGGATCCAGAAGACTGGATATGAGGTGAGGTATGAAGCATTTAATTTAATTATGACCTCACGTTTCTGATTTGTTTTCAAACATCACCGTTTACATTAAATATATAAATATTTTAAAATACCGGTAACTACATTTAAATAATGTTTTTTTTTTGAGTAAACAGCTTAATTTTATTCGCTAAATAGTCCTAACAAATGCTACTCTTGATTTCCAAATCCTCTAGATAAATTGGAAATCACTCTTGGCATTACTTATGAAAGTATAAAATATTTTTGCTCTGTGTCTGATGGAAAATATGTTATAGAGTTTCAAATCCTATGGCATTTGCTTACAATAATAATAATAATAATAATAATAATAATAATAATAATAATAATAATAATGAGATAGGAGAAAATAAAAATGTCCCAACAAATGAATTGTCTCTGACGCTAGTATTTGATAGCCATGTTTAGGAGTCACCCTCAGGGGTCCCCATCTAGGGGATATGTGGATGGCGACCACAAGGTGCCCAAGCTGAGCAAAACATTGCTTCCATTTACTTGTGTTTTGCTCCTTAACCAATCTGGTATTTCTTCCTTTTCTAGTACCAGATCCCTCTTTTTACTTTTCTATCCAGTCTCCCTTGCCTGACCTCTTGTTTTCTTCGACCCCAATGATATTAGAGTATTCGAGGCCGAAGGGTTCATTTCTGTCTTTCCTATATCTTTCTTTTAACCTCGTGGACACCTCCTTGAATGCCCACATAAGCTGCATGTTCAAATGCAGCCCCATTGCAACTTATAGCATAAGTATACAGTGGATTCGTGTCATCAGCTATGGCTGGTTACACATAATTAAGAAGAAGAATATTTAGGAGGTCCCAAATTCAAACTTTAGTACTGACTAAACTAATTTTTTTACTGGTTTTCCTCAGTTGTGAAGGCAAGTGTTATATTGGAATTTCATTTTCAGGCTCATTTCATCATCCATCCATAGTAATTCTGCCCGAAGACAGGTCCTTCACTGCAATCATAGCATTTTCATGCTATGCTCGCAGCTTTACTAGGGAATTGTGTAGGTGTGGTAGCTTCCCGTTGCTTTCCACATCGGTGAAGGATGATGAGATGATAATGATGATGATGGCCATATGATTTCGGGGACCGTTTGGGCCTTAAAGTTTTCCTGACATTTGTCTTACAGGTGAGGAAAAACACCGATAAAAACCTCACCCAGAAAAACTGCCCCAACCGGGGATCGAACCCGGGCCCGCTGCGTGACAAGGCAGCATGCTACCTCGAGACTACAGCGGTGGACCATTTCATCATAATCACCATTTTTGGAATATACATAAAAATTAGTGAACTTTTCCAAAAACATAAAAAAAAACTAAAAAGTGATCCCACAACAGGCCTGGAGGCCCTTGGGGTAGTAGGAGATAAAGGCTCCCACTTTTTCTAGACAATCGGCACTTTATGCCAGCCGGGTTGTCAGCCCTGCGTGACGGCCGCCTTTACCCCAGAACAAGCGTCTGGTACTCATTTCCGTTAGAGGCTGAGTTGACCCCAGGGCCATAGTGCCGCCAGAGGGTTTGGGTCAGTTTAAAAATCCTGACCCCAACGGGACTTGAACCCTCGGCCCTCCGGCTTGTAGCTCAGTGCCTTAACCACTACGCTACGGCATAAGACATTACAATATAAACCTATCCCCTAGCAAAAATTTGAATATTATGTACAAGCACTGAAAGAGCTTTATGTAGAATTTAAATCTAAATTTTCTGTTAATTACAGTATTATAATGGAGCTGTATCAAGGTTTATGGAACATAATATATAACATTTCCCAGTTTTCACTCTTTATAGCAATTGGTTTCATCTATAGATTCATATTAATTCAGAAAGTATAACTATTTCTTTTATTATACTTATAAGCAGAATGTTTGGTACAATTTCTCAAAAATGTTTGTGATACATGGAAATATTCCATTGCACTGGGGAAAATACGTAGGTCACTAGATAAGTTTTGAGATATGCAACAATGGGCCATGATAGAGTTTCCATACCTATCATATCTTTTCAAACAACTCTCCAGCACATTCTATACACCGTTGCATCTTCTGGTACCACTTCTGGAAGCAGCTGTGCCACTCGATCTCAGACATTGCATAAGCTCCTCCAACAGCATCTTCTGGGCTAGAAAATTGATGTCCGCGCATGCAGTTCTTCACGTTCGGGAACAGGAAATAGTAGCGCGGGGTTAGGTCCAGATTGTAGGCTCAATGAGACATTAATTTCACAGGTGTCTTTTCCAGAAACCTAATTGTTGCATTGGCTGTGTGCAAAGAGGTGGAGCAGAATTCCCTGCAGTCCAGGCTTTGGCCGCTTCTCCTTGATCTTTGAGAAGACTTTGGGGAGACAGATTCTATATACCATTTAACAGTAACTGTCCTCTGATCCTCTAGCACAACTGCAGCCAGATGACCACTTGTTGAGAAGAAAGTGGCCACCATTTTCTTTTCCACATTCCTAGGCCTTTTGACTTTGGTCGGAGGCTCCTCATCTGGTAAGACCCACACCTATGATTGGTGCTTTGTTTCACGGTCATATTGGTAGATCCAAGTTTTGTCACCTATCACTATATCTGACATCCGGCGGGAGTCCCCGTTGTTGAATCTTGCCAGCATTTCTCTATACAATTCCACCCTAGTGCATTTATGTCCTTCTGACAAGTGGTGTGACACCCATCGAGAAGAAATTTTCCTCACTCTTAAGTATTGGTGCAGGATGGTGGAAACGCTTGGAGAACTAATCCCTAGGCCCCCCTCAAGGTCCTTATAGGTCAGTCGTGGATCTTCCTTAATCACTGCAGAGACGTTTTTCTCTGTCACCACTGTTGTTGACCTCCCACTTCTCTCTTCATCTTTAAGGGATGTTCCCTCCCTATTAAATTCAGGAAATCAGCAGAAAACTGTTGCACGTGAAGGAGCAAGGTACCCAAATATTTGTGTGAGTTCCTCAAGTGTTTGCGACTCATTTAAACCGCACTTATAATCATATAAAATCATAGCAAGAAAATACTCCCTCTCAAGCTTCATAGGACACGTTTGATTTCACCACACATAGACTACTTCACAAAGGTGCTGCTCAGAGACAACTGAAAGGAATTGTTTCTACCTGCTATGGTTTTGACGTTCAAGAGTCGGGCTTTCAAATGGTATATTAGTTTATTGCATTCCTGTCGCCATACTGCCATGTCTCAAAACTTATCTAGTGACCCTCATAGAGTTTGAAATATGATAATTAGGATTGAATTGTTATTAATTGAATAAATTCAAGAGGAAAAATTAATATGGTTTGTTATTTGATTAGAATCAATAAGAAAATGAAATAAGTATTTGACGTAGACCAGAAGGCCGAAGTAAAAGCAGACCAAGAATAGAATGGGATCAGTATATAATAATGTAGTGAGCAGAAAAATGATAGTCTACCATAGATAATTACAATTTGGGTAAATTGAGAAATTATATTAGAATATAAAAATAGTTTGATAGTTTTTTTGTTAATATTGCAATATGTATAAATTACCATATGAATTTTAAGTGATTAAAATGTTAATGAATAAAGTGAAATTAATATCTCAATATTTGAAAATTTGAGTTATTTTTAGGGCAACTTATACATAAATTCTTGTACAGAATAAGCCAATAAACTAGATACATTATATTTGAAGAATTATAATTGGCCAAATGTCCTGAGTTCAAACCCCAGTCTGATTGTATAATTTTTCTCTTCAAATATAATTTAACCATCATTGAGATGTATGAAGTGAATAATAAAAACATCAATAAAATTGAACCTACTTTCAATGGTCTAAAGGAGAGGGTGCACCTGCTGTCTTTGTAGATGTCATAGAGTGGGAAATTGACACAACTTTACAGATCTTTTCTTAGCTATTTGATAGGTTTTTATCAATTAAATTATTATTAAGAAGCTACAGCTGTTACTATGATTGAAATAAGTATATTGGAACAAGCCACATGGGCTTAATCCGTGATTGTTGATGATGATGATGAAAGTACACAACTAAATTATTGTAATCAACTAAATTATTGTAATCAAATGGTAAAGAGAAAAATTTATTCCTGAACCAGGAATCGAACCCCAAACCTTCAGCTTTCCGTTCTGATGCTCTTAACCATTGAGCTAATTCAGGCTTCCTTCCCATCCAAGCATAAATCCTTCCTTTACCTTACTTTCTTGGTCCCACATTCAAATGCAATGAATCATCATTCACAAATACACAATGAATGGCTTCTATATTAAGAAGACATGAAGGGACTCCACATAGCTAAAGCATTATTTATTAAATTAATATTAAGAAGCTAAATCTATTATTATGATTGAAATAAGTATATTAAAGTACACAACTAAATTATTGTAATCAAATGGTAAAGAGAAAAATGTATGCCTGAACTGGGAATCGAACCCCGAACCTTCAGCTTTCCGTGCTGATGCTCTTAACCATTGAGCTAATTCAGGTTTCCTTCCCATCCAAGCATAAATCCTTCCTTTACCTTACTTTCTTGGTCCCACATTCAAATACAATGAATCATCATTCACAAATACACAATGAATGGCTTCTACATTTTCTCGGTTCAGGCATAAATTTTTCTCTTTACCATTTGATTGCAATAATTTAGTTGTGTACTTTAATATACTTATTTCAATCATAGCAACAGCTTTAGCTTCTTAATATTAATTTAATAAATAATGCATTAGCTATGTGGAGTCCCTTCATGTCTTCTTAATGTAGAAGCCATTCATTGTGTATTTGTGAATGATGATTCATTGCATTTGAATGTGAGACCAAGAAAGTAAGGTGAAGGAAAGATTTATTCTTGGATGGGAAGGAAGCCTGAAAAAAGAGTATCAGCACGGAAAGCTGAAGGTTCGGGGTTTGATTCCCAGTTCAGGCATAAATATTTCTCTTTAGCATTTGATTACAAGGTTATATCAAGTTTATGAAAGACAGCATTGAAACTGCCCTTGATAAAGCTCCGTTTGTTGTGGAAGACTTCATAATAATTTTAGGGGAAAAATTATCCCAACAATGTCATCTAATTAACTTTTTTTTAGGAATTAACACTGAGGTATTATTTATATAAGTAAAATTTTGTCACCTCACCTCACATTCTTCTTAGATTAGTTTTCGGATCATCTTCTGTTCCACCTCATATTTTCATGATCATTGTTATGTCGTCTTGAAGAATCGCCTCTTGCTTATTTCTTCCAATAGAGGGAGCAAAATGCTATTCTTCGAGACGACATAACAATGGCCATGAAAATACTGAGGATGGAACCATAGAAAGTCCCGAAACTAGTCTAAGAAGAAAAAAGAATATGAGATGAGGTGATAAAATTTTACTTAAATAAATGCCATCTAATGTTTCTTCTATGTGAATATTTCTCCATATATTGCTTGAAATTTATTAATTATCATATAGCCTTGAACTTTTATATGTTAGAATTTCTCTTCAAATTGTCTTTGAACTTGACGAGCTGATTTAGTTAACACACAAATAATTAATTACACATTGAGGTTTACAAAGCATATATTAATCAGTAATTATTTTTTGTGTTACCTTCCACTTTGATTTTGATTAAATTAATTTTGTGTTTAAATAGAATAAACACATTATTATGTGAAGTGAATGTAATCATTATCAAATCTACATTGACAACCAGAAGCTAGCTTGAGTTCTTAATACAGTAATAGCTCTTTATTCACGGTTCCATTATTCACGTTTTCATTATTTGCAGGTTAAAAAATTGCAAGACAGTTCCTGTATTTGCGACTAAAAATTCTTTTATTCGCAGATCCAGCCGGTATAGTAGAAGGATTCGGTGTCCTTTATTAATGCATCAGCAACTTTCTTTTACTGCAGACACGTGGCAAGGCAGCTTTTACAAAGAGTGATTCAAACCAATAAAATATACCTTATTGTCACTAAGCGTAAAGTTCATTGTTAAAAGCGGTCACCGCTGTATTTTCACGTGCCGCTATGTCCCTTGATAAATGCCACCCTCGCCGCGATCGGTGCTTTTTTTTGTTTCAAGTTGGCAATAATTTTGATTGAATAACACGTGCCTCTTCGTCTTTGTTCCCAGTTTATAATTTCGAGTAAAAGGAAAGAAAAATTAGTTCTGGAGCAGAAAAAAAGTAGTATTGTCGCCTAAAGTAAAAATAGAAATGCTTGACCATTTACTTGTTGGCGAGTAATTTCCATCCTTATCACACTGTTTCAATGTTAATGAATTAACTGTACAATTCATCAAGAAATCCGAAAACAAAATAAGGAACTCTATTAATAGAAATTGTTAAAATCTCTCATTAAATTTATTTTATTTTGATAATTTTAATTTTATTTTGGAACCTTGTAACATATCCCTTGTATACCCATATAAATTACCATTCCATATTCACAGTTTCTCTATTTGCGGCATATTTACAGAATATATCTCCTGCGAATAAAGAGCTTTTACTGTATATTCATACATACTCCATGGAAAAATATCACTTTGTTCATAGTTCTTTGGATTATTTTTATACATTATTTTACAATAATTATTGAACAAATTTATTGTTCTATTCCATTGTATTTTGTAGCTTGGAACTTATTCTATTTAATGTATGTTAAGAATAATATTCTTATACTTACTCTTGGACCTTCTTTTGTGTGTATGCATGTTCCACCATTAAGACAAGGAGTTATGCTGCAGTCTGGCATTTCTGTTGACGATGAAGTCATCTCTGAGAAGGGTTCAGTACTGAAACTAGAAGCAGTGGTCTCTGTCGTTACATCTGTTGCAATTGTTATTATGCCTGTTGATTCTGTAGGAAATTCACTGCTTGTTTTATTACTGGTAATTACTTCTGTGCTGGTAACATTTTCCAAAGGCACTTCACTAGTAGATAAAATAACTGGTGTCAGTGTTATTTCAGATGCTGGAGATGTAACTGTTGGGGTTTCTCCAGTTTCTACTGAAATTGTTGTAAAGTTATCTTCATATTTAGGAGTTAGCTTTTCTATTGTGACATTATAAGGAAATTCTGTTGTAGAAGATAAAATACCAGGTTCTTCAGAGAAATGACTAGTAGTTGGTAAGTCAGTTCTATTCAAATAAATTGAAGAAGTAGTTTCAGTGGTTTCAGTTTCTTCTGTTACACTTGTTATTAGAGATGTTGATGTGATTTCTTTTTCAGTAAAATTAGATATTGTTTCAGTTTTAGGAAGTGTCACCATTTCAGTTGGAGTTGTCATACTTGCTAGTTCAGTGGAACTAGAAATGGAAGAAAATGTTGAAGGCACCTCAGTTGATTTTGTTTCTAGGTAATGGGAAGTTACATCTGTCAAAAATGTTGTAGTTTCTTCAGTGATTGTAAATTTGGAAGATGAAGATGGTATCTCAGTAGTTGATGTTATGGAACGTGAAAAAATGTCAGTAGAAGTTATTTCTGACACCCATGGCGATGTTTGCATTGAAGGCACATAAGTTGAAATTTCAGAAGTAAATTTAGTCTCCTTGGTTATATCAGTAGACTGAGTAGTAACAAATGTTGAAGGCACTTCTACTGTGATCAGTGGAGATTCAGAAGTTGTTGAAGGAAGCAGAGTTGATGTTGTAGATGGCATAATATAAGAACAATTAAGTTCTTCGTTTCCAATGATGAGACATTCACAGAATTGACCTGTCAAGTTTGGAGGACAGGAGCAAGTGAAGTTGTCGACTCCGTCCAAGCACGTTCCACCATTCAAGCACCTGTAGATGTGAGATGATAGGTAGTTTGTATGATGAAGCACTTTGTTATAATTAAAATGTATTTGTGAAGCTTCTACCTTGGTCCAAGCTGACACTCGTCATACTGATACTGGCACCGATCTCCATGGTAATCAGGAACACAATAGCATACTCTCATTCCATCTTCCACCAGACATAATGCATTATTCTTACATGGATTTCTGATACATTGATGAAGCTCCACTTCACAATTCTTACCAGTAAAACCTAAAATACAGATTATAAAATTTAAATTGCTACATACTGCATATTTAATGAAATTCTGATTACTTCTGAAAATTATATTATTCTTAAAATGTTACATCTAAAAAATCACAGGATTAGTAGTGAAATAATAAAATATATGTTGTGGGCTTCATAACTAACTCACCCACTGCCACTATCAAATGCGGGAGTTTATGACTGCAAGGACATATCTCCTCATACATTCCTATACTGAGCTAATATTTTTAATAATTTCCTGTATAATTCACTTCCTGTAGGACTTTCTTTCATTGTTAAGTAATCCTAAATTATTCTTTTACATTTAATACTTTCATTATCAAGCCATTAGGCCTAATCTTAAGTTCTAGGGTATCATTATTGTATATTTTGTACTTTCCTTATCAATTCTACATTGTGTATTATGAGTTAGTTATTAACTGTAAAACCTTGATGAATAATTCTACTAAAAGACCTTATGAGCTTAACTTCATCAGATAAAATAAATCATTGTATTAAATTTAAATTTGAAGAAAAAATTTTCTCCCAGAATTGGGAATTTAAACATTACTTATAAAAGCTAGTAGGGCTTCTATTGATGTTTTTATTATTAAATATTATTAGTTTAAAAGTAATGTTTAATTCCCAATCAAGTTTTCTTAATCAAGAAGCTGCCATTTGTAGAAGATGAAGCCACAGCTTCAAGCATTTGGTGTGCGGGAATTACAACTTATTTAAGAGACAAATTTGAGTCTAGATTGGAACTCGCCCTGGTAGCACAGTTGGTAAGAGCATTGGTACGGTATACCAAAGGTCCCGGGTTCGGGTCCTGGTCTAGGCAAAAAATTTTCTCTTCAAATTTAATTTATCCTTCAATGAGATGTGTTAAAAATAATAAAAACATCAAAATCAATTATTATTATTATTATTATTATTATTATTATTATTATTATTATTATTATTATTATTATTATATCAGTCTTACCAAATGGACAAGCACAAGCATAATCTGCATGTCGATCAACGCATACACCTCCATTCTTACAAGGGGAAGAAGCACATTCATCTATTGTGCTTTCACATAGTTCTCCTGTCCAACCTGGAAGTTTTTTGTATTAATTATGATTGATATGACACATTCTTTTGAATGCAGTATAGAATAACAGTGTGTGATAATGCAATATTTAAAATATTAACCTCTTTAACTAGATCATCATCATCATCATGCCAGGTATTAGTCCTAGAAGAACTGTTATGGCCTGAGAAAGCAGTTTTCGTGCCATCTTTTCATAGGTCGACCAAGTGACCGTTTCCCATTTGGACAGTAGTTCATTATTGCCTTGGGGATCCTGGATCTAGCCATTCTTGAGACATGTTCCTTCCAGTTTAGCTGATATCTGGAGATGTAGTCCAGTATTGGTGACACATTAAGTTCTTGAAGGATTTCTACATTTTTCTTTCTATCCCATTTGGTGTAGCCAGCTGTTCGGCGCATAAATCTCATCTCACAAGCTGCTAGTCTGCTTTCATCTCTCGTCCTTATAGTCCATGCTTCACTCCCATGACATAGGACTGGTCGAGCCATTATTTGATAAAGACGAGTACGAGTTGATTTTTGCACTAATGAAGGTTTTAAAACTCTATTAATGATTCCCATTGATTTGTTGAATTTCACAATTTTCTCTGATAAATCCAAATTTTCAACAAAAGAGAGTTTATATCCCAAATAAGTAAACTCATTAACTCTCTCTAAAATTTTGTTATTTAAACAAATTTTGCTTGGTATTGGGGATTTTCCACAAAAGACCATTATTTTAGTTTTATTGGTAGATATTTCCATTGAATATTTCTGGGCTATCAAATTTAAATTATGTACTGACCATTGTAAATCATCTTCAGATGTTGCTAGTAAAACAAGATCATCTGCAAACATAATTATATCTAATTTTAAATTTCTATTGATAGTGATACTTCCGTGTTTTGTTTCTCTAAAGTCTTTAACAATGGCATTCATATATATATGTTAAAAAGTAGAGGGGAGAGGCCACAACCTCTCTGACTCCTGAGTTTATTTCTTTCCACTGAGTTATTTTTTTAACTAGATGGATGTACAATAATTCATAATATATTGTGCAGACTTTTTACTGGCTTTTTTTTTAATTAGCCATGGTCCGTGGAGCTAATTACAATGCCAGAGGAGATTTTGCCAAGATTTTTCATTCTCAAGAGTTTCATAACTTGTCACACATATCTGCAATATAGACTATGATTTTTAACTTCCCTTCCTAAGGGAACCAAAATTCAAAATTTGCCCGTTTAAAAAATTGAGCTCATCTGAACTGTAATTGAACTAGTGAATCTTATATCTACATGTAGACATGCTACCACTGTATCAAGGCTGCTGATTTGATGATATCAATGAATTAATGAATTTCTATTTGAAATATTCTATTTGTCTAATTGCCATTAAAAAACACAAATAGTTTTTAATATATTTTGGCAATTTTTGTTATTTATTGCATTGCTCCATTGTAGTTGTTAATTTAATATCAGTTTTTGAATCTGGAGCCATTTAGTGTCTGAAATTTTATATTATTGCTGCCACTCTTCCCATTAGTTAACTTGTAGTACATGTGACATGTAAGTAGGGATATCGTTTCACTATTCATTGGATAATATAGTGAAGGACACATATCTGCCTATAAGATATTCAATAAAACTTTCTTTTTAATTTCTCTTTCTTGTGTCCCTGATTTTATTTATGACTGTCAAGTTGATATGAGAATTTAAATCATATGTTTTTTTCTTGTAGTGCAGATATTTAATATCCTATTTCTGAATTTGTTGAAATAAAATATGTGTATATACCAAATGGGATCACAAACGCAATGATGATGTCTTGAAGGAACTATGTTTAGAAACCGGTCATTGAATTCATACATAGATACCAGAACAACTGGATAATTCATTTGCGATGAATGAGTTCAGATAGAGTTCTCAAGGCCATGCTTCGTTATTGTCCAACAGGGAAGAGATCTCTGGGCCGTCCAAGGAAACATTGGATACAAAATTCATCAGCGAGATTGTAACATGTCTATAGGCCTAAGACTTGGTTGGATGAAGATGAAGAAGAAAATGTGTAACTAACTACTACTTTTATAAGAATGTAATGTGAATAAGAAGAGGAAAATTATTATATATATATATATATATATATCAGGAATAATGAAGGTTTATAAGAGAAAGTCAGGCCTCCCTGCCTGTAACATTTTATCAAAATGCCAAAGAAGTAATCTCAATATTTATTTCAGCATTGCGAGTTATATGGAAATGGCTAGGCTTGTAATATAGGAAAAGTTTCTCATTTTTATTAGTGATAAAAAGTGTTACCAAATCTCTCGTGAGAGGTGGTATAATTCTTAACAGATGGCACCACAGTCTTCTGGTAGAGAATTCAGACAAATTCCTCCTCATTGTCATTATTCTGAATAATACATCTACATCTTACTCTAAATAAGAAAGCCAGATTGTTTTCTTGTGCTAATTAATGTAAAATTCTTGTTGTGCTATTACATATCTAATCAATTTAAATATCTTGGATATTATCTCTCTATCTGGGATGAAAAGGATATCCCTGAAAAAATTACTAGTTATAATAAAAGTTTGGGAATTATTAATCAAGTTATGAAACCATCCCTTGTACAAAAAAACACCAGATTACATTTATATAACACTTTGGCTAGACCAGTGTAGACCTATGGTAGTGAAGCATGGACACTAAAAAGCCAACATGAAAGCAGAATAACAGCTTGTGAAATGAGATTCATGTGCAGGACAGTGGGTTACACCAGATGGGATCGGAAAAGGAACACCGATATCTTAAAAGAATTGAAGACTATGCCAATTTTGGAATATATTAAACAGTACCAACTAATTTGGAAACACCATCTTGAAAGAATGAGTTCAAATCGGATCCCCAAAGCTGTTTATAATTATATACCAAGAGGACGAAGATCACTGGGCCGTCCTATGAAATGCTGGAGGGAAAATTTTCTATAGGATCGTAACAGGCCTTGGCCTAATACTTGGAAGGAAGAAGAAGAGAAGAAGCTATGCAAGTAATAGTGTGTCTTTTTTTTAACACATGTAACACAATCCCTCATCTCATCCTGGCTTCCCCAAATTTTTAACCCATTGTCCAGCACTGATCAGGAATGGGTATACATAAGAAATTGAATTAAATTTTCAATAATATTTTTTTTTAATATCTAATTTTATTTATAGATGCTTGTAACTTGTTATATTGTGCTAGAATTCTAGAAGTGTATATAATTATATTATTGTGATTCCTGTAGAAGTTCACTGATTTAATTTTAATGACTTAAAGAAATTGTAATTATGATGAAAATAAGTATTGGCAATCAATCACTTGTCTTGACAATTGTAAAAAAAAATCAGGAAAATTCTACTTAAGTTGAACAGCCAGGGCTTTGAACCCAGATCTTCTAAATATAAATCTCAACCTGAGGTAACTTATTGAGTAAAACAAATTTTCATTTATTTTATTCATTCAAATTCTAATTATTAAATAAGTTATATTACCTTCTAAACAGGCACAGCTGAAAGTCTCTCCAGGTCCTTCAATGCAAACACCTCCATTCATGCATCTAGATTCACCAGTAGCATTGCATACTGCTACATCTGTCTCACAAAATGTACCTTCAAAAACAAATTTTTACACATAATTAGAACACAGATCATTAAAAAAGTAAATACAGTAAACAATATACATGATATAATTACTCGAACACATTAACTTTCAATGCAGAAAAAGTGCAAACTAAAAGAATGTGATATGGGTGAGTAGGGGTTGGAGGTAGTAGACTCTTGTCTTAGATTGCAGAGACAGTGTTTATTTTATATATATATATATATATATATATATATATAGTCAGTTGTCAGTGACAACGTGAAGTGTGAAAGTTAGACCCTATATTCACAGTATATAAACATTTAAGTCTGACAGACAGTAGCTGGATATCAGTGCTGTTATAATTTCTCTGTACGTAACAGTATCCTGAAACCCATAGGCATACAAACTCTGAAATCTTTCATTAACTCCTATTTCAAGTAGGCCTACCACTATATTTTGCCACTAATTATACCACTTGCCTTGTCATTCGCTTGTACCAAAGGTGGAAGGAGACATTTTCCCCTTTTTCACCACTAGCGTCTTTGCTTCCCCTCGCCGGCTAAAAAGTTAGCGTGATTGAGTAATATCTAAGTTTATAAAACTGAATTTACCATTTTAAAAAAGTTCTTAAAAACTTACAAGTGTTAAGAACAGCCATTTTATTTGTATTAAATGAAATATTTTTACAATATTAGATGTAATGTACTACTTGTAATCTGTAAACCTGAATGCATAAAAATTTTCAGAATGCTCATTTTCATCTTGGGGTCTTTAGTTCATATCTTATCATCACTAGAGATGTTAATTTTCTATTTAGATTGATTTTGTTCTCTTAATTCTCAATAAATGTAAATCTATAATCTTCTATTGTATTATTCTTTATCAATAAACTAGCAATTTGCTAGTATCAAGAACTTTTTTGGGATTTGAAAGTGCAAAATTTAACCCGTACATTGGCATTGTATCCTTAACATAGGTGGTGATGATAATGAGACAAGAAATTGAATGATAAGAGCATTGGCCCATATGAAAGTGATTGCAAGTACATCCAGGCCGCGGTTGACTAGTGGTTATGCTCCTTGCCTCTGGTCCCGAGGGTCGCAGGTTCAAACCCAGCCGGGGTCGATGGATTTTTTTAGGATGGAAAAATCCAAGGACCAAGTCCTCCGGGAGGGACTTTAAGCCATGGGTCCTGAGTCTGAAGATTTTCAGGCTCGTAAAAGATCCTTAAGCCTGAATGAAAGGCCTCTAAGCAAAATTTACAAAATTTTCCCTTCCTAGTACTACCTTGGTTTCCTAGATGTCAGTATGAGGTGGAACGCTGACCATGGACCACTCAAATGACATCTATACAAAAACAAGTGTAACTAAATTAGTATGGTTCAAATTCTTCCCTGTAGGGGAGAGCGCCTAAATCTCTGTTAAGGGAAACATGGGCTTACAAGATACAAGAAGATCTGTGACAGTCTATAAACTACTAGATAGGAAGAAAAATTAAAATATTAGAATAAAGTACAATGTATTC
This sequence comes from Diploptera punctata, assembly GCA_030220185.1. Classification (NCBI taxonomy): domain Eukaryota; kingdom Metazoa; phylum Arthropoda; class Insecta; order Blattodea; family Blaberidae; genus Diploptera; species Diploptera punctata. The sequence continues at coordinate 289,540 of JASPKZ010007151.1, forward strand.
TCTATTAATAAAAAAAAACAAATACAGGATAAATTATAAAGCATGCTTGGACAGACGATCTGAAAACAATATAGCCAAGCCTTAAATACAGCACGATAAAAAGTGATTTCAATAGTAATAATAATATAGAGCAGCGCTGCCCAACCTTTTTTCGGCTCGTGAACCCCTTCCATAACAATCTGAGTTGGGTGAACCACTGATTTTTAAATATAGGTACATACAGTAAACATGCATAAAATTTAATTCCAAGCAAAAGGTTCAATAACCTTAAATTATCTTAACCCTTAATGGTTAAAACCTAAAGTTACTCTAGTTACGGCTTAAAAGTTACACAATGTATGCTTAGTTGTAACCACACAAGTTAAATAAAGTCTCAAATCACTTTCAGCACAAAGTCTGTTTCTATATTTATTTTTTAAATAGGCGTATGAAGAAAACGACCTTAGTGGTACTTTTGTTAGTATTATTAGAACACAAAGAAGCTGACAGACTAAATTTCCATTGTAGCGAAATCAAATGCATTCCTAACATTGTTATATAACTGTAAATCAGGCATTCACAGTAAATATTAATCTATTGTGGAAATAATGTGATAAATTTCTGATGTTACATATATGTTACAAGGGGCATTATAAGGTTAATTTAATTTTTAAAAAAATAATAATAATATATATATAATAATTATTATGACAATGCTGCAGAAATGAAGGAGACGATAATAGACCTAACCTCGGAACCCGCCATTATGGAAAAGTTTTGGCGAACCCTTTGAAATATTTTGCGAACCTCCTGGGGGTCAACGAACCACAAGTTGGGAAATGATGATATAGAGTTTAATTTAAAAAATAGAAACCTTATGTTTAATGTGCTAACTTTAATAATGGTATAATATGCAAGTGTTAACAATGCACAATTAAACTGTGAACAAGAAACATGCTTAGCTGTACAAATACACACAACACAAGCACGTTTAGCAGTCTTACCAGTATAACCAGGTGAACATATGCAGGTGTAGCCATTGATGTCATCCAAGCAAGTGGCATTGTTGAAGCAAGGGTTAGAATCACATTCATCTAGGTTCTCCGCACACGTATCACCTATGCCATTCAATTAGAGGGGGGAAAATGCATTTATATAATCTCGTGCTTAAAATATAAAAAGATGCCAATTATGTGCAATTCTGAAATCAGTCATTTAATTGTCAAATACCTGTAAATCCTTCAGGGCATGTACAATTAAAGCAGCTACACCATCATGACATGTTCCTCCATTCAAACACGGGGAGGACCAGCATTCGTCCCAGTTAGTTTGACATTGTACTCCTGTGTAACCATCAATGCAGTAGCATGTGTATGTACTGCAGTAATAGAACATAATGAGTTATTAAACAAACAAAGAGGAAACAAGTTGAATCTATTATTTAAATATTTTAAGAGGAAAATTTATATCTACATCAGAATTTTACAGAATTCACCTTTCATAGACATAATAGTACTTTCCAGTTGAACATTTCAGATACAGAATCACTCAGTTTCTTGAGTCAATTATACATTAATACAGGGTCTTCATTTTATGATGAAACCCTGGAGCCTGGCAACTGCTTGTACAGATCTTGTATGGTAATCTAACCAAATAAATCTAAGTAGCTGTAAAAATAATTAGAGATTATAATGGAATAAAATATATTTTTGTGCTGTTTATTCCATACTTTATGACAAAAGATTTTCAAAATTATCTCCTTCAGCTTCAATACAATGTTCTCACTGGCGAAGAAGATTTTGAAACGCGCTATTCAATTCCTGCCTTGAAATGTAGGAGATTACAGTTTGAGTTTTAAGAGCCTCTATTGTTAGAGGATTTGAAATTTGAAATCATGGCTTTATTAGGGACAGTTACTTCAGGGAAAAATTTATGGTGACAACTTTTGTAAGATTTCTTCTTTGAATTTGTCAAAAGTAAAAAATAACCTCTGTTTGGGGTATATGGCATGTTAAACTGAAATCATCACAGTCAAACTTGAACACAAATTCACAAGTTGATTAAAAAAACTTTGGAAAACACATCTGTACCTTACAGTTACAAAAGTAATCACTCATTAGGGATAGCAGGAATGTGAATGGAACGTGCTTTGCCGCCCAACCTCCAATTCACTGACTGGAAAACGGGGGTGCTTTGACCGTTTGATCTGCCGACTGGTTGCCAGGCACTATGTTGCATCTTAATCTGAAGTCCCTGTAGAAGCAATTTTGTGCAATAATTGATAATGCTTACTAACCCCACTGACCTTATTATTTGTACACATGGATACAAATATAATCAAATTAAAATATAACTATAGAAGTTCTATTGTTTTTATTGTGTTTGTTATATTTATTTTAACAAAAAGAGCCTATATGCTGACCTCCAAGATCGCCTAATTTGAATATTTTGGATTTGAATCTCAGGTCTGCCCAAATGCATAGTGTGCAGTATTGAGGTTGAACTGTAAACTGATAAGTATCTATGGTTTTCAAAATGTTCCATGGAAGTTAAAAAATAAATAAACTCAATCCCGATCCATTGTATTACTGAAAAAAAAAAAAAAAAGGAGTACTCCAAAGGCTAAGTTTATTTTTGCAGATTTTGAGTAGAGCTTCCCTACAGCTGCATTTACACTAAAACATTTAAAACTTCCCATTGATATCTGTTGAGGATATCATGCATCGGTCACAACTGTAACTAATTAACAGAATAATACAATTACCACCTAACCAAGAAAATTGTGTTAAGGAATTGAATTATATGAAATTTTTAGCTTGTAAAAATGGATATAATGAAGAAATGACTAACAAACTCATTTCAAAACGAAAGAAATAACAAATATAACAAAGTTGAGTAGGGAAATTGAAAAAAGTAATATCAAGACGTTATCATTAACATAGGCCTATACAGGTTTAGAAACACAAAAGCTGGCAAAAATCTTCAAAAAAAACATGATAAAAATATAAGAATTGCTTATAGAACATATAATAAACTGAACAGTATAATATCAAATAGAATAGAAGAAACAGAAATGAGTTTATAAATTAAAATTCAATAGCAGAACTATAAGAAATTTTACTATAATATGTAATGAACATTTTAGAGATTTCATAAATGAGGGCAAATGAAGCTTTTCTGAACACATAACAGAAGCAGGTCACCAATGTAATATAATAGACTATTTAACTCATGCCCCAAATGGAACTCAATGGCCAATCACGTTTCAATGATTTCTGTTTTACAACCAATCAGAGTCGTGTTTCACGAAATATTTATCAGTGTTATAATTACCATATTAAAGAAAGCTCCTCCTTTTTAAATATTCTGAACAGATCTGACCATTATTTTGCAGTGACTGAGCCTGTGAGAAATACGGCTACCAGATTGTATATATAGTGCATGAATGTCAACACATGCCACATGCGGGAGTTAATATAAAAACATTTGTAGCAATTGATTATACCACCAAAAAAAGAAACCACTGTTTGCACTTTCTTAAATGTATTTTTTCCCAGGTAACAATCCAGAAAAATATAATTGTCATATTTACATCATACGACATCAGAAATGAATTAATATACATTTTGATGTGTTTCAGTTTTTCTCCACTAGAGAGCATTCTTAAAATATTGCGTTCCTTTGGCAATAAATAGTATGATCTGGTTGCAGTGATAAACAAAAGAAGCAGATGAAGCATACCTATCGCTTCTCATTTGTTTTCAAAGATCGCCGTTTACATTAAATATATAAATATTTTAAAATAACTATAGTTAAATAATGATTTGTGAGTAAACAGCTTAATTTTATTCGTTAAATAGTCCTAACAAATGCCACTCTTGATTTCCAAATTCTCTAGATAAATTGGAAATCACTCGTGGCATTACTTATGATAATGTATTATCGACTACACAGACAAAATGATAAGTTGAAAATCATATTCTCAAAGAGATTGAAATCATAAAGGAAATCACGAACAAACACCTTTTAAATGAGAACATACCCAGTGATCTAAACCCTCTTCATAAAATTATTACTAGCAACAATCAGTACCAAACTACAAACAGAAGATGAAACATGTTTTTGAAAGGCGTCTTACAAAATTTACACCGCTGATAGTTGAGGGCAACTGAGAATCTCAGGTACTAATTTCAGTTCTGGATTTACCAATATATCTGGCTTGATTTTCATAATGGAGTTATAAACTTGGCTCCATGGCGCAAGCGATTAGATGCTCGCCTCTCACCGGTGCACAGTGTGCTATTTTAACAATCTAGGGGGATTTAATTCAAAATTTCAAGGTTATTTAATAAAAGTGATATTTTTTAATTTACATGTAAACAAACCTGTTAGCATATATGTGTAATTATTTTGTGTCTGGGCATGCACAGGGACTAATAAATAAGGTCTAAACTCAAGAGTCTCTCTCTCTCTCTCATTCTCTATCTCTTTCTTTCTCTCTCTCTCCCTTTCTCTTTCCCTCTCTCTCTCTCTTCCTCTCTTTCCCTCTCTCTCTCCTTCTCTTTCTCTCTCTTTCTTTCTTTCTCTCTCTCTCTCTCTCTCCCTCTCTTTCTCTCTCTCTCTCTCTCTCTTTCTTTCTTTCTTTCTCTTTCTCTCTCATTTGAATAGATTGCAGAAACGTTTAAATCACGAAACAATAAACAATAAAACAATTAAAAACCGCGATCATGGTTTAGAGTGATTGCAATACAATTGTATAATACGGATTAGTCTTACCTGTTTGGGCTGAGATCATCAATACATATTCCATAAAGACAAGGATTGCTTAAACAAGCATACCCAGCAAAAGTAATCTGATACAATGCCAAGGTGGCACATAAGGCCACCAGCAGCTGTTTGCTAGAGGGCCGCATCAGGCATCCTCGCTTCTACTCTTCTCTCATGTATAGTCTGGAATCAAAAAACATTCTTTCAAATTGTTCCAAAATGCCGTTAATAGTCTGCAAAATACTATGGTCCAAACCTTAATGATCAGAACATTTTTATGGGATACCATTTCTTCTAAATATGGTCGTATGCCATATTCTCTCTAGCGGCGGCTCGCCAAATGAAGGGATTAAAGGTATCCCTTAGTTAAAATTAAAACTAAACGTTAAAGTATTTTATTTAAGCATTCATTTTCATTCCCAATCACAAGGCTAATTTGATTCTTATCGAATTTGTGATTTACTTTGTCAACCTCAAATGCTTGAGAGCTGACTTAATGTAGATACACAATAAATGACTGAGAAGGTCTGATGGACGATCATTTATTTATTATTTTGTAAGCCCTTGCGTCTCTCAACGAGACTACAGGGCAGAAATTCAACCATACCATTTTAGTTACACTTGTTTTCGGATAGATATCATTGACTGGCCCGGGGTCAGCGTTCCGCAACATGACATCTAGAAAACCAAGGTAGTACTAAGGTGGTAAATTTTGTGTATAGGCCTTTTTATTCAGGCTTCAGGATCTTTTACGAGCCTAAACATTTTCAGAATGGGACCCACGGCTTAAAATCCCTCCCGGGCACATGTTGAGCTGCGCAGAATTAAGACTTGGAGAGATGTAGAACACTCTAAAAAAATCTCCGTGATGTGATTTTCGAGTAATGACAGATTGTAATGGTACCAGGACTTTGTTGACAGTCTTTATTACTTTAATTTTTTTTTCACAGTATGATAATAACAAACTAACTTATACACCTTTCTGATAGTAGTATTTTAACAATTAATAATTAAACTATATTTTATGAAAATAGTATTAATATTAACACATATTTTTATGTTTGTTTTAAATATAGTATAACCTCGATGGAGTAGTGGTTATGCTCCTTGCCTCTGGTCCCGAGGGTCGCGAGTTTAAACCCGACCGGAGTCAATGGGATTTTTTAGGATGAAAAAATCCAAGGAGCAAGTCCTCCGGGAGGGACTTTAAGCCATGGGTCCCGAGTCTGAAGATTTTCAGGTTCGTAAAAGGTCCTTAAGCCTGAATGAAAAGGCCTCTAAGCAAAATTTACCGAATTTTCCCGTCCCAGTAATACCTTGGTTTCCTAGATGTCAGTATGAGGCGGAACGCTGACCACGGACCACTCAAATGACATCTGTACGAAAAGAAGTGTAACTAAATTAGTATAGTTCAAATTCTTCCCTGTAGGGGGAGAGCGCCTAAATATCTGGTAACATGGGCTTACAAGATAATCGATAAATTAATTTTCTATATATTTTTTTTTCTCCTCCGTCATGTGCATTAGATAGGGACTGTGTACCAAACAATTTAGTTTATTTTGCTTGTACATTTTTTTATTATCAGCTTTGTTTTAATTTCAATTATCATTAATATTATTGTATTATCGGTCTTTATCTTATAGATAATGTGTTACAGGATCAAATCTTCATTTAGTTTTTAATATTAGAGTTAATTATGATTGCTATATTCTAATGCAACATGATATATTTGTCCTGGTAAGTAGGATAGAAGGCCACGTGGCCTTAATTCCACCAAGCTAAATAAATAATAATGATAATAATAATGCATAATAAAATAAAATTGACACAGTCGTAAATATTGTGTCCAATTGCTGTACTACGGGGTGAATCATAAATATGGCTATACGTTTGATCGCGTTGTGTGATGAAAATATTACCATTACAGGAAATATGAAATTACCGTTGGAAAGGCAATTATTCAAATTACAACAATGGAATAAAACAAAACAGTATAAAACTTACGTCATTAGTCAAAATGGCGTTGAATATGCAACAGCAAATTACAATTTCTGCATGGGCAATAACGTATGCTAATGATCGTGAAGCCGCAAGACGGGCAAGACGTGAGTTTAATGTAGCATTGCAGCCGTCGACTGTGGGGAAGTGGAGAAAACGACTGCTGGAAACGGGAAGGATGCATAAAATCAAACCTCCTGGAAGGCCTCGCATTAGCACGGATGCAGAAACAACGAAGAGAATTGTGCAGGTGTTCAACGCTAGCCCACAAAAATCAACCCGCCAAGCTGCACGTGAACAGTGATTTGTTTTGTTTTGTTCTATTGTTGTAATTTGAAGGATTCCCTTTCCAATGATATATTTCCTTTAATAATATTATTTTTGTCACAAAATGCGATCAAACGTATAGCCATATTTCTGAATCACTCTGTAGGTCGACACTTCCCAAAGATTAAGCGAACTATAAATTCTGAATAAAATTCTCCAACTGAGTAGTCGGATCAAAACTGGAACTATAGTCTGTGATATTTGGGACGTGCATATTTCACTAAAAAATACTAGCCTGTTTCACGATGCCGACAGATCGCTTTCACTTTTTTGCTATATAACTTCTGGATGACAGAATATTCAATTATGAGTTGTGTTATACACAGAGTACCGTAATCCGGCAATTTAAAACAAATTTCTCAAGTGGAACAGGTAAAAATAAAACTAAATATTCTTAACTGTAAATGTAAGCAGTAAAACAACACAGGAGGATTTCCGCCTGCTTCGTTCTCATTATTTTATATAAGCATGAGAACTTTGTTTCTTGATGAACAGTGAATCAATTGAAACTGTGCTAAATAAACACAATATCCCGCACGTAATGCTATACTCTCACGTTCAATATTCAACACAAGAGGTTCAATAAATTGAAACGTTTCCGAGCCTAGTCAAGTATAATTAAATAAAGTGCTTAGCATTTTTTTTTTCTTTTTGGTCACAAGACGAACAGACAGGTGGATGTAAAAAAATCACCTTAATTGTGAGTACATGATCTTTATGGAAAATCACATGTAATAAGAACAATGAAGACTCGTAGATTACAATGGGCAGGACACATGACACGAATGGGGAATGAAAGTAGGACATGGAAACTTCTTATTGGAAAACCAGAGAAAAAATACCAGTAGGCAGGCCAAGAATGAGATGGGAGAATAAACATTAACCATGATTTGAGGTAGATGACAGGGATTGATTAAAAAACATTAGCCCGGGATAGGGATGCGTAGAAAGCTTATGTCCGCGCCATGAATCAGTGGGTTCGAAAGTGCCAATCAGTTTTTATAAAAAAATAATTTACACAATTTTATTATGATATCTAAGCTGCATAATTAAGATCATTAATTGTAAGATACATAGGCCTACATTGTTTTATAGAATAAATTCGGTATCAACTTTTATAAGATTCATGATGTGTTCCGTTGAGGTATTATTCAAAATTAATATAAAATTATGGAATATTCACCTGAAAGGTCCGTCTCCTCAACTTAATTAATTATTTAACTGTAGCGCTTTCGGGACTTGTCCCATCATCGGCAGGATTCAAAACAGTGAAACACCAGTTTTGAATCCTGCCGATGATGGGACAAGTCCCGAAAGCGCTACAGTTAAATAATTAATCAAGTTGAGGAGACGGACCTTTCAGGTGAATATTCCATAATTTTATATTAATTTTAAATTCGGTATAAAAGCAAATATGTTCCTTTGTAAAAGTTCATTCGATAAGATGTCTCCCTCTAAAATAGCTTTTATCCGAAAGTATGCGCTACCGAACGAGTTGATTTGTAGTCCAGTCACTGATCCTCCGGCCCTGGCGTTTCACGACAGTGTTGCCGATATGGATATTCAGTGGGAGGGGCCGCTTTATGTATCCGGTTAGCAGACATACAGCTGACAACATCTCAGCAATTTCAAACCTTATTAGCGCGCTATAGCTGCGTCAAGAGCAGTGATTGGTTGTGGCATACATGCACTCTCAATCAACCATTTCCTTATTGGCAGTAGAAGGCGAGTTTCTCCCTTTACCCCTCGTATGACCTAAACTTCAGAGCCGGAGATTCAGCGGCTGGACTTTAGAGTAACGTTTGAGACTTTTTTTTTTCGTTTATACTAGTTTTTCCTTTTTTTTACCTGCTTGTTTTACCTTCTTTAATTATCACATAGACACAAGGACAGCATACACACACACACACCCAGACCCAAGGTGGAGATTTAAAATCCCCTACCCCGCCAGGAATCGAACCCGGGTTGCCTGAGTGGAAGGTAGGGGCTCTACCGACTACGCCACGGCGACGGACAGACTCGTCCACCGCTGTGGTCTCGAGGCAGCGTGCTGCCTTGTCACGCAGCGGGCCCGGGTTCGATCCCCGGTCGGGACAAGTTTCCTGGGTGAGGTTTTTTCTCGGAGTTTTTCCTCACCTGTAAGATAAAAGTCAGGAAACTTTACGGCCCAAACGGTCATCATTATCATCAATATAATATTCGCCTAATTACCTTAAGTTTAGTTTAAGGCCTCTCCTAGCGCACCATTACCACCATCATCAACTCACATATCATCGGGGCAGCGTAACCCCGCCTTCCAGGCGTCCCAACCTCAGGAGTGAGTTACAAGTACGCCATGCCAGGAGGTATCACCAGAAATGTCGAAATGACAACCTAGGGCACTTGAAAAAAAAAAAGTTTAGACTCCCATTCAGGAGGTCCGAAGTTCAAATCTCGGTGTTCACCAAACCTGATGTTATTATCCTCAGTCGTCTGTGCATATTCTAAGTTGTAATTTCATTATCATGATCCACAGTTCAATACTTTTAATATACAATGTTTGCAACAAGAAAAGTCTGCTGGTATCCGACCAAAGTTAATATAGGTCTAATTATATAAGACCAAAGATGTTGAAGCTTCTAAAAATAAAATTGAAATTAGGACCTCACTCGTACAAGCACTGTAATAATGTTTTTTTCTCACAAGACAAGTGAAAATGTGTTTCCGTCATATTATGAACTTTTGTGCAGTACATAATATTCTTGTCTTCATTGTAAGGTTTTCTTGAATGGAGCAGCCTCTTTTATCACATTACGCATTCTTTCAGTTTTCTTTGCACAAGTTATTCGTAATCAGTCATTTCCTGGTAATAAAAAAATCATGTGATTTTCTCGTAAATCATTTTCGATTGCGACATTAATGGTCGATGAACCCTTCATTTAATTTTCTCACTTCTGTTACTTCACAGTCACGTTGTTTCCAAGAATTCCTGCTGTTTGTCTCGCTTCCCCTCACCTCAGAAGTCCTATTGTCATCCGTTCGTATTTTACTTGTAAGAAAATCCGAAGATGTATTTGGTTTTTCATTTTCCTGTAAGCATTACGTTTAACCAAGCACTCAAATGCTGCAAGGTATACACTGAGTCAGGCCTAATATGTAGGTCGGATAGGCATGTTTCGTGCATACTCCAGGGATTACTTACTTACTCACTGGCACTATCAAACCCGAAGATTCATGGCCGCGCGGACATAAGCTCTCCATACATCCCTATCCTGAGCTAATGCTTTCCAATCTTTCCCTGTATAATCTACTTCCCTCAAATCATAGTTAATGTTGTTCTCCCACCTCATTCTTGGTCTACCAACTGGGCGTTTTCCCTTTGGCTTTCCTACAAGAAGCTTCCATGCACGTCTTTCATTCCCCATACGCGCAACATGTCCTGCCCATCGCAGTCTACGAGACTTAACTGTTCTTATTATATCTGGCTTCCTATAAAGACCATGTAGTTCATTGTTATGTAGTCTTCTCCATTCACCTGTCTGTTCATCTCTCTTTGGTCCAAAAATTTTCGTAAGAACTTTATTCTCAAATACTCGTAATCTCCTTTCCTCCCTTAAAGTAAGAATACTCCAGGGATATTGAAACTAAAATAAAAATGACTGCTTATTTGATTTCAATGGCCGACAAAATTTTAATCAAAGTATCGGCAGTTGATATCCCGGAATTGTAAAGTATTATGTTTTGATATCTTTAACATTAAATTACGTTTTGCGGTTGTATTGTGGGAAATTGTGTCACGATTCGAAAAATTGAAAGGAGGAAACATGAGAAATGTCATTAAAGTGTTTTCATTTTCTATAATTATATTAGAGAAGAGAAAATTAACCGCCGTAATGTACTATATTACTCTGCCATAACAATTAGCTTACATTTTAAAATGTTCATTTGCAGTAGACGTAATTATTGCTAATTTGTCTTCCGCTGTTCCATTTTTAATTTTTGCACAGTTTATCACAATTCTGTCCTGTTTTGCCAGTTCATGTTTTCAACTTATCATTATTAACATTGTTGAGTTTAGGTTCATGTGAACCTGTTCCTAAGTCTCAAGATACCTTTGACATGCCCAGCGTTGTTTTGGTCTTCCTCTGCTTTTGAATCCTTTAGGTTGGTACAATAATTTTTTTTTGTCTGTTCGCTTCAAATGATCCTCCTGTATATCCTGATAAATCTGAATGGCTTCTGTAATATTTGTGACTCTTAAATGTTGCACTTAAATGATGGACAAAAATTTTCGGATAATTGGATTTATCATTTGAAATCGGCTCTTGATAGGAATTAAATAAAGATAATTAACTATTTTTATTTACATAAATTTTATTATTTTGTATTACATAATATAGGCCCAAACCTTCTGGCGGCACTATGGTCCTGGGGTCGACTCAGCCTCTAACGGAAATGAGTACCAGACGCTTGTTCTGGGGGTAAAGGCGGCCGTCACGCAGGGCTGACAACCCGACTGACATGAAGTGCTGATTGTCTAGAAAAAGTGGGAGTCTTAACCTCCTACTGCCCCAAGGGTCTCCTGAGGCCTGTAGTGGGATTACTTTATATAATATAGGCTTATGACAAGAACGACGTTCACAATTCTATAAAAAAACACAGTTTTTTGTATTAAGAGGATAAAAGTATTAGATTATTATACAAAAATATAATAAATACACCTACAGTATCTAAAATAGTACATCAGGTTGATGTGCAGCCCGACATAAAACCTGGAATGAGCGAGCTAAAGGCCTAGCAAGTCGGTGGTGGATGATGAAATGCTTTCAACAAAAAAAAAAAATAGGCCTCGGACATCAACATAGGCCCTAGACAAAGAAAACGTCCACGAGTAGACCATGACAAAGATGAATTAACCGGTGAAGAAAAGTTTACAAGAAAGAGGGTACGACTGGGAAGAACTGAAAAGAAGGAAAGTATGGGAAGATAGAGATGGTTGGAGACATATTTGGAATCGACCTTCCGAAAGGAGGACACGATAAGAGGATGATGATGATGATGATGACGAGTACCTAAAATTGTGTTGGCCATTCTTTTCTGCGAATAACTTCTTTCAATCGGGCAGGAATAGAATGAACTAATTTCTCGGTAAAATTTTGTCCAGTTTTATGTAATTCCTCCAGAAGTATACGCACGAGCTGGGTCTTGTTTAAGGGTCGGTTTCACCAACAGAGGTAACTGTATTACGCCAGTTTAAGCTATGCATTATACACGGGAAAAACTGGCGTTATACAGTTACCTCTGTTGATGAAATTGACCCTATGTGGTGTTTCCGGATTTCTCTCTCCAATTGATTCCATAAATGTTCTATAGGATTAAAATGCGGAGATTGGGGTGGAGTCTGTAAAATGTGAAGTATGTTCGAGACGATCTATTGCCGGACTGTATCGGCGGTATGTTTTAGGTCATTGTATTGTTGGAAATAGTAATTCCCAGATAGACCAGTTGTTCAGCATATTACAGGAGATTATTTTTCAATGTCTTCCCGTTTCCATACTTGTCCATTTTCTCTTCTGTGAAAACAAGTTTTTCCACTTCCGAAGCCACCATACAACCTAAATTTGCCATGCCCGTATTTCACTTTTGACTGGATGTTCTTCTGTTCAAATCCTGTGTTTGTTTTCTCTATGCCCAAGCACGCCTATCAGAATGAAATATCTGAAATTTACTCTCGACTTAGAAGATATCTTTGTTCAAGAACTCAAAATCCTTTCCCACAAATTAATTTGCAAATTAGCTTATAGTAGGCTATTTTCTTTTTATTTATCTTAGATGTACATGGTTTTCTTCTTGGTACTCGAGCATTCTACCTAGCCTGATAAGTTCTCTTCCCTGTGTGGGTTTTCAGATGAAGTTACCATTGGAGTTTTCTTCACTATATTAAAAACTTGTTTTTCCTCTCTGATGATAAGCTTCTTTGGACGCCTTTCCGAACACCATTTATTGAAGTATTCCTCTCTTTATAGTTATTTATGATGCAAAAGACCCCGGCCGGGTTTGAACCCGCGATCCTCGGAACAAGATAAAAGGGACATAACCACTAGCCCACCGCGGTCGACGATTGTTTGTAATCGAAAACTTTTATTATATGGATACGAAATCGCTTTAAAATGTTTGCTCATCCTCATTTTCAAGTGTCTAGAAAATATATCAGATTTTCGCACTTGGTGTAAAGGCCTATGTCAACTTCAGACTGACAAATTTATAATATAGGCTAATACTTTGAGGGGGGGGAACACGCCATAGCGTAGTTGATTAAGGCAATACTCTATAAGCCGGATGGTCGGATGTTCAAGTCTCGGTGGAGTCAGGATTTTAAAACTGTCCATGGCCATGGGATCGACTCAGCCTCTGACAGGAATGAGTACCAGACACTTGTTATATGGTTAAAGGCGGTCGTCACGCAGGGTTGACAACCTGACTGAACAATCATGCCGTTTGTTTAAACAGGTGGTAGCATTAATCTCCTACTATCGCTAGGGCGTCCACCGCTGTGGTCTCGAGGTAACGTGCTGCCTTGTCACGCAGCGGGCCTCGGTCGGGGCAGTTTTTCTGGGTGAGGTTTTTATCGGGGTTTTTCCTCACATGTAAGACAAATGTCAGGAAAACTTTAAGGCTCAAACAGTCCCCAAAATCATATGGCCATCATCATCATCCTCCTTCACCGGTGTGGAAAGCAACGGGAAGCTACCACACCTACAATTCCCTAGTAAAGCTGCAAGCATAGCATGGAAATGCTATGATTGCAGTGAAGGACCTGCCTTCGGGCAGAATTACTATGGATGGATCCCTAGAGTCTCCTGAGACCTGTAGTGGGATCACTTTACCTTTTCTAATAATTTGAACTGATTTCGTGGTATATTGACAATGCATGTACTATAGTCTCATAGTTGTTATGAATTCTATCAAAACTATAGCTATATATAGTTAACTCTGATGACAAATAGAGATAAGCACTTATCCACATCCATAGTGGCTTTTCTTCGCCTTTATTCTCCTAGTAAAATTTCTAATAGTTGTTTCTTTTGCAGATTCCTTCTTATCTGTGATTCTGTTGCTTTCCTCGTTTCGGCTCTACGTGGCCTGTGTAAAGCTTATTTTCAGAACAAAGATCGTGTTTTACGAATGGGTTTGAGAACAGATCGAGTGTGTATCGACCAATGTGAACACATTTACCATAAACAAGCTTTATAAAGTAGGCGTATTGTACCAAGAGGTTTATATCTAAGTTCTAATACTAGCAATTATTTTAATGTGCTGTTGAACTAAGTTGTATTAGTGGGCTTTATATTCGTTTTGTCCACCGCTGTGGTCTCGAGGTAGCGCGCTGCCTTGTCACGCAGCGGGCCCGAGTACGATTCCCGGTCGGGACAAGCTTCCTGAGTGAGGGTTTTCCATGGGTTTTCTTCGCCTGTAAGACGAATGTTAGATAGCTTTGAGGCCCAAAGGGTTCCCGAACATCATCTGGCCATCATCATCATCATCAATATCATCCCCGGTATGGAAAGCAACGGGAAGCTACTACACCTATAATTCCCTAGTAAAGCTGAAAAGCATAGCATGAAAATGCTATGATTGCAGTGAAAGATCTGCCCTAGGGCATAACACTATATAATAGAATATGTTTGTTTACAAAGAAGGTTCTTCTAGATTAATTGGCATTACTTTCAGCAATCTGGTAATATTCAGGTGTTGTCCATTCTATATTATGTGCAATATATATGAAATTTGGGACTTCGTACCTTTCATCCTTATTGTACTCCCTATATGTCTCGGACCTGCCTTCACCTCCATCACTCCAAATAGCCTCCTTTGCTGATGACACTTGTCTCTTCATGCAATCGAAACTTAAATCCATCCCTTACCGACTTGCAACATTCCAGCGAGCAATAAACATAATATATGAATGGTTTTGCTCCTGGAACATTAAACTTAATGCAAACAAAACACAAGTCGTCCTGTTCACCAAATCAAGCTTTCCCTGTCCAATTCAGCTCACTATGGGTGTGCAACCCCTACCAGTAGAAACTTCAGTCAAACATTTCGGCCTAATATTGGATAAAAGACTCACACTAAAAGCTCATATCGACCATATCTCAAATAAAGCTCAGCAAGGTATAGTATATTATATCCGTTTTTCAAGTCGCCGTCACTGTCCCGAAGGATCAAGGTCACACTATATTGTACGGCTGCGAATATCTGATTATCCTTGCGAAATGCCACAAAAATAAACTGCAAATATTACAGAACAAGTGTCTCAAAATTATACTTTCGGCCCCGCGTTACACAAGGATAACGGAGATGCACGAGGCCACGAAGGTACCATATATTGATACTATTATAACTGAAAGGGTTACCTCCATGCTCCGAAACATAGATGATCATGGGAACCCAATAGTACGCAATATAGGACATCTTCCACAATGGCGTATTACATATAGAAACATATTCGACACAATAAACCACCCATAGTACTCAGCATGAAGTAACCAAGGTCAGAAAGGTCAGTGCAGATTGGCGTGACTCATTCCGGTCCTAAAAGAGCCGAGCTCATCAGCGACACGATTTCCGATGCCCCAATGAAGCGAGATTTGCCTTGGAATCAAACATCCACATTATATCAATATTAATAGCACATGCTACCATATAACAAATCCCCAAAGAATCGCCATGTAGGCTAGGGCCAACCAGCTAAGCCCAATACTGTATACACTCACGCGAATTCGCCGTCAAGGGACAAATAACAGTCCCAGTAAAAGGCACACTGGACAGCACAAATAGCTGTCAACAAGAGAGAGAGACTTCATACAAACATTTTGAACACTATACCTGGTTTTCTTTCTAGGTCTGTATCATTGGGGTTCCTAAGTTCCCTTAATGCACAGTTGTACCCGAACTGATATCATGCCTTCCATATTAGTTCATTCTCGGAGCTCACATGTATTAGAACATTCTGTTGACTCTTATCACATTACGTAACTATTGCAACATTGGACATAAACTTATTAATACAGGATGTCTCTAAAGTCACTATCCA
Organism: Diploptera punctata; assembly: GCA_030220185.1. Classification (NCBI taxonomy): domain Eukaryota; kingdom Metazoa; phylum Arthropoda; class Insecta; order Blattodea; family Blaberidae; genus Diploptera; species Diploptera punctata. Next base: position 305,687 of record JASPKZ010007151.1, read on the forward strand.
TTTCAATGAAAGAATGATTAAAAAATCAATGTTATTGTGAAGTTTTACACATTCTACTGCCTTTCTACATGACCGCCATCTAGGTGAAAACACTACATCTTTCAGTTCCATCCATCCATAGTAATTCTGCCCGAGGGCAGGTCTTTCACTGCAATCATAGCATTTCCATGCTATGCTTGCAGCTTTACTAGGGAATTGTAGGTGTAGTAGCTTCCCGTTGCTTTCCACACCGGTGAAAGATGATGATGACCATATGATTTCGGGGACCGTTTGGGCCTTAAAGTTTTCCTGACACTTGTCTTACAGGAGAGGAAAAACCTCACCCAGAAAAACTGCCCCGACCGGGGATCGAACCCGGGCCCGCTGCTTGACAAGGCAGCACGCTACCTCCAGACCACAGCGGTTATGAAACGAAATATAGACCTTAAAATGTAAACCGTAAAAAGCTGCTGCTTCTGTGATACGATCTCTTAAATAAAACAGACGTGATAAGGACATGTTCATAGAGTGAAACGTAAAATTTTACACATTGTGTTTCGAGAGGCATTCAACTCCCTACTGAGGTGTCGAGTTGATGCGTTCCGACTATCACTGGCAATTTGAACCTGCTGCACTGTTTGTGCTGATACGCGTGGTCGTCCATGACGTGTCTCATCACTAGAGGGCGGATTTATATGCACTAAAAACTATAATTATATGCATGCAACTATGCAGCAAAAAAGTTGGAAATATGCTCTTAAAATTAAAAAAATATGCACAAAAATTAATTTTGTTCTTATAGTAAAATACACTATATTCTCACATAATTTTATTTATTTTTTTGTGAAGCAACAATTGTAGTATTTTTACTTTTTTCGTACCGAATTGAAGTTAATAATTGTATTTTATAGTGACATTCTCATTAATCTTGTCTGTAATATTAAAACACTTGTCTTTGTCCACTAACACTCACAAAATGGTATTTGAGAAAAGAATTTCGATTACCGATTTGTCACCGTAGTCAATAATGTGCAATAAGCTTCCTTTGTGTGAAATGAAGTATATTTTGCACACATGAAAGTATATTTTGAGTCTTTGTCGTGTATGCCGACAATCTCAATAAAACTGATGTTAAAAAACTTCAAAGAATATCGCTGGTTTAAAACGAAAACAAGGAAATTACCACCAATAAACTGTCTATTTAATATTGCTGGCAAGCACGTTCATCTCTTCCGAAATCTTCCTTTCAGGAAATGGTTTAGGCCAGATTGCTTTATTGACATGTTGAGATTTAAAACTGCAGACCCCCTGATCGGCATTGTCACTGTTGTGTGAAAATGCGGAAAAAGGATGCTGGCTTTTTATGAAAACAAAATTGTCTGCATTTGCAAAAAGCATGACCATAAAGCAGAAACTTGTAATTTTATGGGGCTACAAACTAATATTTTAATATTGAATAGAGAAAAAAGTATAATATATGCACCCATATGCACATATTAGTGAAATATGCGGTAATCCCGTGAATATGCATTTATATGCACTATAAAAGTTTGCCAATTTATTCCAAATGACATGAAACGCATTCTCCTCTTCTATGCATATGTTTATCTTTGAAGGAATAAAACATGCAAACATGCAGAAATCCGCCCTCTACTCATCACACACACTGCTGGTACGCTTAAATTTGATTACAAGCAGACGAATGTGTGTCATTGTTCGGGCTGGTAAATTCAGCTCTGCATACCCGTGCACAAACAATGGCAACCCGTTCTTCAATACTAAACATGTTGTACCAATCTAACAGTGTATGCAAAGAAAAGAAAAAAATAATAGTGTTTTCATGGAAAGGGATCGTGACTTTAGAGACATTATGTATAAACAAACAAAATTAAAATGACATACTGCGCATTATTGCCAACAAAAACAAACTAGAATATATAAATATAACTTAAATTTAAACAAACATTATGGATGCAAGTTCTTTTTAGTCGAACGGGGATTTTTTAACATCTTGTAAAATCAAAACGTTAACTGCAAAATCAGATCTAGAAGATGTTAACTGCAAAATCAGATCTAGAAGATCTTAAAATTACAATTCTGACAATAACTTATTTTTTAATGGACATAACTTATTTTGCATTAGAACTCTTCAAATAACAAATGCACAGCATTAAAAAAAAGGTGTTTGAAAAAGATCTATTAATCAACAAGACGTATAACGGATTTTAAGGATTTTCCCCATCTGATTAATTTACTTACGAAATCCGTTTCCATTACTTAAATTACAGTTCATTGTCCATAAGACTTAATGAAAAAAGCTGACTGAGACAAGCATGTGCATGGTACCTTAAAGTGCGTGGCACACCACGTTACTAAAAATAACAAATTTGAGATCGACACGTGAGTTATTGATTCTTTGATACCGTCCCACGCAACATACCACAGAGGCAACCAAAATCATCTAAGATAGGCCTGTGGCCTATATAACTCCCTAATTAGACATTCACTTTTGTAGCAATTATTATTTACTTACCAATCTTTGATTTATGACTTCTGTGCCTTGGGATTGAATATTTTACCACTTTAAATTAATATTTTTATCCATGGGCACTCGAGTGTGTGTTCTTGCCCGCAAGGTAGTTGCGGTTAGGTAACCATGACAACGAATAAACAACATGGTGGGGTGTGGTAAAAAAATACAAGTGAACCGGCATTGTAGAAGTAGGAAGTACACCTGACTAGCGCAGTAAAGTGAAATAAGCGGGTTGGTTGACCTGCATCGTGTCTTGTATTGGTAGAAATAGGTCATAAACTAGGAATTGAAACGAGTGGATTAGTACAACTTGCTCTATCGGAATCCATGCCTTGGGAGTATTAACTGTTATAATATTATAAAGAATGTTACCGTGGTAATACTATATCAATTCAGATGGAGCCGTAAGTAATTTTTTATTACATCCTCATAAAATGCACTATAAGCATCAGTTAATTAGCGCCGCAATTCTAATCTAGCGTGAAAGGATCCATTAATTGGATTACGTTATGCATCAACCGGCTATGCGACATTATGTAAGTTTCGAGAAAAAATACGTTTAAATTTTAAGTCATCTTCACGCTAAGCGCCAAATGTTCCCGCTCTGAGATTGTTCATGCATACCTGTCAAACAAGGAAAATAACTTGCAATATCCAGCATTATTAGTTTGGCGCTACAATAAATAGTGTATAGGTAGATAGATGGAAATCTCTGCGGCCATCACTTAAGTGTTGGCGGTGAGCGATCCATTTTGGTCCTCCTTAATAGGTAGAACCCCGGGTTCCTGTAAAATACATTAGCCCCGGTTCAAAATTTAAACCGGGGCTAATGTATTTTACAGGAACCCGGGGTTCTACCTATTAAGGAGGACCAAAATGGATCGCTCACCGCCAACACTTAAATGATGGCCGCAGAGATTTCCATCTATCTACCTATACACTATTTATTGTAGCGCCAAACTAATAATGCTGGATATTGCAAGTTATTTTCCTTGTTTGACAGGTATGCATGAACAATCTCAGAGCGGGAACATTTGGCGCTTAGCTACATGATGAAAAATTTAGATTAGCATTTATGAATACCGGTATGGTTTCATGGCCGTTTGTTGCAAAGCATAGAATCTCTGCTAGCGTTTACATTTATTTTAATAATAAGACTGTAAGTTATTTAAAGATTTGGCGCTAAATGTGTGCGTACACTTACTTAATGAGCCAGTGCAACCGATGACATCAAAATCACATTTTTTTACAATTTCGCTTAGCCGGTTGATGCATAATATCGTTCAATTTTGGTATCTTTATTTAATGACTCTTTATATCACCTCAGGTCATTAGCATCGCAAATTCAAATCTGAATGTGAAAGAACCTACAAAGTTCCCTCATAGGTTTATTTCAAGCTTGAAGTTAATTTACTTTCTCGTAAATACAATACTCAACACTCACGATTTTACTTCCCTTCCGAAGGAAGACATGCTCTGAATTTTTACGCCCTTAAAATTCGCCGACCATGTCCGGATTAACGCACAAATCTCGGAAACAGGGGTGAGGATGGTAATCAGTAGTCTACTCGGATCTCATCATAATCTTCCAGGGATTAAGCCCGTTGGCTCGTTCCGGTTTCATGAAAGCTAGAATTGTTAAAATTGTTCAGACCATCTTCTGTATGGGCGACCAACATTTCTCCTTCCGCGCGGTTTATAATTTAGCAATAATTTTGGAAATCTTCCTTCTGGCATTCTATCAATATGTTCTTTCCAGTCGTTCCTACATTTAATTATTCGGTCTGTAAGTTTGAAAATATTTAGTTCCTTTCTTATATCTTCATTTATTTTCTTATCCAGCAGAGTATATCCTGCTATATTTCTTAAAAATCGCTTCTCAGCTGTTTCCAATCGTTGTTCTTGTCTTTTAGTGATCGTCCAACATTCTGATCCATACATCAATACAGGATCTCTATTTTATAAATGTATTCAGCAGGTTTCACTATGTTTCACAATATTCCTCTGCGCCCAATTAATCTGCTGTCATTCTTCTCCACATCTGTGTTATTTCAATCTCCGTCATATAATCCTTTTCCTCACATGCTGCTCAAAACACCATCAAACCATGTTATGTTCTTCTTCTACCAAGTGACACCCATTCTAGTATTCTTCTTGGGAATCTGTCTTCTGTCATTATTTTTACATGAACATACCATTTTGTTTGTTTTTTATGGAATCCACAATTTGAAGTTTGAACATTCATATTTTGTTTAATCATATTATTTATTTTATCTCCTCTGGAAATTCCAGCTGAACGCCTCCAAAAATCCATTTCTGCAGAATTTAATTTACTAGTATTGTTCTTGATTTTAATTCCCGTGTTTCTACTACTACTACTACTATTATTATTATTATTATTATTAATTATTATTATTATTATTATTATTATTATTATTATTATTATTATTATTATTATTATAGCTCTAGAAATGGATTATTTGCGGAGAAGTGCCAGAAAGTCTAGATTATAACATGTCACAAATAAGGAAATTAGAAACATAATGGAAGCAGAAGAAAGCATAATTGAAAGAATTGAGGAGAAGGAATTAAAGTGGTTAGGACATGTCTTAAGAATGGAAGATGAGCGATGGCCGAAGCAACTATATGAATGGCATCCGAACAGAAAGAAGAAAAGAGGGAGACCAAGGTTAACATGGAAGGAAAACATGAAGACAGTAATGCAAGCTAGAGGGCTAAGCATCGAAGATGCCCAAGACCATAGTCTTTGGAGGTTTGGCACGGGAAGACGGCAGCAGCTGTAAAAACCCGAAGATAGATGGATTATTATTATTATTATTATTATTATTATTATTATTATTATTATTATTATTATTATTATTATTATTTATTATTATTATTATTATTATTATTATTGCAGTAGTTATTATTGTTATGTCGGCCGCGGTGGACTAGTGGTTATGCTCCTTGCCTCTGGTCCCGAGGGTCGCGGGTTCAAACCCGGCCGGGGTCGATGGATTTTTTAGGATGAAAAAATCCAAGGAGCAAGTCCTCCGGGAGGGACTTTAAGCCGTGGGTCCCGAGTCTGAAGATTTTCAGGCTCGTAAAAAATTCTTAAGCCTGAATGAAAAGGCCTCTAAGCAAAATTTACCGAATTTTCCCGTCTTAGTACTACCTTGGTTTCCTAGATGTCAGTACGAGGAGGAATGCTGACCACGGACCACTCAAAATGACATCTATACGAAAACAAGTATAACTAAAAAAAATAGTATGGTTCAAATTCTTCCCTGTAGGGGAGAGCGCCTAAGTCTCTGTAAAGGGAAAACATGGGCTTACAATACAATACAATACAATATTATTGTTACATGCTTAATATTTGGGACAATAATATAGCCAGGTAGGGGTGTCATTGTGGTCAGCATGTCGGACTCCCTCCCCAGCTTTGTAACTGGTTTTCTCCAGGGATTATGGGGTTTTCTCCATCTGGAGCCGCTACTTATTGCAATGCTGGATTGGGCACCTGTCCTAAAGTCCCATGACTCTGCGCCAAAGCATCATGTTTGGCCATGGTGCGAAATTCGGTTTTCATTATGTATACGGCTTTTTTCAACAATAAAAATGTTTGACTTATTGTTCAATATAAAATATAAATTCTATATAAATCAATTTATATTAACTTCTAAGAGAATTCCATATGTTAAATTGTGCACAAGGGTTTATTGAATACGCCCTGAAAATTTGAAGCAAATCCATTAATTTTTCAAGAGAGATATGCACTTTATAAACAGTCTGTAGCGACATGAAGCATAACGGATCTCCTTAAATTCACGTAGATTTTCATTTTTGTTGTAGGACCTATTATATAAATATATTGATATGATCTGTGTATTTCAAAAATCCTTCACGCAGGAGCTGCATAACTAAGCGAATATTCTTCAGCAAAACGAATTTATTATCCGATTTTATTTGTTCAGAATATAATTGGACGATGTTATACATCAACCGGCTAAGCGCCATTTTAAAAATGCTATTTTGATGTCATCTGTTGCACTGACTCATGAAGTAAGTATATGCTCACTTTTTGTGACAAATCTTAAAAAAAAATATCCTCAACACGTGTCCAACTCAGGGTCGGGTCGAGGGATGAGATGAGATGAATCTCCTATATTTATAGAGGTCTGTGAACTACAAGGGTGCTGGCCGACCACTCCTGACGCACCGTCACAGGGGCGAATGAACGAAATGGATGATATGAGTATGGAGAAATGGTGGAATGAAATTTGTGGCAGAGGAAAACGGGAGAAACCCCGAGAAAAACCTACCCAAGTTCCGTTTCGTCCACCACGAAACCCGCATGGAGTGACCGAGACTCGATCTCGGGACTTCAGCGAGCGTCTAACCGCTTCCGCCACGGAACCGCCTCCTAATCTTTAAACATCGCCTAATTATTATATAAAAATGTAAACGCCATCATTCCTTTCAGAGATTCTGTGTTTCACAATAGCTATGGAACTAGATCTTCATAAATGCTAATCTAAATTTTTCATCATGCAGCTAAGCACTTATATTGTCGATGCATAACTGAGTATTATTAGTTTGGCGCTACAGTTTAAAATGTAAAACAAAAATGTATTTTTCTCGAAACTTAAATAACGCTTAGCCGGTTGATGCATAACGCCGTCAAATTTATAATGACTATTTAACTCATGCCCCAAATGGGAGTCAATGACCAATCACGTTTCAATGATTTCTGTTTTACAACCAATCAGAGTCGTGTTTCACGAAATATTTATCAGTGTTATAATTATCATATTAAAGAAAGCTCCTCCTTTTTAATATTCTGAACAGGTCTGACCATTATTTTGCAGTGACTGAGCCTGTGAGAAATACGGCTACCAGATTGTATATATAGTGCATGAATGTCAACACATGCCGCATGCGGGAGTTAATATAAAAACATTTGTAGCAATTAATTATACCACCAAAAAAAGAAACCACTGTTTGCACTTTCTTAAATGTATTTTTTCCCAGGTAACAATCCAGAAAAATATAATTGTCATATTTACATCATACGACATCAGAAATGAATTAATATAGTTTGATGTGTTTCATTTTTTCTCCACTAGAGAGCATTCTTACAATATTTTGCAATATTTGGCAATAAATAGTATGATCTGGTTGCAGTGATAAACAAAAGAAGCAGATGAAGCGTGCCTATCGTTTCTCATTTGTTTTCAAACATCGCCATTTACATTAAATATATAAATATTTTAAAATAACTATAGTTAAATAATTATTTGTGAGTAAACAGCTTAATTTTATTCGTTGAATAGTCCTAACAAATGCCACTCTTGATTTCCAAATTCTCTAGATAAATTGGAAATCACTCGTGGCATTACTTATGATTATTTATTTTTTAGTTTGTTTACTTAAATAATGTGTGGTCAGTTTCGATGTGAGGAAACAAAAATTGCTATAGCAATTTTCAAATTTTGGGCTTAGCTAGTTTACGGAATAATGTCTTTCTTTTGACTATTTAACTTATGCCCCAAATGACACTCAATGACCAATTACGTTTCCATGAATTTTGCTTCACAACAAATGACAGTCGTGTTTCAGCTCGATCTTTATCCATTTCTCTTTATCAACTCCTACTTTTGTGATAAAGAAAGTTCCTCCTTTTTAGTATTATGAACAGGTCAGAGCATTATTTTCTCCAACAAATACATTGAATATAGCAAATAATGAACAAGATTTCTTGATTTTACTGACTTGTTCACTAAAAAAACAAATTAATAACCTATAATGTTGATTACAATATACAGTTTGATGTGTTTCATTATTTCTCCACTAGGGTGTATTCTTACAATTTTGCGTTCCTATTTGGCAATAAATAATATGATCAAGTTGGAGTGAATGAACATAACCTCACATTTTTTTATTTATTTTCAAACATCGCCGTATCAAACATATAATTATGTTAAAATACCGGTAACTATATTTAAATAATTATTTTTGAGTTAACAGCTTAATTTTATTCGTTAAATAGTCCTAACAAATGTCACTCTTGATTTACAAATTCTCTAGACAAATTCACTCGTCACGATGATTTGGAAATCACTCGTGATATTACTTGTGATAAAATCAAACTGATGTATACAAAGTTTCGTTTTAAGGAAACAAAAATTGTGGACACTAGACCGTTGAAAACATTCCCATTAAAATTTCAGCTTTTAGGTTAAACCCTAAATATTCCTATTAATTCGATTTAGCTGGTTAACAAACTCGATCTTATTTTTTGTTATTCAACTTTACATGCCACATTTCGTTCTAAAAATAAAAATGGTGGTCTCTAGAATGATTTTTAATGCAGGCTTTGAGGTAAATTCCCACTCCCAATGGGTCAATTTCGCTGATTTTCGGAAAAGGCCTTTATCGTTTTATTTTAATGGTATATACAGTAGGCCTACCCATTTCCGTGACGAAAAACAAAAATGGCCGCCGATATAGGTATTTTTTTAAATTCTCGCTTCAGGTTAACCCCAATTTCTTGAACTCTATCTTACTTATCTTAAAATTGTTATAGGCCTATGCAGAATATGATTGTGAAAATGTATACATATTTATTTATTTATTTATTTATTTATAGTTATTTTTGGTGTATAGTAAGAGGGAACGATAAAGATTTGATTTTTCTTTTCAAAATTAGTCCCCCGCTGTGGTCTCGAGGTAGCGTGCTGCCTTGTCACGCAGCGGGCCCGGGTTCGATCCCCGGTCGGGACAGTTTTTCTGGGTGAGGTTTTTATCGGAGTTTTTCCTCATCTGTAAGACAAATGTCAGGAAAATTTTAAGGCCCAAACGGTCCGCGAAATCATATGGCCATCTCAATCATCATCATTCATATTCATCTTAGATTAAGCTTAGGATTAGGGGCTCTCTTGGCGCACCACTATCATCATCATCCATCATATCATCGGGGCAACGTAACCCCGCCTTCCATGCGCCCCAACCTCAGAAGTGAGTTACAATTACGCCATTGCCAGGAGAGAACACCAGAAATGTCTGAGGACAAAAACTGGTGGCATTAATTTTTTTTATTAGTGCAAAAATGACATGCAACAGTGAGATTAAAATCGCAGTTAATATCCGCTTCAATCAGTATGCCTACATTTTGTTTCTAAAATAGATTAATATCATGTTCAGTGAACCGAACGAACTGACTCAAGTGGCAGTGTTTGAGACCCGTATTCAAGATATCCCGGGTTGAAACCCCGGTATCGACCGCCTGACGTGTTATTTTCTTAGCTTTCTCGATCGTCTAGGTAAGTACTGAGTTGAAATTTCATCATAATTATCAGTTCATACTTTCATAAAAAATAAAATCAATGAACTCCTTCAATAAATACGCGACAAATACAATTGAAACATTTAGTCTACTTATGGTATAATCTAATGATCCTAAATGTGACTCAACCTTAAACGTTAAAGTGAATAAATAAGAAGGGAAAAAATGCTCTATGATTAAGTTCGCATTTAACCGTGACAGTATAGTAATAGTTATTCACAAAACAAGCCATAGCGATTAAACGGAGCGTAAATGATCACAGTTAAAATACAGTTGTAGGCCTACGTGATTTTTAGAGTTTTAAAGCGTACTTTATTATTTTATATTGAGAAACAGAATTGATGAACCGTTTATTCTGTAAATTAATCGTAATACTAACTCACTGGCACTATCGAATCCGAGGTTTCATGGCCGCGCGGACATAAGTTCTCCACTCATCCCTATCCTGAGCTAATGTTTTTCAATCGTCCCCTGTATAATCTACTCAAATCGTGGTTAATGTTATTCTCCCACCAATTCTTGGTCTACCAACAGGGCGTTTTCCCTCTGGTTTTCCTACAAGAAGCTTCCATACCCCTCTTTCATTCCCCATTCGTGCCATGTGCCCTGCCTATCGCAGTTTTGGAGAGTTAACTCTTCTAATTATATCTGGTTTCCTATAAAGATCATATAGCTCACTATTATGTAGTCTTCATCATCCGCCTGTCAGTTCATCTCTCTTTGGTCCAAACATTTTCCTAAGGACTTTAATCTCAAATACTCGTAATTTTTTCTCTTCCCGTAAAGTAAGAGTCCTTGTTTCGCATCCATATAATATAACTGGAGACTAAGAGTCTAACGTATCTTCAATTTAACTTTTTTGAGAGAAGTTGGGACGACAAGAGTCCTTGTAATAACGTACGTAATAGCATGCATTTCCAGAATTGAGCTTATGTTTAGTTTCTTTGTGCATCTCATTCTATTTTTTATTATTGTGAATTGTAAGAAAATTAATTGAAGCTCCGCCTGCTGAATAAAGGCATTTGAGGTGTGGTGGGGTAAAGGAGAAAGGAGTTGTCTTGGCGGAATTATTCTTCAGTCAATGTGAATGAGTGCGTAGAAGAGAGCTTTCACAGTTCACACTCCTTGCATGCTGATATACGGAATTGAGACATTTCCTTACCTCGAGGACATCCAGTACAGGTACTGCACGTTTACCATTTAAAACTTGTGTTGCCATATGATTTTAATATGGCTTACATATGTTGTATATTTTATTAAGTTAACGTTGTTATTGTTTGTAGGGAAGTAGATATCGAATAAATTAACTAACACAGTTTGCTGAGATGAGGCATGAAAGACTTTTGACTATAGGATGTGACATTGAACATACAACACTTTTGAAATTCATATTAAAGCACCGTTGAGGTTCCAGTTAAAACGCAGAAGATAAAACCTTGTTTTCGAAAGGCCTTCATATTAGAATAACTTGAAGAAGTTTAACAACTTAGTTGAGGACGACTGACTTACCAGGTAAAAAATTATATAATTAACATTTTATTGAACATACAGTTTCTAAAAGCGATAAAATTAGTTACTTATTGCTTGTAAACTTTAATTTGTGCCCATGTCATGTATCTCGAATTAGTAACAGTAGAAATGCTTTCATTTTTTATTGGGAAATATTGGGAAAAACCATTAGGAAGGCTTAGGCATAGTGGGAGGATAATATTCGGATGGGTCTTAGGTAAGTAAGAGGCTTTTTAAACTGACCCAAATCTTCTGGTGGCACTATGGCCCTGGGGTCAACTCAGCCTCTAATGGAAATGAGTATCAGACGCTTGTTCTAGGGGTAAAGACGGCCGTCATGCAGGGCTGACATCAAGTGCCGATTGTCCAGAAAAAGTGGGAGCCTTAACCTCCTACTATCCCAAAGACCTCCTGAGGCATGTAGTGGGATCACTTTACCTTTTACCGTAGGTAAATAAGTAGGTAATATTTGATGTAACAACCATTTTCAACAACTCAAATCATTAGCGTCGTAATTCAAGTCTGGGCGCGAAAAGATTTGACAAATTTTACTCAGCGGTCTATGAAATTCTTTTATGTGCCGTAAATCTACAATACGGGTCCCTCAGGGCCTTATTTCCCTTCCGAATAAAGCCATATTCAGTATTTTTAAACCTTTAGATATCAATTAACTTCGGTCGGGTTTGAACTAGTGAATCTCTGAATCAAAGGCGAGCATGGCAAGCACCAATATGCATCTTAGCAAACTAGACATGCGTGATGTTTGATGTGAATTGAATTCAGTTGGCTGAATATATGAGATACCAGTGGAGGAGTTTATTGAATGCGGTACGAACCTACGAGTTCCAGAAACCATATACATACTGTAGTTTTATTTGTTTAGTTAGTAAGGCTAGGACTTTTTTTGTAATATTAACACGCAAAATATGTACATATTTATATAATTATATTAGGTAAAATGTGTAATAGTAGGCCTATATGAAAATTTCACCCTCTTTGGGGTACGTTGGGTCAATCATATTTCTGTGTGTTGTTCCTTTCTTAGTGCCCAGTATTCTTCATTCTTTTTTCTTCCGAGATAATAGGTTCGGATTTTTGTGTAGATTTTTCTTGCAGCCTTATGTTTTCATCTTGGATAATTAATTTAGCTGTTCGATCGATTAGTGAATTTCCTGTAATCTTTAATTCTACTAGGTCTTTTTCAGTTTTTTTTAACCAGTTGGGTTTTGTTACGGTTACAAAAATAATCAAATATTTGTATGGTTAATCTTTCATTCTTAGAAGATGACTGTAAAAATGTATTCTCCTTTTTCGCACAGTATCTTAACGCCTTTTTTTTTTTTTCGATTTTATGTAGAGAGTTTCATTCTTGTTGTATATTATCTTATTATCTTGAAATTTTGGTCCTATGATTTTTCCTTTCCTTTTGCTCAAGAGAGCTTGTAATATTAAACACCCAAAACTTTAATTCTTATATAAATATCATATTAAACATTAAGATTAGACGAAGCTTAAAATGGGAGAAGGGGAATGCAAAATGCTTGACAATATGTTGAGAAGAGTTCAGTAGTAGTGTTTCTGTTATTATGTTATTCATAAGAGGGACGTTTTGAAAGAAGTCATGCGATATGAACCCTATACCCAAGTCTTTAATGTCTTCCACTCTCTGTATTTATGGTGTTGATTGAATGGAATTAAATTCTTCCCTGGCCCTTTCTTAGGAGCTTATGGTGAGCTTTGAAAATCTGTTTCAGTGTGCAATCAGGTACCTGAGTTTCTAATGTGAACAAATATTGTCATAAAGACACTTAAAATGATCTTCCACATAATAAAACGTGTTTTAATTAAGCGGCAGAACATGTAGTTCTACATCATCATCATCATCATGAACAAATTCGTTTTAGGCCATGTGGCCCGTACGGTAAACCTAGCGAAGATGGTCTTGATCTTTCCACCGATGTTTTGGTCTTCCTTGGTCCCTATGTCCAGTTGGGGTATATTGGAATGCCAATTTTGGAAGTATATTTATTGCCATTCTCCTCAGATGATTTTTCCATTCTTGTTGGTATCTTTGTATATCTTCATTTAAACTTGTTACTCCAAGTTTTCCTCTGATAATAGTATTCCTTTGGTGATCCAGTCTATTAACTCCTAACAATGATCGTAAGAAGCGCATTTGGCTTACTTGAAGTTTATGAGAGTTTCTTTAATTTAAAATCCAAATTTCACTTCCGTATTTTAGAGCAGCTTTTGATGTGAGGTTATGTAATCTGTTTACCATAATGTTTTCGTATTATTCCATTCATTTTATTATATTTTTGTAATTTTGAATCAATGTCACTCTTATACTCTGCAAATACACTTCCTAAGTAAGAGAAATCTGACACTTGTTCTATAATTTTTCCATCAATCTCAATTTTCACCCGTTGTATGTTTTTTCCACACATTGCCATTAGTTCTACATAAAACATAAAATTATTTTAAAATATGTAATAAATATTCATTTACGAGGAGCTCGTTATCAAATAGTATATTGCGATGCGAGGTTGGGAAGTGGTTTTTACAGAAGTGAGGATTAATTACCGAGATTCTGTAAAACACTTCTCAAACGTGCGTTGTATAGTTACTATATCTGGCTTCCTATAAAGGCCACGTAACTCATTGTTATGTAGCCTTATCTATTCGCCTGTCTGTTCATCTCTCTTTGGTCCAAAATGTTTCCCAAGAACTTTATTCAGAAATATTCGTAATCTCTCTTCCTCCCTTAAAGTAAGAGCCCAGATAATATGCAGTATAATACAACACGTCTAAACTACAGATTTGTTGTATTATACTGCATATTATCTGGACTCTTACTTTAAGGGAGGAAAAGAGATTACGAATAGGGTGCATGGAAGCTTCTTGTAGGAAAACCAGAGGTAAAACGCCCAGTTAGTAGACCAATAATGAGGTGGGAGAATAACATTAACCATGATTTGAAGGAAGTAGATAGTACAGGGGATGATTGGAAAACATTAGTTTAGGATAGGAATGTATGGAAAGCTTATGTCCGCGCGGCCAAGAGCTTAAAAGTTCGATAGTGCTAGTGAGTTAGTTATATTGCATATTATTAAAATAAAATAATGCGTAGAGCACGATTTCCTTCCTAGATTACGGTCATCCCGTGGGGTCGCAAACTTTCTCGCAAAGAGGGCAGCATCAAATTTCTAAACAAGTCACGATAAAATAATATTTGAAATGTGCTGTTTTTTAGTGGTTTGTCCTGTTAGGGGTATTCTCTGGGAAGAAAGTAGATAGTATTCAAACTAGAGTCGTAATATTCGGGTTTTTAGAGTTGCAATTTAAAGCTTGACTTAATGGGAGAGAGATTTTAGTCATAGGCCTCTTGTTAAGCTTGTTCTTTTTCGTGCTGCAAATCTACAAGAGACTCGCGGTTTTATTTCCTTTCGGAAGAAAGTCAAACTCAGATTTTTTACACTCTGAAAAATCGATCAAACCCTGCTAGCATCGATAATACTGCATACTGCTTTAGCTACTTTGTTGTACAATTGTAATTGCTGTATTATACAATTTTTGCATTACCTAACTATCCCTGGTCTCGTGTTGGCGTTGTATTCCTTTTACTCCCCGTCCCTCGCCCATGCAAGTGTTGTTTACATCGTCAGGTCGTCCTGCACTTCAAGGGTTTGGTGTAGGATCCACTAGCCCTGTTATGTACGGTATAATTTATGAATATTTATTTTGCAAAAGGCGATTCAATTTTATTATGTTGATCATCCAACAGGATTGGATTCCATTTCCGGTCGGATTTAATTTCCTTGTTGATGTTTTTCAGAGTTTTTTCAACCATAAGGGAAATACCAAAAAATTCGGGTCACAATTACCCTGAAAATCATTGGCATCGCAATCATCATCATCATCATCATCATCAATTATGTCCGTAAGGAATTAAGTAAATATGGTAAAATCATCTAGTTCACAGGAATAGAACCAGATTATCATAATACCATACAATATTACGACATATTATTGCCGATTTCAACGTCCTATACCTTGGTTGTCTGCTAGATGTCTCATTGAGTTGATATGTTGATCGCATGCCATTCACGATATCTTATGGACAAATAAAAACTTCTCCACTCCAAGCGCGACAGGCCTAGAAGACCCTAGGCCTACCATCCGGCTGCTGGCCTCACATCCACATGTGTTAATCACAGCGTAGGGGTGACATGTGGCCAGCATGTCGGGTCCCCCAGCGTTATAGCTGGTCTTCTCAACCTAGAGTCGCTACTTATTGTAGCTACCCAAATGTCTCACGATACTGGGTGGGCACCGGTCCCATAGTAGCGGAATTCCATGAGAAAATTTCTTCCCCCATGGGGACCAGCGCAAGTCCCGTAGCTCTGCGCCAAGGCTTCTTGCCTTAACCACTCGACTATGGTGCTTAAGTAATTAAATTAACTTGGTCTAGAAACTCCTAACAAAGGAGAGGCTATGGTTTAACATTGGGCCACGCCATTATAGATAGGTAGACTAGCGTCAGTTCGTAAGTGTGCAAACCGGAGATACAGATCTGTCTTTTCGATGGGTTGATGATAGTGGCGGCTCATGACTTTGAAGTAAAGTGAAGTGCTATAGTAAGTGATTTGTACACATGCTTATCTCATTAAACTCATATCTTGTATATCAAATAGGTCCTTTAAGGCTGCACACTTCTCAGTGATATCTTCATGGAATGGTGTGTCTTTGTTAGCTGCAATAGAAGTCTTTCTGAATTGTAATATTTCCCAAAGAGAAAGACACTGATATTCACAAACTGGACACAGTAGTAGCCACAACGGTACACTAAAAGTCGAACACTATCGATCCCGTAGGTTCATGGCCGCAAGGTCATAAGCTCTCCATACATCCCTATCCCAAGTTAATGTTTTCCAAACATTTTCTATATAATCTAAACTCCATGGCGCGACAGGCCTAGAAGGCCCCTGGCCTACCAGTCGGCTGCTGGCCTCACATCCACATGTGTTATTCACAAGGTAGACGATCATTCAGCCTGTGTAGGGGTGACATGTGGTCAGCTTGTCAGGTCGCCCAGCCGTTATAGCTGGTTTTCTCAACCTGGAGCTGCTACTTATTGTAGCTATCCAAATGCCTCAGGATGCTGGGTGGGCACTGGGTGTGATAAGATCACAAATCACAACTAATATACTCACTGGCATTATCGGAACGTGTGATATCTATAGTGTTTACTTTCCTTGTATTTTCTGAAAGAATTACTGAAACTGATTTTAATTTTAATGATATTGGCAATTGGATTATGATGAAATTGGTAATAAAATTTCAACCCAGATTTTCCTTGACAACTGAGGAAAACCAGGAACAACCTATAACTCATAGATATAGAAATTTCCAAAATTGTAAACATGGATATAAAAAATTGATGATTACACAGAACACAAATACATAGTACCTACACTGAAATGCAACCAGATATCGTAATGAAATGTGACCTATGATATTAAATAATTATTAAATAAAATATCAGAGAATATTTACTAAAATATTTCAGTTTGTTTTACATAAATATAGCATTTGTTTGCATAATAAGATCATTTTCAGTTTCAATTAGATCTTGTGAACAAAATGATAACATCTCCTTCCATGTCTCATTTTGATATTTTAGAAGAACTTTTTATTGTTTTTTTATTCAAATCTCTGAAAATAAAAAAGTGTGTTTTCATTGCAGGACTGAATAGTTGTGTATATAATGGACACAGATCCTGGAATACTGTGTTTTCAACACTGCAGTTGCAAAGTGTTTTGTTTTGAATTACCGGAGAGATGTCCCATTTGCAGCACTGCCCTTTCTACTGCTAATTTCAGATTGCTGCCTTTCAGGTAATTACTCTTGCTTTTATTTTAAAAAGTAATTGGGAAATAATATAATGTTAGTTTTTGTTCAAAGTTTTGCATATGAATCATTACCTAGAATTTTATATTTTACTTTATATATATATATATATATATATATATATCTTAATATTTACAAATTTTGTGTCATGTTGTTTGTCTGTGATGAAATCCTAAACTACTGAACCAATTTTAATAAAATTTTGCACACTGTGTGCAGTTTGATCCAACTTGAGACTTACGGTAGTTTATAACTAAATTTATAGTCACATTATTTTTTTATTGCAAATTATTTGTTTATTATTTAACAAAGAGTTATAATTATCTGTGAGTTCCATACGATTCTAACAGATGGCGGTGTAATTATCTGTGAGTTCCATACGATTCTAACAGATGACCGTGTAAGGTAATTTGGTAAGGTAATTGGTTTATTATTTAACAAAGAGAGATCCAGGTGGCTGTGCTTTTTGTTACAACAGCAAATTTCAATTGAATTACAAATATTGATTATTTCATAATTTAAGTGCATTCAGTGTTTATTTTATTTTCAATATTATTAATTTCATGTGTAAGTATTAGTTTTAAGTAATCTGGCTGAAAGACAGCAACTTAATTTAAATTTTTATTAGCCACAGCAACGCGTGGCCGGGACTTCTAGTATATATATAAATTAACAATTACACATTATTAATACATGAAAATCCACTTGTGGCAGCTCATTGATAGTATGAGTCTCTTAAGGGTGGTAATGGATTTCAGGTTTCCAGGTGTGAGACAGTAGGAAAATATTACAATAGCCTTTCTTTGATATTTGTTGTCTGCCAAATCAAAAGGTGGCTATTCTTTACAACCTGTGACACAACTTTTTTAATTCCTTCATAAACTCCTGTCAAATTTTATTCTTACGATTTAATTATCAAATTATTTCCCACCATATACATTGATTTTTACATTTTTTCTAACAATTACTTCAATTGACGATTTTATTATTAATTTAACACTTCTTATTGAAGGATAAATTATATTTGAAGAGAAAAATTTTTGCCTAGACCGAGACTCGAACCCGGAAAGCCAAGGTTCCCGGGTTCGAGTCTCGGTCTAGGCAAAAATTTTTCTCTTCAAATATAATTACTTCAATGTATAATTTCTATGATATTACAGAATAATACTGTAAAAATATTATAAAGCAAAGCACTTTATGTGACATTACTAAAGAATTTAGTTGCAAGTGAAAGAACATGTGAATTATGACTCTGTTTAATGAGTACAAGATCCACATAAACTATGTAAGGTGAATGTTAATTGTTGATGGCACAGAGCCATATAGAACACACCAACAATTATTTTTTTTTGTCTAGACATTGACTTATTTGTGCTTTCTATACTTTCAAGTGTAATTATTCATTTTATCTACTGATCAATATTTTTGGTAATAACATATGTTAGTAACATTGTTTTTGGGAAGAACAATTACATTGTAAGCACTTTTATGTGTGGTTCTGATTGTTTGAGGTTATGCATTTCCCTTGTAAGAGTCAATAGTTTCTCTTTTATTTCCTATGAGTATTTTAATATCCCTGTAAGTGTGATAGTAGCATTGATAAAGTACAATATGTTAAAAGTTTGGAAAAAAAGTTTTGTGACAGTAGTCCTGTTCAATATGAGAGGAACTGCACATTCAGACATTTGGTTCACACACTCGGTTGAGGGGCTAGTGATGCGATGCTACCATTTAAATTTCAGAACATTTAAAAAACAATCTTTGCACAAAAAAATTTAAATCACTAAGTAGGACCTGTAGGACCACTGCTAATGCAAATCAAATAATAAGAAATCCTATACTATAAAGTGCAAATTCCGAAAATCTCAGGATATTACAAGGTCTGATTAATTAAATTTCATAACATGACGTTCTCACTAATGACAAGTGAGGGAAATTTTGAGGAACTAGCTGAATTCAAATACCTAGGAACAATAATCACAAATAGAAATGAGATGCACACAGAAATTAAACATAGGCTCAATTCTGGAAATGCATGCTATTATATATTACAGAGACTCTTTGACATCCTAACTCCTTTAAAAAAATGTTAAACTGAAAATATATAAAACTGTTATTCTACCAGTTACATTATATGGATGCAAAACATGGACTCTTACTTTAAGGGGGGAAAGGAGATTACAAGTATTTGAAAATATAGTTCTAGGAAAATTTTTGGACCAAAGAGAGATGAACAGACAGATGAATGGAGAAGACCATATAACAGTGAACTACATGGTCTTTATAGGAAGTCAGATATAATGAGAACAGTTAAGTCTCATAGGCTGTGATTGGCAAGACATGTGACACGAATGGGGAATGAAAGATGTGCATAGAAACTTCTTAAAGGAAAATGTCCAGTTGGTAGACCAAGAATGAGGTGGGAGAATAACATTAACCATGATTTGAGGAAAGTAGATTATACAGGGAAAACATTAACTCAGGACAGGCATGTATGGAGAGCATATGTCTGCCCAGCCATGAACCTATGGGTTTGATAGTGCCAGTGAGTTTAGTTAGTTAACATGACATTCTCTTAAAATAAAAGGTCTACATTGAAAAATTATAAAATAAGTCACTGACATCACCTAATTTAAATGATGCTCCTGATTAATCACTTTGCAATGCACATGGAGAGGTGAGATCATCTACAAAGCTATAATTTAAGAAGCTGGTAAGCATACATCATACATCATGTCCGGCCTAATATTTGTAAAAATTGTGCATGCTTTTTCATGTTATCATCAATTTGATACTTGAAAGCCTCCTCTTATTTTGAATTCACAAGCCACACCTTGAATAGATAGTAATATATCTAAAATATCATAATGTTGACATGACAGTCCATGTATGGATGTTTTACTTTATTTTTTTCAGAATTCCATATCCATTTGTGCGTGCTATTCAGCATCCATGTTCAGTTGTAATTAAACCAACTTCTGGAGATTTTCTACAGTAAGTATTTCTAGAAAGTTTGCAAACACTTTCAGCTCTCGATTAATTATTAATTTATAGAAATTTATCATCATCATCATAGTACATTCACGAATTTAGGCCATTTGTTGACCTGTTTCGGCCTCAAGAGAAACACCATCCAGAAGTCTTTTGAGTGGACGTCCTGGTCTTCTTCTTCCTGCAGGTTGATATCTTAACATTAGTTTGGGTATTCTGTGATCTTCCAATCGATGAACATTAGAAATTTATTCATTTAAAATTATTTAACATCTTAATTTACATGGGGAGATCATCCTGAGACAAAGAAAATATTAATACTATTAATAAATTGCTGTATATATTGTGATAGTAGTGTTTTTTCTATTTAAATATTAATATTTTTTTGGAACATCTTTAAATCTTTATAGCATAATAACTTTTTAATACTAAATGATAATGCTCGTCATTTCTTCCTTATTTTTATTTTTTTCTTTCTTTGTTATTTCCTAAATATACATATTCTTCATCCTTTTTTTAAGATATTGAGATCTGAGGTTAATTTTTAATTCAGTTGTTTCTTTTATTGCTTTAAATCATTGATATTTACAGAGAATATTTGAAATTTCTGTGTTTGTGCACTGTCTTTGAAAAAATACTCATATGGTAATAATATTAAAAGATTCCAGGTTATGTGGCCATGATCTATAACTGGTGTTTCTTCCAGACATTTCTCCCACAACTGCAGAGGGAGAAACATCTGGACGAAACACCAGTTATAGACCACAGCCACATAACTTGGAATCTTTTAATATTATGATTACTGGCCGTGAAAACCTGCATAATAATTTGAACATTAGTGTTAAAATAGATGGTCTTATTTCAGTGATTATCTTAATTCAATGGATTTGCATATTGGAGTGACAAACTCTGAAGGAACAGTCGTAGAATTTGATAGGCGGTTTGCAACAGCATAAGACAGGAATGTGGGGACAGTGTTTGGTAGTGGAAGGTGCAGCTGGTCCATGGAGAGAACACTGGGATTCTGTACTAAAATCTGTTGCTGATCAGGAGTGTTGGTCATCACACAGGTAAGAGAAATACACATTGAAATTGATTTAATATATGTAGGAAATAACATTATGAGGTTTCTTTTAATTATTATTAATGAGTTGGTTATTTTGTCTCACATCATATTTCTTGATTTTTATGCAGATCATGTTTTGTCGCATTTGTGCAACATTGCCGATGCATTCCTGATGAAATGTGGTCCACATAAAAATCAAGAAATATTAGGTTTGTCAAAATAACCAACTAATTAATAATTGAAATTGGTTATTTAGCATTCTCTGACATTAATTGAACCAAAGAGAAATTATCAGACATGTGAATAAGAAGACTCTATATAACAGTATGCTACATGATCTTCATGGGAAACCAGACGTAATAAGAATGGTTAAGTGGATGGTGTTATGCATCAACCAGCTATGTGCCATTATGTAAGTTTCGAGAAAAATATGTTTAAAGTTTAAGTCAACCTTCACTATTTATTGTAGCACCAAACTAACGATACTGGATATTTCAAGTTATTTTCCTTGTTTGACAGTTATGCATCAACAGTCTAAGAATGGGAGTATTTAATGCTTAGCAGCATGATGCAAAATTTGGATTAGCATTTATAAAGATCTGGTTTCATAGCTGTTTGTTGCAAAACATTGAATCTTTGATAGGATTGATGGCATTTACATTTTTGTTTAATAATAAGGCCATGTTTTTATTATTAATTTAACACATCTCATTGAAGGATAAATTAAATTTGAAGAGAAAAATTTTCTCCCAGACTGGGACTCGAATGTGGGACCTTTGATTTACCATACCAATGCTCTTCCAACTGAGCTACTGGGACAAGTTCCAATCTGGACGCAAAATGTTTCTCTTATATACGTTGTAATTCCAAATGATTGAAGCTGTGGCTTCATCTTTGCAAATGGCGGCTTCTTGATTAAGAAGACTTTATTGGGAATTTAAACATTACTTTTTAAGAGCCAGTAGGGCTTCTATTGATGTTTTTATTATTAATTTAACACATCTCATTGAAGGATAAATTAAATTTGAAGAGAAAATTTTTTTTTTAGATTGGAACTCGCCCTGGTAGCTCAGTTGGAAGAGCATTGGTATGGTAAACCAAAGGTCCCGGTCTGGGTGAAAAGTTTTCTCTTCAAATTTAATTTATCCTTCAGGACCTTTTAGATTGGAGCGCTCAGGTAGCTAAGTCGGTAGAGCATTTGCATAGAATGCAAAAAGTCCTGGATTCAAATCCGAGTCTGAGCATATATTTTTCTCTTTAAATATAGATATACAGTTATTAATTGGTTTTATTTTTTATTTCAGGTATAATGAAGGTAATTTCAATTGTTACACATTTGTTCTTAATTTCCTTCAAAACCTTCGATATGGAAATTTGAGTAAAGCAGCTGTAAGTCGAACAAACTTCTGTGAAAATTTTATTGTTCCTCGAACAACAGCAGCTGGAAAGTACATTTCTTTATATCGCAAGTTAAATGATTTGGGTTGTTATATTCAGAGACAGAACTGCGATTCTCCTACTGTTGCTCTTCCCAAGAGATGACAGCATGTATCCATAGTTCATACTATAGTACCTGCAAATGTAGAAATGGAATTAACTATGTAATGCCGGAATTAACTCACCTTGGCTGTGAGAATATTTCAGATAGGTTATTGAAAGTAGCTGTAATAAAAAGAAATAAAAAATTAACACACGGCAAAACGTTTAGCTTCATAGTTACGATAATGGCAGCCAATTAATATAATAGGATAATAAATAGATTCATGTACTTAATAATGAGAAACACAAGATAAACCAGAATATTCAGCAGTGAGAAGTAAGCAAGCAAAAGAAACTTACTAATATAAACTACTATTTTGAATTGTTTAAAATCAAATTTGGAATATAGCACATGAACATAATAATTGAATCAATGAATGATGAGTCATATCTTATCTTACCTTACATTTTATATTTTTTTAAGCACAGGAACTGCGTTTTCAAGAGGAGTCCCTCTTATCTTCAGCCAACATTTTTTTTTTTTTAAACACGGGAATTGCTATTTTAGCTTTATATGATATTGCTCTGCCACTGAACTATTCCTCTTGAAAACTACAGTTCCCATATTTAAAAAAACAAAATATAAGCATGGCTGAAGATGAGAGGGATTCCTCTTGAAAACTGCAGCTCCCGTGTTTAAAAAAAACATAAACTATAAGGTCGGCTGAAGATAAGAGGGATTCCTCTTGAAAACTGCAGCTCCCATGTTTAAAAAAACATAAAATATAAGGTTGGCTGAAGATAAGAGGGATTCCTCTTGAAAGCTGAAGTTCCCATGTTTAAAGAAGCATAAAATATAAGGTAAGATAAGATATGACTCATTCATTCATTGAATTAAGATCCTCATAATGTTATTTCCCATATTTAACTATGAACAAGAATTGAATGTCTGGATTGGTAACAGTTATCAAAGTTTACGGCTAGAATGTTTTAATATCAAAATTTAACATTTCTCACTGAATGACAAATTATATTTGAAGAGAAAAATATATGCATAGATGGGATTTGAACCCAGGACCTTTAGCTTTATATGATATTGCTCTGCCACTGAACTATCCAAACCTCCAATCTAAATGCAAATTTTTCTCTTATTCTCTGTGGGATTAAAAATGTATAAGAGAAAAATTTGTGTTTAGATTGGAGGCTTTGGATAGCTCGGTGACAGAACATTAGCATGTAAAGCTAAAGGTCCTGGGTTCAAACCCCAGTCTAGGTGTATATTTTTCTCTTCAAATATAATTTATGCTTACTTTTTTCTTTTTTGTATGGTTTTTAAAAAGTATTTTTCATTACTGAATGCTGATTTGAATTGTCTATTACCTCATATGAATTGTAATTTAACATAAATTAAAACTACAAAAGGCAATGGAGTATCTGCTTTCTTAATGTAACACATGTAAATATAATTTTTTTAAATTAATATTATAAAAAATCAGTCCTTTAGACAAAGTTTCAACATAGAAATGTTAAAAATTAAATCATACAAGATCAATACCTGTTCATTAGATCAACTATAACAACTAGAATGCTAAATTCTTGTTTGCATGGATCATTCTGTTTTTGAAAGAGGTCTCATAATTCAGTATTTGTGGTGTCTATTGGAATTCAAGTTTAGAACACGATGCCATTTTTACACACTTTATATTAGCTTGACCTATATCTATCTATGTAACGGAATCTTTCAATGTGATTTTTACCCACCTAAAATCATTGGATCGACTTGAAACTTTGTATACTTGTAAAGGACCAATGACAGTACAATAATTTCATAAATGTTTCTAAAATCCTGGCCAGAATCAGCAGAAATTCAAAATAATAAAAACCGGTATAATAGGTTGCGGACTTACCAACTTCTTACTCAATCATTGTAAGAGCTCAGTTGGTAGAGCTGTGGACTGTAGTGGTATATAATTTCAGTAGTCCATAGGTCGCTGGTTCAAATCCGGCCCGGAGAATTTTTTTAGTAGTGTATTACTTTTAGCTCATACTACAATAGTATCGAATTTAAAGATATTTACATTTTTATCTTATTCTGTAAAATATTAAAACTAAAATATAAATAATAGTTTTAAAAAAACTAAAACAACACGCTGTATTAGAAAACCGAACTAAAAAATGAAAAATAATTTAAATTTCTAACACACTTGGGATAAAATTAAAGTGGTCAACAAAAAAAATCATCTCCAACACATTTAGAATAAAACTAGAGTTATATACACAAAAAAATTATTTTACCATCAAAAGCGTGGGGTACTTTTTATGGTTTTTACGTTTTCTTCTTAGGGACTTTACTTTTACCAATATCTGTTTATTATAAAATATATTAATTGATATAGAGCACCCCATGCTTTTGATGGTTTTTTTTTTTGTATATAACTCTAGTTTTACTCTAGATGTGTTGGAAATTAAAATTATTTTTCATCATTTAGTTCGGTTTTCTAATAAAGCGTGTTGTTTTAGTTTTTTTAAACCATTATTTATTATTAATTTTGTTTTGTATTTATTTACTTGTTATTTTTGGATTGATAAACTCTTTCATCTTGTAAAATAATGTAAACAAAATCAATTTTTATTCCAGAATTTGGAGTCCACATTAAGCAGCAAATCCCACTTACTGTTTAATTATCATTACATGATCATCCTATAATCTAAATATATGCTTATCTGAATCTATTAGATAAGCACAAGTATCCTCAGCTTTATGAAGGCACAAATAAATGTGAAAAAGATATTTAAGAAATACAGAAGGAAGTAACATTAAGTGGTTTACTTACTAATTAAGATATTTGGTCTGTGTATTCTTACCTCTTATGGTTGTTTTTTTGAACATATGTTTCAAGGTTTGTCAGCCCTGATTCTTGACTCCTGCTCCCTCTCCTTGTGGTCCAATGAACTTGCTATTAAGGTTCCTTTCTCCGGGAATTTCAAAATTCATAATTCTTTTCTTGTTCTTCGGTATGTAGATTTACCCCATATGGTGAGTTCATTTGGGCAATGAAAAAGATAGCTACTATAAGCTAAAAGAACAGAGGTAGCCCTAGATAAGTACTCAGGAAAATATTTGGACCAATAAGTATTAATGGTCAGTGGAGAATATGATACAACAAAGAATTGTACGACAAATACAATGAATCTGAGCCTGTAACTTTTATTGAATTAAAGAAATTGGAATGGATTGGCGGGCTCTCAGCAGACAAGCACCAAAAAAGGTGCTTACTGCAAGTTTTATGGGGAATAGATAAATTGAAAGACCGAAATAAATTATGGTAGGATGGTATTAAGGAAGATGCTGCAAACCTTCTTGAGTGTTGCAACTGGAGACTTGTAGCGCAAAATAGAAATGATTGGAGGCAGAAGTTAAGGGAGGCCAAGTTTAAATTTGAGCCAATCAGCCATTGGATGGGTGGATGGAGCTACTATAAGAAGTTCTTTTAGTCAGATAATACAGTCAAACTACAAATAACAAACTATGTATATTTTTAATTTAAAATAAATTCTTAATCACCTCACCTCATATCATATCTTCTAATTAGACTGGTACCAAACTATAAGCAAAAGAGGAAACATGTTTTCCAAAAGGTCTCTTATAAAAATTATACTACTGATAGTTGAGGACACTATGAATAAGATACTACAGATGAGACACGGTTCTATCCAAATTAATATAAACCATAAAATAGACTCCTTGCTTTTTGCAGATGATTTGGTATTAATAGCTCCAACAGAAACAGATTTACAGTATTCTATACACAATTTTAATATAATTGCAAAAAGGTACAATATGGAAATCAATACAAAGAAAACTAAAGTGATGGCCTTTTGTGAAAAATACCCTATACCTAGCAAAATTGTTTTGGATGATGAAATTTTGGAACGAGTAAATGAATTTAATTATTTGGGGTATAATTTAACATTTCAAGATGAAGCTGATGTATCAAAGAAAATCACAAATTTTACAAAAACAAGGGGGATAATTAACAGTATAATGAAACCATCTTTAGTACAGAAGAACACAAGATTAAGGCTGTATAAGGTTCTCACAATACAGTATTAAGATATGGTCGTGAAGCATGGACAGTACGAAGAAGAGATGAAAGCCGAATAACAGCAAATGAGATGTGATTTATGCGCCGTACAGCAGGCTATACAAAGTGGGACCATAAAAGAAATGATGAAATTATTGAAGAGTTGGATGTAGAACCATTCTTCACCATATACAAAACTACCAGAACAACTGGAAAGGCCATCTTCAACGAATGCCACCTCATAGAATTCCAAAAGCCATGCTTCGTTACTGCCTCCAAGGCAAAAGATCGCTGGGACATCCAAAAAAAGCACTCAATGGAAAATTCCTCTTTGAGACCATAACAGGCCACACGGCCTAATACTTGCATGGATGATGATGATTATGAGAATAAGATACTAATTTTATATTTTAAAAGTATTAGTACAATTATTATTATTATTATTATTATCATCATCATCATCATCATTATGATTGATAATATTTAGAGGAAGTGCACAGATTTAAAATATTCTCTACTTGTGTAAATATAATAAAAATGTCTAAACTTTCATAACAAATGTATGATTTTTGTATGTTTTTATTATAAATTTAACATTTCTTACTGAAGGACAAATTAGCACTTCCTCTTATTCTACTTTCACAGTAGCCTCTGTCCCCACTCTTGGAATTTCCTTCCTCACAATATCAGGGATTGCTGCACACTTGGTATTTTTAAGTCATGCTTATGCAAATACATGTTGTTAAATAATAAATTTTATCTCGACAACTAAATTTGTTCTATGTCATTAATAGCTTTTTTATCTGACTTTTCTATCTTGTACATTTTATATTTCAATCATTAACTCTAGATTGAATCAAATATTTTGTAAATAATAATTATAATGTAGACGTTCCATGTATATTTATGTTTATTGTAATTTAGATTTAAGAATAATTTTTGTATTTTTTTTTAACCTGGTTGAGTGGTAGACAAAGCCTTAAGGCCTTAACTCTGCCAGGTAAAATAAAGTTATTATTATTATTATTATTATTATTATTATTATTACTTTTATCTTTAACCGATCTGGTATTTCTTCCTTTTCTAGTACCAGATCCCTCTTTTTTACTTTCCTATCCAGTCTCCCTTGCCTGACCTCTTGTTTTCTTTGACCCTGATGGTATTAGAGCATTCGAAGCCAAAGGGTTCATTTCTGTCTTTCCTACATCTCTTTCTTTTAACCTCGTGGACACTCACCTTGAATGCCGGCATAAGCTGCACGTTCAAATACCCCATTGTAACTTATAGCGTAAGTATGGACTCGTGTCATCAGCTACGGCTGGATACTCATAATGAAGAATTAATTATTATATTTGAAGAGCAAAATATAATATAATTTATCCTTCATTGAGAAATGTTCAATTTATAATAAAACATTGAAAGAAGCTGTACTGGCTTTATAAAGTAGTGTTAGAATTCCCTAGAAGTCTTCTTAAATAAAAAGCCACCATTCGTGTATCAGGCAACAGTTTGCATTTAGATTGGAAGCCTTGGATAGCTCATAGGCAGAGCATAGTGTATAAAGCTAAAGGTCCTGGGTTCAAATCTCGGTATAGACATATATTTTTCTATATTTTTATTATTCAAGAAAGAAGCCTTACTGGCTTTATAATGTAATGTAAAATTCCCAAATAAAAAAATATCTTCTTAGTAAAGAAGCTACCATTTACAAGATACAAGCAAAGGTTTCATAGCATTTGGTGCATGAGAATTAACAGTGTATATAAGAGAGAAATTTGCATTTAGATTGGAACTTGCTGAGATAGCTCAGTCGGTAAAGTATTGGCTAAAGGGTTCAAGCCTCAATCTGAGTGTATAATTTTTCTCTTCAAGTATGAATTATTCATAATTGAGATGTATGAAATGAATAGTAAAAATATCGAAAGAAGCAGTACTGGCTTTATAATGTAATGTAAAATTCCCAAATAAATGTCTTCTTAACCCATTGGAGACTTTTAACGAGTCTCCCTCGTGAGCAGTTAGAAAGTCCAAACAGCTCAAACACGACCTACACTCGTTATTGTGTTAAAACCCGACACTATAAGAAGTTGGCTCTATCTTTACTGATTAAAGACGTATGTTTGCCATCTGTAAAATTTGTTGCTGGTTTATATAAAGCGTATATATAGTCCTAGTATATTGTATAGTTTATTATAGATATAATTTATAGAATAACATATTTTAGGTATTTATTACGGTAAAATATATATGTACTTTCAATGTTTTTTTTTTCGAATATCATGGTTGTAAATTTAACTTTTTTAGAAACACGTTCAGTTCAAACTCTCTAAATGGAATAAAACGGCGCAATTTGGATTAACACATTAGAAATCGTACTCTTCATGATATGATTCAAATAAACACTAGACAAGATGCACATGAAAATGCAGATTTTACAGCAAATGAGAGTGTAGTCCTAGAATTAGCAAACCCGTTCGTAGAGAAAGGTTACACATTATAATTATGTTCTCCTAATTTATTTTTAGAGCTGAGTAGACGAGATATATATTAAGGACAGTAAAATCTAACAGAAGAAATATGCCTATGGATTTAGTGAACATCAAATTGGAGAAAAAAAAAAAAAAAAAAAAAAAAAAAAAAAAAAAAAAAAAAAAAAAAAAAAAAAAAAGGAAAACTAAGAACATCATCTAGTTGGAGACTTCTAGCATAGAAGTGGAAAGTTAAGAAATATATTTATTTATTATCATCCAAACACGAAAATGCCGACATGACTGACACCTGTAAGAAGCTATGGAAGAATAAAGACCAAGAACAAGAGGAAAAAATCATAAAGGCTAAATGTATTCTAGAATACAATAAAGGTATGGGAGGAGAAGATCGACATGACAAGGTTGTGGCTTTGTTTTCCACTAATGATGAGATTTGTAAAGTGCTATAGAAAAATTGCTTTTTACATTATTAATAATTTGAGAAGATATATAGCAAGAACTGTCTATGATTTGATAATATATAGGCCTATGCTTTTATATGTTTAGTTTAATTTATTTTTATAATGTGCAGTATTATATATTTTGTTATTTTTTACCGTTCCTGTTAGAAATG
Source organism: Diploptera punctata (assembly GCA_030220185.1). Lineage (NCBI taxonomy): Eukaryota > Metazoa > Arthropoda > Insecta > Blattodea > Blaberidae > Diploptera > Diploptera punctata. The sequence continues at coordinate 335,687 of JASPKZ010007151.1, forward strand.
TGATTCATGTTTATTTTAAATATAATGACCGAGAAATGTTAGTAAAAGGTGGTTTTTGAAATATTAGTCAACTTTCACAGACTTCAAACTAACAATAGATAACGGTTAAATTGCAAGAAAGAGGGTTGCACACAGGCCACATTCCTTTCCTATTCATAAAAGTACAAAATACTAGAAGAAAAAACAGGGGTAAACAAACTATCTGAAATCCATTTGTGATAGAACGCAGTATGCATGGTCTGGGTATTCAGATTTAAAATTCAATGCAGCCGGAGTAGCGCTGGGGAGATTTAAATGGATTTCCAGTGAACTTACCTGACGCTTTAAACGTGTCTTCAATGGGTTAATAACGAAGCCGCCATTTGCAAGATAGAAGCAAAGGTTTCATAGCATTTGGTGCACGGAAATTAACAGCATATATAAGAGAAAAATTTGTGTTTAGATTTGAACTTGCTCGGGTACCTCAGTCGGTAGAGTATTAGTCTGGAAAGCCAAAGGTCCTGATTTTAAGCCCCAGTCTGAGCATATAATTTTTCTCTTCAAATATTGTATATTTTTCTTTTCAATTTTTTTTTTTATAGTTTAACGCATAACTTCTTAATGTTGGTGAATATTAGCCTGATATTCAAACAGTACTTGAGTATCACAAAATGAAACAACTTTTTTTCTTTGATTTTTATATAAAATTTAGGCTGAGATCTACAATGTGTCGATCACAATTTTCCATACAATATCCTTATGCCAGTGTTGCACTACACACCTTTACCATGTTTGGTCCTATTTTAAACATCTTACAACGATTCTTTAAATATTTCTTATTCTGTATAGTAATTAATTATATTATTTTTGGTCTGGACATCTTACCTCAATATTAATGTTGATTTGTTCTTGGACATGTTTCAAAACAATTCTCTGTTTTATCTTCAGCTTTCCCAGACTGGTTTTATTTATGTTGCATTATGTTGCACCACCTGGATGTCGATGTCAGCTCCATCCTGTGGTTGGCCAAAGAACCTCCAAACAAGGTCACCCTCCATCGGAATATCAAAATTCATAACTCTGTTTCTGTTCTTCTGAATATAAATTTTTTCCCAAATAGTCAGCTCGTTTGTATTTTCTAACTGTTTTAATAATTTAGTGTCTGAATTAATATTATGTTTTTCAGACCAAACATGAGCAGCAACTGCAGATTTTTCAATTTCTCCATTTTTAATATTTCTTATGTGTTCTTTGGTTCTAATTTTTAGGTTTCTTTTTGTTTCCCTATATATATCTTTTCACAACCCATGCATTCAATTTGATATATTCCTGACTTTTTATTTTTATCAGTTTTTTCATTTTTGTTGGTTTTTATTAGTTTATTTAAACTGTAGTTATTTTTTGGTGCTAATTTAATATTAAACTTCTCAAATATATTTTGAAATTTATTATGTACCCAGGGGTGATATGTGAATTTCCTATATTTTTTTCATAGGTGGTTCTTCTTTTTCAAGATTACTTCTGTTTATCATTTTTTGTTTTTTATACTTTTCTATCCTTTTATGTACCATTTTTTCATCAAACCCATTTTCTCTTGCTACTTTGATTATGTGTTTTTTCTCATGTTTGAAATCTTCTTCGTTTAAGGGTAAGTTTACCAATCTATGAGTTAAACTATAAATGCTGCTAATTTATGTCCAATTGGATTGAACCCTGTTGATTTTATAAAATTTTCCGTATGAGTTTCTTTTCTATGAATCCTGAATTCAATTTTTCTTTTTTTCTTCGTTTCTGACCAATTTAAGATCCAAAAAAGGTATTTGTTTATTGTCTTCTATTTCTTTGGTGAATTTAATGTTTGTACTCTGTAAATTTAATAGTTTTAGGGAATCTTCTACATTTTTCTTTAACAATACAAATTATATCATCAACATATCTACTCCAAAATTTAAACATTGTGGGATGTGCTTTAGTGATTTTACATTCAAAATCGCTCATAAATAAATTTGCCAGGAAGGGTGATAATGGGTTTCCCATTGAGAGCCCTGATTTTTGTCTATAGAAACTCCCATTGAATGTAAAAAACATTTGATCAATGCATAACGCAGTTAATTTCAAATAATCTTCTTTGATCTCTCTGTCTATGTTGTTTTTTCTTAACCAATTGTTCAATATCTCCAAAGTTTTTTGTTTCGGTACATTTGTGAATAGTGAAACTACATCAAACGAAACCAACCTATCTGTGGGTTCAATTTCCACTTTTTCTAATTTCTTAACTAATTCCAATGAATTTTCAATCTGCAGACTTTCAAAATTATTAATTCTTTTAAATTGATTATTCAGCCATTTCGAAATTTTGTAGGTTGGTGATCACCAACCTACAAAATTTCGAAATGGCTGAATAATCAATTTAAAAGAATTAATAATTTTGAAAGTCTGCAGATTGAAAATTCATTGGAATTAGTTAAGAAATTAGAAAAAGTGGAAATTGAACCCACAGATAGGTTGGTTTCGTTTGATGTAGTTTCACTATTCACAAATGTACCGAAACAAAAACTTTGGAGATATTGAACAATTGGTTAAGAAAAAACAACATAGACAGAGAGATCAAAGAAGATTATTTGAAATTAACTGCGTTATGCATTGATCAAATGTTTTTTACATTCAATGGGAGTTTCTATAGACAAAAATCAGGGCTCTCAATGGGAAACCCATTATCACCCTTCCTGGCAAATTTATTTATGAGCGATTTTGAATGTAAAATCACTAAAGCACATCCCACAATGTTTAAATTTTGGAGTAGATATGTTGATGATATAATTTGTATTGTTAAAGAAAAACATGTAGAAGATTCCCTAAAACTATTAAATTTACAGAGTACAAACATTAAATTCACCAAAGAAATAGAAGACAATAAACAAATACCTTTTTTGGATCTTAAATTGGTCAGAAACGAAGAAAAAAGAAAAATTGAATTCAGGATTCATAGAAAAGAAACTCATACGGAAAATTTTATAAAATCAACAGGGTTCAATCCAATTGGACATAAATTAGCAGCATTTAATAGTTTAACTCATAGATTGGTAAACTTACCCTTAAACGAAGAAGATTTCAAACATGAGAAAAACACATAATCAAAGTAGCAAGAGAAAATGGGTTTGATGAAAAAATGGTACATAAAAGGATAGAAAGTATAAAAAACAAAAATGATAAACAGAAGTAATCTTGAAAAAGAAGAACCACCTATGAAAAATATAGGAAATTCACATATCACCCCTGGGTACATAATAAATTTCAAAATATATTTGAGAAGTTTAATATTAAATTAGCACCAAAAAATAACTACAGTTTAAATAAACTAATAAAAACCAACAAAAATGAAAAAACTGATAAAAATAAAAAGTCAGGAATATATCAAATTGAATGCATGGGTTGTGAAAAGATATATATAGGGAAAACAAAAAGAACCTAAAAATTAGAACCAAGAACACATAAGAAATATTAAAAATGGAGAAATTGAAAAATCTGCAGTTGCTGCTCATGTTTGGTCTGAAAAACATAATATTAATTCAGACACTAAATTATTAAAACAGTTAGAAAATACAAACGAGCTGACTATTTGGGAAAAAATTTATATTCAGAAGAACAGAAACAGAGTTATGAATTTTGATATTCCGATGGAGGGTGACCTTGTTTGGAGGTTCTTTGGCCAACCACAGGATGGAGCTGACATCGACATCCAGGTGGTGCAACATAATGCAACATAAATAAAACCAGTCTGGGAAAGCTGAAGATAAAACAGAGAATTGTTTTGAAACATGTCCAAGAACAAATCAACATTAATATTGAGGTAAGATGTCCAGACCAAAAATAATATAATTAAAATAACCTCAAAATATAACTTCCTAAAATTAAATATTACTGTATAGTAATTGTTGGAGTGAAATATGAATAGCTGTTACTTCTGCATCAAAATTTGTTGTGTGGTATTCTGCTGATTGATAAAATGAAAATGCACGTGTAATTCCGGATCCTGAGTTATCAATAGTAGATCCATCTGTGTAGACATGTAACCATTCTTCTGGTGGATATCTCTTATTCACAGCTTCTAACGCTAGAGCTTTTAGTACAGGTATGGGAGTTTCAGATTTTGTAACTGGTTCTTCTAGATTTAGCTGAATGTTAATTGGTTCAAAAGTAAGAGGGTTTTCTCTGATCAAAATATTTTTTTTAGATTCAGAAAGATTCAAATCTGTTTTTATTTCCGTTACTTTGGACAAGAAACTTGTTTATGTTTTCAACTTGGTTGGTTGTAACTGTCTTTTTTCCCATTTTGATATTGTTAACCGTAACATTTTTTCGTGTTGTGTTATTGCCTGTTCCTCTAAAGTTTAGATATATTGGGAGGGTTCTGAGTTAGAGCTTGCATTGCTTGATTGGAGTTGATTTTGCTGCGCCGGTTATAAGCCGTAAAGCCTGATTTTGGCATACTTCTAGGCAATTCAGGTTAGAATTATGTGCTGTGATTATTACTTCCCTGTTGTATAGAAGTATTGGCTTGATGAATGTTTTATATGTGGTGTTCAGAGTCTGGCGATTACTACCCCACTTTGCTCCGGCTAATCTTTTTAAGATTGAAAATCTTCTCGTTGCTTTGTTTACTACTGCTTCAATATATTTTCTCCAAGATAATTTTGAATCAAAAATTGTCCCTAGATATTTTGTTTCATTTGTTTTCTTGAACTGTAGATTTAGTTTTGGGACTTTTTTCTTCAAGCTAAATATTTGAAACGTTGTTTTGTCTGTATTAATGACCATTAAAATGTTGTGAGTCCACTTTTCTAATAGGTTAAGAGCCTTTTCCATAGAAAATTTAGATTTTTCTATTTGTGAGGAAGATGTCCACATAATCATATCATCTGCAAAAAGAGCTGTCTTTATTTGTGTTTGATATAGCTGGTGGAAGATCATTGATGTAGATGTTGAACAGGGTTGTACTGCACCTTGAGGGAGGCCCATTTTTATTTGTCGGGGATTTGAAAGTACTGTCATTGTATTTTGTAGCACAGAAACGCTGTGAAAGGAACTGGGTGATCCAGTTTAACATATTGTTTTGAATGCATAGTTTTGTGAGTTTTTCAAGTAATTTGTATCTCCATACTGAGTCATATGCTTTTTCAAAATCAATGAAAACTGTTAGCATATCTGGATTTTTGTTGTAAGATTCTTTGACATCTTGAGATGTTGTTCGAATATTGCCACCAACAACAACCCAAAAACACTTCTTTTAAAACACCAGAGCTTATGAGTGAGTGCCTGAGGCGATAACTATCCCATTGTTAGTAATATTTTGAAAATATAAAATTAAATTATCCAGCAAATAATAGTGGACTATTTAAAATGTGAACTTGTAAGCCGTCAACACATATATGAGATACAGATGATAATATATTATACTATTGTAGGAGGAATTATTAATTTTGGAAAACCTTGCAAATATTGGTTTAAAACAATATTTAAAAAAATGTTTTTAAGAACTTACAAAATACAAAACTACATATATACTAAAGAGCCGATGTAGAGTCCAAAAAAGTTCAGTGACATCCTACATGGTTTTGCTCTGGATATGTAACTGTTAGGTAAAACCACATGACCTTGTATAACATTTTAACCGTCCATGTGTCCAGCAAACCATTCTGTTAAGGTTTTGGTGGTTTCCCGTAACGTTAAGTCTGAACAAAGAGGCCTCTAAGCAAAATTTACCATTCTCAAACATCCTAGTAATACATTAGTTGCCTGCTAGATATCACATTGAGTTGGTGTGTTGACTGCATGCCACTCATGACATCTTTGAGCAAATAATGTAACTAAAATTAACTTTATTTATGAACTCCTGACAAAGGAGAGGCTATGGCTCAACAATGGGCTATGCCATTAATCATTAATCATCCAGCTATCAAATGTTGAAGGGATTTGAGAGTATGTACTCAATCATTTGACTTTTTATTGCCAGGATTGCAAAACTTGCATGTTTTCTGCATCATTTTGCCTGGGTGGGAAGTACAATATCAATATGTGTAGTGATGTATTTTCATTCGTCTTGTAAGCAAATGAGTTATCTCTTGGTTACTGCATTTGATTTTCTGCAGTAAAAAACTTAGGGTAAAAAATCTGAGCATTACTCCTGATGTGTTGTACTATATGGAGAAGTAGGCCTATAGATCCTCATGATTTTACCACTCAAAACTTAAGAAAGAAAACTCTTGGCAAAAAGCTATAGACAGTAATGTAAGGCATGTATTACACTATCAAAAACTTTATTTTATCAAAATTATTTCATAAAAATTATCAATGTTTGATCCAAGCTACTGCAGTGCTTGGTCTTGGATAAATTTATCAACATTTTTATAATGATCCACTAGCCTAAGAAGTGTTTTGATCAAAACGTGTAATAGTGACCATAATGCTATCAATTTTTGGGATCCAAAATTATGATAATGCATCACTATTCAGATCAAAAGTTGTAATAGTGTCTACAATGCTTTCAGTATAAAACAAAATAGTTAAAATTTTTGTTAGTGTAGTACCAGCCCTTATAATAGGTATAACTATGCTACAAAGCAGAAGGTCAGAGGTTCGAGTCCCGGGGGGGGGGGGGTCAGGATTTTTAAAACTGTCCCAAACTCTCTGGCGTCACGATGGCCGTGGGGCTGACTTAGCCCCTAATGGAAATGAGTAACAGACTTGTTCTGTGAGTAAATGCGACAATAACGCAGGGCTGACAACTCGTGCTTATTGTCTAAAGTGGTGGGAGTCTTAACTTTGTACTATATCAAGGTCCTTTTAAGTGGGATCACTTTGCCTTTACGCTGTTTTTAATAATAAACATCTAATTGTCAAATACTTCATTTTGTCAGCAATGATGCAAACTTAACTATAAAATCACTAAATGTTAAAACCAATTGGGAAGATATGCGATTTTTTAAGCTGAAAATTTATTTTAGAGCGTTTTCTCATGGTAATATATAATAAAAAGTCGAGTTTGAGGTCATTACGTGAAAAAAAATCGCGAATTTCGTGAAGAACTTTAGTGATATACTATATTTACATATTGGTAATTTTAAAGATGGCCGAATTTTAAAAATGGCGTATACAACAAAGTTTTCTTATGATAAGATTATAACCTACGTAAAAGTATGTCGTTTGCACTAATAAAATTAAGGCACTGGAATGTATATTTAAGCAGAGGTGTTCGTTTTTATATCTCAAATGTAGGGGTAAGAAAACCAAAATATGTCATTTCGTATGGTTTGCATTATTGTAATCATAGACTGGCGTGTGAGCCTACTGTAAAGTTTAATTCTGATGAAGCGACAGATGAGTTCTGTTTTGATCATGATTCTGATGTTGATAAGGGGCATTTGAAGAAAAGAGCTGTATCGAACATGCAAATAGCATTTGGACTTACGCCATTATCCGCCCAAGCTCTGATTAATAACTATCCAGCTTTAAAATCAGTTAGTTTGGAAAGTATTCAGTGTAATATTAATTATTTCAGAGATAAAGGACTGTCATTGGATACTCTGAAGAAAAATCCATGGCTTTTGACATACAAGATCGGTAATTAATTTCTTTATAATTATGAAGTCAATTCTAATTGAATACACAGGGTATCAATGGTGGCTTGTGGATTGAAACTGTGTCGGGGAGGGGCTACCAGTGACCTAGGTTAGCCAACATTTAATACAGTGCATTTACATGCATTATAATCCCATACTTTAGCGCTCTTACCTCCTAACCTGTAATTTCAATCATACTTTTATAATGGAAGCTAACTAAATGGCTAACTAGCAGCTAACAATTAATGATCAGACTACTACATTATTAATTTGACTGTTACCTTAGATTAGTTTAAGTTCATGGTTAAGCTTCTGAAATGATGAGTTAGGAGCACTAAAGTACAAGATTACTGTTCCAATTGTAATGTGAACAAACCAGATGTATGCATTTTCATTGGTTAGATAATGGTTTTACTTTTGAGCATGTAAGAAAATGAAGTTCGCTCTCTAATACTCGAATTAAAGGAAATAAAAATATTTATTATCTATCACAAGTTATACCAATGGGAGTACCGTATCTTAAAATATAGAATTATAATCTTAAGAGTTAAAAAAAAATATTGTTTTAATCTTATGCAAGCATAATGCAGATTATGTTAGGATTTCAGATGTTCCAAAATGACTGTTTTCTGTATAAAAAGGAGAAACATTATTTTGAATGTTTTTAAACAGTTCAGTGAAAAGTAGCGCAAGTTTTCATTGCTCTCCATAAAACCAATCCACACATCTGTGAGCGCCATATTGGTTGTATTTTACCCCCAAAATAAAGTATCTTGTAACATTAGTATCGGCTATGGTGGTTATGTTCTTTGCCTCTGGTTCTGAGGGTCATGGGTTCAAACCTGGCCGCAGTTGATGGATTTTTTTAGGACAGAAAAATCCAAGGAGCAAGTCCTCTGGGAGGGACTTTAAGCCTTGGGTCCTGAATCTGAAGGTTTTCAGACTCTTAAAAGATCCTTAAGCCTGAATAAAGAGGCCTCTAAGCAAAATTTACTGACACCAAAGGCCTAGTAATACCATAGTTGCCTGTTAGATATCTCAGTGGGTCATTGTGTTGACTGCATGCCATCCATGACATCTACGAGCAAATAAAGTAACTAAAAATTATCTTGGTCTAGTAACTCCTTATGCAGGAGAGGCTATGGCTCAATAATGGGCTATGTCATTATAAGTAGATAGTTGTAACATTAGTAACAAAGAAATCAATGTAAACTTTAAACAAACGACTACAAATAAAAATTAAAAATGTAGTTCTTAAATAAATTAATTCAGTAACTATGAATGCTAGGGGGTGACACTTCTCAGTCTTCCCTCTCCTCTCTTGCCACCCATGCTGGGTATGTACCATCAATTTGTATAAAAGGTTGATGCTGTGTACAATAAAGTATCAGTACTGTTGGGCACATGTTGAGCAAGAGTTGGTAAAATAGGTGTCATGAAGGTTGATCCCTATGCTGTCGCCCTGACCTATTTCTAGTTGAACAAAAATATTGATTTCTTGGCACACAAGCCTTTGACATGTGTCTTGGCAATATGCCAAGTTGCATGCCTGTGGATGTTTGTGTTCAATTGTAACAGGTCTTTGAAAGACATAAGGTGCAGTGTTAGTATAGAATGTAGAAGGTTGAGCAAAGAGCTGTTATTAAATACCTTCAGAAGAAGGGGATGTCTCCTTCTCAAATTCATGAAGATATGCCGGCAACTTTTGGGTAATCTGCTGTGTCTTACGTCATAGTCAAAAGATTGTTTCGTGCATATAAATGTGGAAGATCGTCCTGTGAAGATGAACATAGTGGTGGCCCTCCAAGAACTGTCACAACTCCAGAAAACATCAACAAAGTGCATGATATAGTACTGCAAGATCGACGAATCACAATCAGAGACATAGTAGAGGAAACAGGCTTCTCATATCACAGTGTGCACAATATTTTGGAAAAGAAATTGGGCATAAAAAAATTGGCTGCAAATGTTGATGCTGGCTCAGAAACGACAAACAACAGTACTTTTTGAGCAACAATTAACTAATTTTAGAGCAGATAAAAAATTATTAATTGAGAGGTATGTGACTATGGATGAGACATGACCCTGAAACCAAAATTCAGAGTATGCAGTGGAAGCATAAGGGTTCACCAACCCTGAAGAAATTCAAGATGCTCGTATCAGCAGGCAAGATGCTTAGTTGTAATGGCTTTGAATTGCTGGACCATCCACCATATTCACCCCCAGCAACAACAGTTTATTCCCAAAACTCAAACAGCACCTGTGTGGGAAGACATTTTCATCCCGATATTGAGGTAATGCTGTCCGTAAACCAGTGGTTTGCAGAGGTTGGACAACCTTTCTTCCAGGAAGCTGTAGAGATATTAGAGCACTGCTGGGAGAAGTGCGTCAATCTCCTAGGGGACTATGTGGAAAAATGAGGTAAGACTAATTTTTTCCTCACAATCCTAAGTGGGTCAGGGCTACAGCATAGGGATCACCCCTCATATGTACAAAGTGATTGGATTTTAGGCAGAGCTATTTTAAGATTAATTATAAGCAATTATTTTTTTTTCAGGAACAATTAGATCAAAATTAGAGATACTCAGTACATGGAATCTAGGAGATGTAAATGTCATATATCCACTACTTCGAATGAAATTAAATGAACTGAAAGAAAACTCGAAAATAGAAGAGACAGATAATGATAACATTTCTACAGGAAAACGTATTAAGTATACCAGTGACAAACTAAAGGTAAACACTATAGAGAACATTATATAAATTTAGCATCAGATTTTAGAGATGGTAATAATTTTGCATTACCATATGTGTACATTTTAATTTCATGGTTGCAACTATATTGTGGATCAAACACAAGAGTTCAGTATGAAATATTGAGAATGGCCTAATTACCCAGAAAACCTAACAATTTATTATAAAATTATAATAGTTCAATATTGTTTTATCTCAAGTTGTTTTTTAATGTAATATCACTATCTCAGTTATATCAAGAAATTACTGAAAGGTTCAAGTTATCTTTAATAACTTTTTAAGTTCAATTGAATGAACAGATAGCTTTCATTCTAAATAATTACAGGAAAAAGTAATTATACACAGTGTTATTATTTCTTGACATTAACCATGATTTGAGGGAAGTAAATTATATAGGAGATGATTGGAAAACATTAGCTAAGGGTTGGGATGCATGGTGAGATTATACCCATGAGGGCAATGAACCTGTAGGTTCAATAGTGCAGTGAGTTAGCTGTTATTTCTTTGTGATGTGCCAAGAAACCATGGCTCCCAAAGTAGCCTGGAAGCAAATCACATATACGAGACATCATTTAATTTATTTCGGACACAATAAAGAAAATTATATCCTTTTTACTACCACACACTTTCTGAAACATTTTGTTCAGGGATTATTTCCTCTTGTATTACTGCGATTCATTTTCTGAAATATTTATTTAAGAGATCAATTCTTTTTTATTAAATTATTGTTGAACTAACTAACTCACTGGCACTAACAGACCCATAGATTCATGGCCATGCGGACATATACTCTCCACACATCCCTATCCTGAGGCAATGTTTCTCAATCATCTCCTATATAATTTATTTCTTCCAAATCATGGTTAATGTTATTCTCCTACCTCATTCTTGGTCTACTAACTGGACATTTTCTCTCTGGTTTTCTTACAAGAAGCACCTTCTTGTTGAAATAATGTTGAAATTTCCATTCAGTGTCCAATGATTCTTTGAAGAAATCTGTGATTATATTATCTCCTTATCTTTATGCATTTACTGATTGCAGCACAAATTAATACACATGAATGTCAATTTGGGAAGATGTCTATTTACTGTAATTTTTTTTAAAAAAAGCAAAACAGTTCATGATTTACTATTTTAGAATGTGATTAGTGATCTAAGGAATATATATATAATTAAGAAATGTTTCTTGGGTTTTCCACATCATGGATTCAAGGTTGGCCTCTAGTCACTGATTCTGACATTTTAACATGATCCCACATGCCATTATCAAGGAATGATAGGTTCGAGTTACTGGTATAGGTCTTATATACCATAGACAATGCATATCTGATATGCCATTGGACAGTGGCTACTAATCCATGTGCCATTAATAGATATATGTTAGACGGTGGCGAGTAATTCATTTGCCATTAAATAGTTAGATGTTAATTAATGGCATTTTGTTTTCATTGCGGTCCGTTTCGGAAGCTGGTGCCACTGGACATCAGCTTTTTTAAATCCCTGAAGAATGATTGGCGTGAAGTCTTAAATGAATGGAAGAAATTTAAAAGAGGGCTGATTTCCTTTACTACTAAAAGAAATTTTGGAAAAAAATTAATGAAAGAAATCACAGAACATAATCAGTGGTTTTCGAGGGACAGGATTGATCCTCTTTAATCCTAACCATGTCCTCAGTAAATTGCCAGGTTTAGAGGAATCTCCTGATACTCTGTCTAAAGGAATCTGGAGTTCAATCTTTGAGAAAGTGTTAAAGGATAACAGATACAAAAAGCCAGTGCCTCAAAAAGACCAAAGAAACTTGGCATATTCCACTGGGGACCTCAGTTTTGGCACATCATTTTGCGTAGAATGAAGATGCATCAACTTTATCACACACCAGCACTTTAAGTAGCTGTAGTAACAGTACAAGCAGCAACAGTGACTTGACAAATGAAAGAGATACCGGTACCGGTGATAATTCCAAAATGCCGATATTGTATGTGGAGACTTTTTAGTCTCCAATTATGAATACTCAAAGGGGAGGAGTGTATGCATCTGACAATTCATAGGTTGGTGCAAAAGATATAGAGATGAAATTTCTCCTGCAACACGATAAATAATTTATGTGTTTCTGATAGTGCTATAGATGAAGATACCTTAAAGAAACATCAGATTGCTAAGCCATTTCCGGCTCCTAAAGAAGACAAAGGAAAGATTATATTTCATAAAGATGTTTTGTAAATAAAATACTATTTTGGTATAAAACTCTGTATTCCCATTAATGAAATAAAGTTTTTTTTTCAGCTAATTTGCTTTCTTATTTTTTAAAACGTAATCTACTGTCCGATACCACACCATAGATTGGATAGCATTGTGCTATCAGATAAATTTATTAGTGTCTGAAGTCCCCCCAATGTGCAGGGTGAAATTGGACAGTATTTACTGTTTAAAAAAGAGGTTAGTTTCAGTCTTATATTAGAAATATCATCATCATCATAGTCCATTCATGAATTTAGGTCATTTGTTGACCTGTTTTGGCCTCAATAGAAATACCATCCAAAAGTCTTTTGAGTGGACGTTCTGATCTTCTTCTTGCAGGTTGATAGCTTAACATCCGTTTGAGTATCTTGTGATCTTCCATTCGATAAACATGTTGTATATTAGAAATAATGAATGAATAATTACTATAAAACACTAGACATTCTAATAGTACAAATATAAAATATAAATCTTTAAACATAAAAAGTTATTGAAAGAAAATTAGAAAAAGTGTCCGATTTCACTCCTTTTTACAGAACATTTCTCTTTTTAAGGTATATTAAATCATTGATTTGTAATGTACATACATTTTTAATGCTGTGTTTCAGTGTGATCTGACAGAAGCGTGCAAGGTGTTCGGAGAGCATGAATTCCTGTATAGTATGCCATTTAAAAAATATTCCTGTATAATGGAAAAACTGCTAGGTAAGCATATATTTTATATGTTCATAGAAAATTGAAATGAATAATAAAATTACATATTGTTTAATCTTTCTTCACTCACCTCATACTTAACTCTCACGCATACTCGAGTTTCGTCACTTCATTTGTGACATTCTCAATGCTGTATTACGTTCACAACTGATGTCCAACGGCCTTCTATCTGCAGACTGACCTCCGCGTCATCTGATGGCTGACCGACGAACTTCCAAATCAATCCCCTCTCCTTATAACCGGGTATTTCAAAATTCATAGTTGTGTTTTTATTCTTGCATATGTAAATTTTTTCCCAAAGTATGAGGTGAGTGAAGAAAGATTAAACAATGTTAAAATAAACCTCATAGTGTTATTTCCTACTACATAACTTAATAAAATAACATATTTATCAGTGTCTGAGTAGCCCGGGTTCAACCATTGGCAATGGAGGATTGGTTATTGTAATGGATCTGGGAGGGGAGTCCCATTCAGCCTTCTATAAAAAGAATAATAGGGGCTTTCCTGAGGATAAATTCAGCAAGAAGACCATAAGATTAGTCATGTCACAGCCTTGTCATGCAACTTCTCATTGCGATATGTTTGAACTTGCACCCATGTACCGATCGACAGCACCCTCCAACTTACGGAGTTTTGTGGTGCTGCTTAATGAGTGAAGTACTGTGTATGCTCCTTGTCATGTATAATGGAATCCAATAGTATCACACAGCAGTATGCCATGTTGTTTGCATGAAACTTGGTGAAAATGCTTTGGCAGTGTATGGAAAGCACATGTAAACTTGAAGTGGAGGTAAATGAAAGTAATCCAAATTTATTACTGTTTCTAGGAAAATTTACCTACCAGGTCAGAAAATTGCTATGGGGAGTTATAATTTCAAAATTGTTAATGAATTTGTGTATGTAGGAACTCTTTTAACTAATACAAATGGATAAGATTTGAAATAGAAGAATTAAAATTATAAATAAAACATATTATTACTTATTTTAGGAATTCTCACTATGAGGTATATTCATTAAGGTAGAATTTTTATCACTCACCTCATATTGTTCTTCTTATTTGACTATAAACCAGTTTCGGAACATAGTTTCTGTTCCATCCTCAGTATCGTCACGACCGTTGTTCTGTCGTCTTGAAGAGCTGTCCTTCGCTCCTTCCATTGGCTGACTGAAAAACCTCGAAACCAGGTCATTCTCACCGGGAATTTCAAAGTTCATCAATTTCTTCTTTTTGCTCTTTTGAATGTAGATCTTTTCCCAAACAGTAAGTTCTTTTGGTTTTTCTATTTGTTTTAATAATTTAGCTTCTTTCTCGATAAAATGTTTTTCAGACCATGCATGGGCAGTCACTGCAGATTTTTCTACTTCCCCTTTCTTGACATTCCTGAGATGTTCTTTCACTCTGGTTTTCAAATTTCTCTTAGTTTTTCCTATGTAGAATTTCTCACATTCTTCACATTTAATTTGATAAATCCCTGATTTGTTTTCTTCTTTAATTTAGACCTAATAAGAATGAGAAAATTAAAGAAGAAAACAAATCAGGGATTTATCAAATTAAATGTGTAGAATTTGAGAAATTCTACATAGCAAAAACTAAGAGAAATTTGAAAACCAGGGTAAAAGAACATCTCAGGAATATCAAGAAAGGGGAAGTAGAAAAATCTGCAGTGGCTGCCCATGCATGGTCTGAAAAACATCTTATTGAGAAAGAAGCTAAATTATTAAAACAAATAGAAAAACCAAAAGAACGTACTGTTTGGGAAAAGATCTACATTCAAAAGAGCAAAAAGAAGAAATTGATGAACTTTGAAATTCCCGGTGAGAATGACCTGGTTTCGAGGTTTTTCAGTCAGCCAATGGAAGGAGCGAAGGACAGCTCTTCAAGACGACAGAACAACGGTCGTGACGATACCGAGGATGGAACAGAAACTATGTTCCGAAACTAGTTTATAGTCAAATAAGAACAATATGAGGTGAGTGATAAAAAATTCTACCTTAAAGCATATTATTACTTATTTTAGGAATTCACACTATGAGGTATATTCATTTAGGTAAAATTTAATCACTCACCTCATATTTTTCTTCTTATTTTAATTAGTTTAACTAGTTTCGGAACTAATTTAAATTAAAATAAGAAGAAAAATATGAGGTGAGTAATTAAATTTTACCTAGAAGCATATTATGCTCTTCTTCCCATATTAAAGAGCCATTCTGTTCTTAGATGTACCAAGATATATAAAACATTGATTAGTTCAATTATTACTTATGGTTCTGAAACTTGGGTACTTAACTCTTATATCTGTAATCATTTAAATATTTTTTAAAAGAAAGATACTGAGAAGAATATTGGGACTTGTGTAGATAACATCTGGAGAAGAAGATATAATAGAGAATTATACAATTATTAGGTGATATCGATATCGTCTCAACATAAGGCTGGGTTGTTTGAGATGGATTGGACATATTATAGAAAGGTGAAATAATAGAAAGGTTAAACAAATCTTCTGTTCACAACCTCAAGGAACCAGATTAAGAGGAAGCCCTAAGAATAAATGGTGGGATTGTGTGTGCCAAAATCTTTAAAAATGTCAAATAAACCATTGGGATAGACTTTCTATGTAGAGGGATGTCTGGAAGAGGCTCATTGAGGAGGTGAAGGTCCTTATTAGGCTGTAATGCCATTTAAGAAAAAAAATGTATGGAAAGCTTCGACAGGCTTTTGGGAATTAAATGAGTCAAGAACATAAGCTTTGCAATGGCATAAAATGTCTGTTAAGGACAGAAGCAGATTTGAAGATGAAAACTATACTGAATGACACTACAGCACAGACAGATGACAACATTGGCAGAGTACCTCGTGGAGAAACTGTAAATCATTACCATTACAAAGAAATTCTAAAAAGGCTTTGAGAGAAGCTTCAACATAGGTGACCAAAGTTGATGGGTTCTGCATCATAACAATTTGCAAGCACATGCTGCAGCTTCAATGTTCACCTGACCTTACTCCGTGCAACTTCTTTTTATTCCTGATGATAGTGAAGCCGATTGTGAAAGAATGCCATTTTCAAACAACAGAAGATGTTCTGAAGCCCTACACAGTGTCTCAAAAGATGAGCTGTACAGCTGCTACCAACAATGAAAACAACACTGGAATAAGTTTATGCAATATTGTTTAATCTTTCTTCACTCACCTCATACTTCTTAACTCCCAAGCATACTCGAGTTTCGTCACTTCATTTGTGACATTCTCAATGCTGTATTACGTTCACAACTGATGTCCAACGGCCTTCTATCCTGCAGACTGACCTCTGCGCCCTCTGATGGCTGACTGACAAACTTCAAAATCAATCCCCTCTCCTTATAACCGGGTATTTCAAAATTCATAGTTGTGTTTTTATTCTTGCATGTGTAAATTTTTTCCCAAATTGTGAGTTCCTTCGGTTTTTCCAATTGTGTAAGTAATTTTGTTTTGGTTTCTATTCTATGTTTTTCTGACCAGGCATATGCAGCTATTGCAGATTTTTCTGTTCCTCCATTTTTAACATTTCTGAGGTGTTCCTTTAATCTTGTAAGATTCCTTTTTTGTTTTTCCTATGTATATCTTTTCACAATCTTTACAATTAATTTGATAAATTCCCGATTTTTTGCAGTCTTCAATCTTTTCATTTTTGTTGGTTTTTATTAAATTACCTAAGCTGTAATCATTTTTCGGTGCTAATTTAATGTTGAATTTGTTGAAGATTTTTTGAAACTTGTCGAATACTAAAGGATGGTATGTGAGCTTCTTGAAATTTTTTACCAATATCTTTATCTGTCTGAAGAATACTAAAGGATGGTATGTGAACTTCTTGAATACCACACATACCATCCACACATACAGTGCTTAGCGGGGTACTCTTATTTATTATTATTTTAACTTTAACTGGCTGCTAAAAACTTTCAAAGTGGCAGATTACTTGAGATTGTTTTAACATATTTTCCACAAATTTAAAGAGCAGATTAATATAAAAATAGGAGAAAAATAAGACATATAGTAACATTAGAACTATAAGTTATAAAATGATTCAGTACAATTTAATTTGTTTTTTGTTTTGGATATTAGTAAGTAAAGTACATTTTATAAGGATTATAGAGTTTTGCATCAATCCTAAATTACATGGAATAGTTTGTATCAAAGGAAATTGGCATTTAAATTCCATAAGCAATATTGGAAGAAACAAGAGAGACTAAAGAAGACGAGAAATGACAGGAAGGTTTTCATTTAAGTAAATTGACTATATAAAAAATAAGATGGAAAAGTCCTGAATCATTTCTGTATCTTAGAATCTTGAAGTGGCATGCGGTGGTCAGAGCAATTACCCCAGCTGTATGACGAAAATATGACTTATAGTATATAAAAAAATTGTTTTATTTTAGGAAGTAATGTTTTGAGGTTCTTTTAATTATATTATTAAGAGTCTGTTTATCTTACCTCAGTATTAATATTGATTTGTTCTTGAACATGTTTTGATTGGCGTCAATCATCTTCATCTTGTCCAGACCAATCAAAACATGTTCAAGAACAAGTCAACATTACTATTGAGGTAAGATAAACAGACTCTTAACAATCTTAATGTATAAAAATTACGTGTCACATTGTTTGTCCGCGATGGAATCCTAAAACTACTGAACCGATTTTAATCAAATTTTGCACACTGTGTGCATTTTGATCCAACTTGAGACTTAGGGTAGTTTATAATTAAATTTATAGTCACATTATTTTTTATTGCAAATTATTTAACAAAGAGTTATAATTATCTGTGAGTTCCATACGATTCTAACAGATGGTGGTGTAATTATCTATGAGTTCCATACGATTCTAACAGATGGCGGTGTAAGGTAATTGGTTTATTATTTAACAAAGAGATATCCAGATGGCTGTGCTTTTTGTTGCAACCGCAAATTTCAATTGAATTACAAATATTGATTATTTCATAATTTAAGTGTGTTCAGTGTTTATTTTATTTTCAATATTATTAGTTTCGTGTGTAAGTATTAGTTTTAAGTAATCTGGCTGAAGACAGCAACTTAATTTAAATTTTTAACATATATCTTAGCCACAGCAAAGCGTGGCCGGGACTTCTAGTATAATATAAAAACTTACTGACTTGTGTGTGTGTTTTTTTTGTTAGAACCGTAAATTTGGAGTTGACCTACCTTGTTGTACGAGGGCATTTTTCTCATTGCACAAAAATGGTCTAATATGTAAATTATACAGTCACTTACATTCATTTTTACTAAACTGACAAATTATGTTTATCAGTACCATAACACTTTAAAACATATTAATAATGCATTTGAACGAGCTCAGTGCCTGTATTAAATTCAACTGTTGCTTTCCACAAATGATATATACATGCTCATAATAATTCAGTTGTTATTCAGATATATAATATAAATAAAGCTTCTTAAATTAACAGGTTGCTATAGCTGACAAAACGTACCACATAATTTCATTTTATTTTTTTGTATTTTGTAAAAATATAACTAACATAAATTAAATACTGTAAATTAAAAAATGTTATTTATAAAAATTCTATTATTGTGGAATTGGCACTTTCCAAATCTGTCAGTCACATTTCTTTATTAAATGAATATTTCATGAATTGATAAGTTGAAAGGTCATTCGACCTTGTGTATACTTATTCAAGTTGTGACATTTCTGGGTTCAGCTAGCTGATGTTGAATAAAAAATCAATGGAATAAGACATAAGGTTCGTTTAGCGGATTATCGCTGGACTTAGCAGGCAGATTCATTTAGTGGGTTATCGCTAATTCATCTGCAGCGAAATAGCTGGTGCTGATGGGGTTAACATAGAGGAAACACATTATGTGTTCCTCTATGAAAATAATGTGAATATGCACAAGGCTCCATGAAACTGAATGAGATAGTCTGCTGGCATGGCGGGAATTTTGGCAAATTTATTATTTTATTTTAATCCAAAATTATTAATACACCAATTATCCCAGCAGTGCTGAGGTAGCTAGGGTTGAATGCACGCCACTGAAACCTTGGCCATTATGTACTCGAGTTTTCAGTGCTCAAATGTATTGCAAATTTTTCTATCAAATATAGTAAAATAATATGTTAAAGTAGATTATTCAGCAATAGTATTTCAGATGACATAACTGTTTTAGTCATATTTGGTTTTAGAATAGTTTTGGGTTGACTAATAAATGTTCTTTTCATGGTTGACCAAAGTAGCTTGGTTACACCATGAAGCCCAACTTGTTTTCACTGTCAAATTGCTAGGATGCCCAGTCTTCTTGTGCTCCCTTTATTTGCAGTACAGTAAACTACTTTATATAATTCAAGCATTGTTAGATTTTAGCTTCACATTTATAAAAAAAGACAGTCTTTGATGTTACATTCCATCTTTTTTTTTTACATTTAGGAAAAGTTATTACAGAAATTAATATTTGTATGAGTACAAAAATTTATATTTGTTGATAATTATATAAAATTATGACAGTTCCATCTCTATTTTATGGTTCTGAAACTTAGACAATGAAGAATAACTACAAGCAAAAATATAGTTTTCTGAAAATAAATTCTTAATAGTAGTAGCTGCTATACATTATTAGAGTAAAAACATATACAAAGATATAAGATAAGATTTAAAAATAGATAAATTAAGTATAAAAAATGAGCATATAAAATGCAATGGACATATTCATGTTTTATGTATGAAAAACTGGTTACTAAGGACAACTTTACAGTGCACAGCATTTGACAAGAGAAACTTAGGAAGACCAATGAAAAATACAGACAGAGAAGTTCAGTCTAATGAATGTTAACAGTGGAATAATTAATTAATTTTGGAAAATTTATTGTATCCCAGTTGTTTTAATTTAAAAAGCTTGAAATATAGGAGAAAATGGCTTTGCCCACATGTTCTTTAGAGTGTATCTTCACATATTGTCATCCTTCTTCTTCTTCCTTCCAAGTATTAGGCCAAGGCCTGTTACGATCCTATAGAAAATTTTCCCTCCAGCGTTTCATAGGATGGCCCAGTGATCTTCGTCCTCTTGGTATATAATTATAAACAGCTTTGGGAATCCGATTTGAACTCATTCTTTCTAGATGGTGTTTCCAATTTAGTTGGTACTGTTTAATATATTCCAAAATTGGCGTAGTCTTCAATTCTTTTAAGATATCGGTGTTCCTTTTCCGATCCCATCTGGTGTAACCCGCTGTTCTGCATATGAATCTCATTTCAAAAGCCATTATTCTGCTTTCATGTTGTCTTTTTAGTGTCCATGCTTCACTACCATAGGTCAACACTGGTCTAGCCAAAGTGTTATATAAATGTAATCTGGCGTTTTTTTGTACAAGGGATGGTTTCATAACTTGATTAATAATTCCCAAACTTTTATTATAACTAGTAATTTTTCCAGGGATATCCTTTTCATCCCAGATAGAGAGATAATATCCAAGATGTTTAAATTGATTAGATCTCTCTAAAATTTTATTCTGGAGACAGATTTTACTTTGTATGGGGTCCTTCCCATGAAATGCCATAATTTTAGTTTTGTTAATTGATATTTCCATATTAAATTTGGCAGCTATTTGTTGTAAATTATAAATTGATCGTTGCAAATCATTTTTGGAAAGTGCCAGAAGAACTAAATCGTCTGCAAAAAGAATAGCATCGAGTTTGAGGTTCCTATTGATGGGTATATATCCTCATGTTTTCCTCCATTCGTTTATTAATTTATTCATATATATAATGAAAAAGCACTGGTGAAAGTCCACTTTTATGTCTTACTCCAGTGTTGATCTTTTCCCAAGAAGACAATTTGCCATCTTGTTTAACAGAGATTTCATTATCTTTATAGATCCTAAGTATTTAATATATGTAGGAAATAACACTATGAGGTTTATTTTAATTATTAATGAGTTGGTTATTTTGACTCGCCTCATATTTCTTGTTTTTTATGCAGCCAGGTTTCGTCACTTTTGCATGACATTGTTGATGCATTCCAACTGTTGTTTTGCAGTTGTCTCTACCCAGTAGGTTGATTTTCTACTCTCTCTGCTGGTTGACCGATGAACTTCCAAATCAATTTCTTTCCTTTTTCTCTGGGAATTTTAAAATTCATTGTTTTCTTCTTATTCTTGCAGATGTAAATTTTGTCCCAAATTGCGAGTTTTTTAGATTTTTCTTACCATTTCAGTAATTTGGACTTATTTTCAGTTCTGCGTTTTCTGACCATTCATGTGCAGCTATTGCAGATTTTTTCTATTTCTCCATTTTTAACATTTCTAAGGTGTTCTTTCAATCTTGTATTTAAGTTCCTTTTTGTTTTTCCTATGTATATTTTTTCACAATCTTTACGTTCAATTTGATAAATCCTTGAGTTGTTGATTTCATCTAAACAACTCACAATTTAGGAGAAAATTTACATCTGCAAGAATAAGAAGAAAACCATGCATTTTGAAATTCCTGGAGAAAAAGAAAAAAAATTGATTTGGAAGTTCATTGGTCAGCCAGCAGAGAGAGTAGAAATCAACTACAGGATAGACAACTGCAAAACAACAGTTGGAATGCATCAACAATGATGTGCAAAAGCGACGAAACCTAGTCTGCATAAAAAACAAGAAATATGAAGTGAGTCAAAATAACCAACTCATTAATAATCCTAAATATTACCTGAAAGGTAAATAAAAACATTGATAGATAAATATTTTAATTTTTCAGAGGCAAAAATTTCTCCTCATCACATTCTGAAAGATGTTTGGGTTTTCCAATATGGAATAAAAAAAATTGAGGTCCGTCTTCAAGTTCTTAAAGAAGTAGGAGTGAATCCAATTAAACCATGGATGTTGCGAAGTTCCCCAAAAATATTTGAAACGTAAGTAGTGCATAAAATAATTTAGGGAAGTGTTTAAATTTGTTCACTATGGTGGACTAATCATTATGTTCATTGCCTCTGGACCCGAAGATCATGGGTTCTGGCCAGGGCCGATGGATTTTTTAAGATAGAAAAAATCCAAGGAGCAAGTCTTCCAGGAGGAACTTTAAACCATAAGTTCCGAGTCTGATGATTTTCAGGCTCGTAAAAGAATTTTAAGCTGAATAAAGAGGCCTCTAAGCAAGATTTACTGACTTTGATCATCATAGTAATACCTTAGTTCCGACTAGATGTCTCAATGGGTCGGTATGTTGACTGCATACCATTCATGACATCTGAAGGGAAATAAGCATAACTAAATTAACTTGGTGTAGTAACTCCTAACAAAGGAGAGGCTAAGGACCAACATTGGGCAGTTACGCCATTGTTGATAGTTGTTTAAATTTACAATTTATGCTAGAACAACAATTTAAACTTTGATATTGAAAAACAAGTAATTGCCAAAATCAATAATGTTAAAACTGCTTACTTTTAAACAAAAATTTAACTTAAAGATTATTATCTCAAAAAAATTGTGGATGTAATGATTTCTGCCAGAACAAAGACAATATGCACTCTTGGGAATTAAGAATGTATAAGAGAAAAATTTGCATTTAGATTGGAGTGCTTAGGATAGCTCAGACGGTTGAGCATTGGCGTTTAAAGCCAATGGTCCTGGGTTCATATTTTTCTCTTCAAATATTTGTCCTTCGGTGAGAAGTGTTAAATATATAATAAAAACATCAAAAGAAGCTTTACTGTCTTTATAAAGTAATGTTAAAATTCCCAATAAAAAGTCTTCTTAAATAAGAAGCCATCATTTGCGTGATAGAGCAATGGTTCGTAGGATTTGGCACTCTCAGTAATTAAAAATATATAAGAGAAAAATTTGCATCTAGATTGGAGTGCTTAGGATAGCTCAGACGGTAGAGCATTCGCATATAAAGCCGAAGGTCCTGCGTTCAAACCCCAGTGTAAGCGTATATTTTTCTCTTCAAATACAATATGTACTGTTGAGGGATTTGGAATATAAATCCAGGTATCAAAAATTGTACATCAACACCCGTCTCAGCCCTGAAATTAAAATCTTACATTTAAAATTTTTAACCTCATTGGTTATAAAACCAGGACCCACTGGTTAGGAGTTAGCCATGCTACCTACTAGAAATGAGTCTCTGAACACTATTGCATGAGCCAACTTATAATGGTATGGTGTATTAACTTTTTTTTATTGTTTTTCAGAACATTACAAAGAGTTTTATCAAGAAAGGAGGTTCTAGGAGAGAGTTCAGTAGTGGAGTATCTGACACAACAGCTGGAATGTGATGTGGAAACTGTCGAATTTCTAGCTTCCAAACATCCAATATTATTAAAAAAACATGTGACCAAGCTAAATGAAGTATTTGATTTTTTATATGCAGAAGGTTTTACACCACAACAAGTGATTCAAGTGCCACGAATTATGTTCCACAGTGTTGAGACAATAAAGTCTCGTTTAACGGAACTAAGAGAAGCAGGATACAATCCATCCTCACTCATGACACTCTGTAAAAGCAAACGTGAATTTGCAAAGATTGTGGAAATAGCTATGAAAAGAAAACTACGTAATATACCATATACTTGAAATTTATTACAGTTTTATAACATATACATGACAATTTTTTTTTTTTTTCATTTTGAAGCTTGTGCCTTTGTCTGTACAAAAGTGGAGGAAGAGTTGAGGTGAGTGAAGAGTACAGCTGCTGCTAGTCGAGCTTGTGTTTCCTGCTGGTTAAGGTCATGGGCCCATTCCACTCGTCCCCAGTGTCCACTCTGTATTAAAAAGAATTTTTATAAAAATTGTGGAATATGTTTTCTTTTTAATTATATACATAAGACTGACCATAGAAATGTAAAATCTCAGAAAATATGTAAACTATGATCTTTCTATATAAGATTCTTTACATCAATATGATGTCAATTACACCATCCAAGCCACGATAAGAACATCAACATTTCTTTCTTCTTATACAATTCTTGTTCATCCGAAGGCTGATGGCTGTTGCTGCCAACATGCTAACCGCTGTCTTCTATTTGTAAGTATTTTTTTTTGTGATTTATACATTACTTTTGAGTGTTAAACCTTTATATATATCAATGTTTTTATTTAAATTAACACTTTACAATCCTGGAAAGAGTTTCATTTAAGAAAGAAAAATTACAGTTTGAACCGGAACTTAAACCCTGGATCTCTGATTCTAAGTGTTTATTTAAATAAAAACATTGAAATATGAAGTTTTATACTTGAATTAATGTATAAATTCTCAATAAAAATACTTCTGAATAGAAGATGTCAGGGTCCTGCACCGTAGCTGAGTGGTTAAGGCAGGAGCTACGGGACTTGCGCTGGTTCGAGTCTCCATGGGGGAAGAAATTTTCTCATGGTATTTCGGCCAATATGGGACCGGTGTCCACCCAGCATTGTGAGGCATTTGGGTAGCTACAATAAGTAGTGGTTCCAGATTGAAAAAACCAGCTATAACGGCTGGGGGACTTGACACGCTGATCACATCTCACCCCTACACTGGCTAGATGATCATCTACATCTGTGATTGACATGTGGATGTGAGGCCAGCAGCCAGCTGGTAGGTTAAGGGCCTTCTAGGCCTGTCACACCATGGAATTATTATTATTAGAAGATGTCAGTTGGCATGTTGGTAGCAACAGCTATCGGTCTTCGGATGAACAAGAATTGTATAAGAAGAAATAAATGTAGACATTCTTATCATGGCTCAGAGATGGTGTAATTGGTATCATATTGATGCATAGTATCAGAAATCCTGGGTCCAAGTCCTGGTTCGAGCATTATTTTTTCTTTCTTAAATAAAATTCTATCCAGGATTGGAAAGTGTTAATTTAATCAATATTTAATGGAAGTGATACTATGAGCTATATTTTAAATAATAGGTATTAGAATATTCAATGGAATATTCACAACTTTAATTTAAATAAAAACATTGAAATATGATCTTTCTACATATAAGTGTATACAGGCTTCACAGTTAGTAGAATGCAGTGTTATCACATTTACAATTTTTTATTTCTGCCTTTAATGTCTGCCTGAAAGGTTCCATAAAATTAAAAATTTGACTCTATAATATCTTTTAGTAGGTTTGATAGATAGACTGTAGTCAATCAATTTCAACATTGCTAGATTAATTCTATCTCAAGTTTACTCCTGTCAAAAAGTATCAAAGGCCAGCCAGACTCAAAGTCCAAATGTACCACATCCCTCAACATTTTTACTGTGGAGGGATTTTCAATTTGGAATCTGGTACACTATCTAGCAATTAATAATTGTACACCACCACCTTCCTGCTACCAAGATTAAAAATTCTACAATTAAATAAATTTATTTAAAAATTGAAATTTTCAACGCTGCCAGATATCAAACTCGGGCCCACTAGTCAGGAAGCAGATATAGTACCATAGTGGACATTTTATTAAATATATCATAGCTGTAATCAAGAACAGTCATGAGTTGTAAAATTCTGGAAAGAAAACCAGCTGTACAAACAGAAATAAATGATTAACTAGTCATAATGAAATGAATATAATCAGGCTAACCATCTGCATAAAATACAGGGTGAGGCAATGAAACGGCACGATTTTGAAAAATCACCAATAATATATTTACAAAAAGAGTATAATTATTTGAACATGAATCTTAAGTACATGAGTGGAAATTAATGTTTTACCTTAAAAAACAATCATTTTTTGAATATGGTGCCAGTAAGGTGACGTCCTTGGTTTTGCACACATTGTTGGAGTCTAAGATGAAATCCACCCATGGCGTTCTGTAGCATCTGCAAAGGAATGTTGTTAATTTCCTGCCGGATTCTCTCCTACAGATCTTCTTGTTCTTGGTGCATTTTCCTCGAAGACTTTGCATTTAAGATAGCCCCAAAGAAAGAAGTCTGGGGCGGTCAAATCTGGCGAACGGGGAGGCCAAGGGATATCACCATTCTTGCTGATTAGCCGTCCTGGAAAAGCGAGTCTCAGCAAACCCATTGAGACATTAGCAGTATGGCTTGTTGCACCATCTTGCTGGAAGAGTGGTTTCTTCATCTGGATCATACTGATCGATGCCAGGCAGACCAAAAGTTACTAACATGTCAGCATAACGTTCAGAGTTCACCGTTACTGTGTTACCATGTTCATCTTCAAAAAAATAGGGTCCCACGAGTCCACGAGAAGATACTGCCACACCAAACTGTTACTTTTTCAGAATGGAGAGGTTTTTCATGAAGATCACGTGGGTTATTTGCGGACCAATACCGGAAGTTCTGCTTGTTAACGTAACCACTAAGGTGAAAGTGGGCTTCATCACTCATCCATAAGTTATGCACTCTTTCTCCATTTGTTCCGATAACATTAAGCATCGCTTGGCAAAAGCGTATGCGATGATTGTAATCGTTAGGTTGTAGGGCTTGCACTATCTGCATTTTGTATGGGTGATAGTGTAGGTCATTCTTCAAAATCCGTCTCACCGATCGATTGCTGAGACCAAGTTGAGCGCTGTGCCGCCTTGCTGATTTTCGCGGACTTCGTGTTAATGCCATCGCGCACACGATCAATGTTCTCTGGGGTCCTGATTGTTTTTTCACTACCACCAATTTTCTTCGTCGTGCTTGCAGTGGCTTCAAAGTTTTTCACCCACAGGAGGATAGCTTTCCTCGATGGCACGGGAGCCCGTGGCGGTAGATTAAACTTAAGACGGAAAGCACGTTGGGCACCAACCACACTATCCATGTTTTTATAATATGCTTTTACAGCAAACGCACGTTGCACGCTTGACCAACGCTCCATGGCTACTGAAATTTCCACTTGTCTAGATGCTCAAGGTCGTTTCCCCCACTCCCATAACCCCCCACTGCGCCCGTCAGCCGGAGTCCAAATCGTGCCGTTTCATTGCCTCACCCAGTAGTTAATACAACTAAAGAGAGAAATTTCTGTCTAAGCTGGAATCTGAACCCAAAATCTCCAGTTTTTCGCACTGGCATTTTACCACTTGAGGTACTCAGGCAATTCCAGGCGCAGACACACATTTTTCTCCCCTTCATTATCACATGTACTGAAGAGTTTACTTTATATTTGTACTTCATGTCTTGTTACCTGAAATTCTTCTTCGAGTCTTGAAAGTAACACAGCTTTTTCTACACTAATATGTCTCTCAACACAACAAAGTGTTAGTATTAGTGACTTCAATGCTTCAACTCCAAAAGTGAAACCTACAAAAAAAATTATTTATTAGTATCGTTGTAGAAGGTATTGAACTCGCTCCATAAACTATTTTCACAATTCTAGAGTGTGTTGTGCTGAAATCTTAGGCTGACAGATGTGTAGAAAAATGAAACTAGACTACCTTTGTCTTGCAGCTATCATGCTCCTATATCTCTGGGAGAAAGTTTCATTTGTCAGTGTTTCTATATATTATCATTTATCACCCATCATATCATTAGGTAATATAACTCTGCCTTCCAGATGTCCCGATCTAAAAATTGATTACAATTCTGCCAAAGCCAGATATGTCATAAAAGACCACCTGGTGGCATTAAAAAAAATTATGAATATAGATGATTTCTTAAAATATGGACAAGCTGATGATAAAACATAATTGTTTGAAACATGTCCAAGAACAAATCAACATTAATATTGAGGTAAGATGGTCAGACTGTAAATAAACTAATTAAAATTAAATTCCCAATAAATGTCTTCTTAACTAAGAAGCCGCCATTTGCAAAAGATAGAAACTATGGTTTCAAGCATTTGGCGCGAGGGAATTACAACGTACATAAGAGAAAAATTTGCGTCTAGATCGTAACTCGCCTCGGTAGCTCAGTTGGTAGAGCACTTGGCCCGGAAAGCCAAGGGTCCCGGGTTCGAGTCCCGGTCTAGGCGAAAATTTTTCTCTTCAAATATAATTTATCCTTCTATGAGAAGTGTTAAATTAATAATAAAAATCGTCAATAGAAGCCCTACTGGCTATAAAGTAGTGTTAAATTCCCAATAAATGTCTTCTTAACTAAGAAGCCGCCATTTGCAAAAGATAGAAACTATGGTTTCAAGCATTTGGCGCGAGGGAATTACAACGTACATAAGAGAAAAATTTGCGTCTAGATTGTAACTCGCCTCGGTAGCTCAGTTGGTAGAGCACTTGGCCCGGAAAGCCAAGGGTCCCGGGTTCGAGTCCCGGTCTAGGCGAAAATTTTTCTCTTCAAATATAATTAAAATAACCTCAAAATATCACTTCCTAAAATTAAATATATGGCTGATGTATTTGAAAAATATACAGACCAAACTGATGTCTTAATTATATTATTTTTGGTCTGGACATCTTACCTCAATATTAATGTTGATTTGTTCTTGGACATGTTTCAAAACAATTCTCTGTTTTATCTTCAGCGAATTCAGAGAATTGTTTTGAAACATGTCCAAGAACAAATCAACATTAATATTGAGGTAAGATGTCCAGACCAAAAATAATATAATTAAAATAACCTCAAAATATAACTTCCTAAAATTAAATATTGATGTCTTAATTCTTAAAATTATCTTTAGTGGAATCCTTTAATGCAGTAAGTCATAGTTATTTATTTTTTATTATTTCACTCACCTCATACTTCATAATTCCTAGCAGACCCAGGGTTTCTTCACATCATTTGTGACATTCTCAATGCTGTGTCACGTTCACAACTGATGTCCAACGGCCTTCTATCCTGCAGACTCTATCCATTGGACGTCAGTTGTGAACGTGACACAGCATTGAGAATGTCACATGATGTGAAGAAACCCTGGGTCTGCTAGGAATTATGAAGTATGAGGTGAGTGAAATAATAAAAAATAAACAATATTAAAAAACCTCATAGTGTTATTTCCTATCTACATAACTTAATACAGTCATAGTTGTTTCAATATACTAGTTTTTAATGTAAAATTATTTAAGAATTTAGGAATGTTGCCTCTTGTATGTATCTTGACACCAATTACTTTTAGATTTGCAATAGTCTGCATTAGAACATAGATATTTTAGATTTTCAGTATTGACTTTTTTTTGGGAGACAAAAAAAAATGCCTGCCTTTATCTATGAATTTACTCTTATATTCATTCTTCCCACTTTTAATATTAATCAGATTTAGTAAAGAATCTTAACTTACCATGCACAGCCCAGAAATTATAAGACAAAAGATGCCTTGTGATTACATCTTTAGTTTCTTGACTGACAACAGGACCAGAAATATCTCTAACAGGTTCAAGTTTTACATCAAATCTCTTACAGAACCATTCTAAAACTGGTTGCCATTCCTGAATTTGAAGATCATATAATTCATCTGTTTCCTGCAATTATTTAAAATTCATTCTTCTACACTAACAATAAAATAATTATTGCAATCAATGGTAAAGAGAAACATTTTTCTATGTTTTTATTATTCATTTTATTTGCAAAGATAGGAACAAAGGTTACATAGCATTTGGTGCACAGGAATTTACAACATATATAAAAGAAAAATTTGCATTTAGATTGTAACCCCCAGTAGCTCAATCGGTAGAGTATTGGCCCGGAAAGCCAAAGGTCCTGGGTTCGAATCTCAGTCTGGGCGTATAATTTTTCTCTTCAAATAAGAAAATTTTTTGTCTGAAGCGTGAATCGAACCCCGAAAATTTTTCTCTTTACCATTGATTACAATAGTTTAGTTGTGTACATTAATTTACTTATTTCAATCATTGTAATAGTTTTAGCTTCTTAATATTAATTTGACAAAGGGGACCATAAAAAAAAATTATGGAAGAGTTAGATGTAGAACCCATTTGTCACCATATACAAAACTACCAGAACAACTGGAAAGCCCATCTACAACGAATGCCGTCTCATAGAATTTTAAAAGTCATGCTTTGTTACTGCCCCCAAGGCAAAAGATCGCTGGGACCGTCAAAAAAAGCGCTGGATGGAAAATTCCTCTTTGAGACCGTAACAGGCCACATGGCCTAATACTTGCATGGATGATGATGGTGATATTAATTTGACAATAAAATAATTATTGTATGTAATTACTAGACTCCATTCCAGTTTGGCGACTTAAGGTCAAGTCATCTCATTCTATACAAAGCAACAAGCCTCGCTCAGCTGTCTTGGCTCAGTTCATCAGTACAATGGAACACACAGAAAATACGAAGAATAATCTGAAGTGGAATAACTAGTGAGTGAAAAATATATTTGGATTAAGAATTAAACGAGTCATGATTTTTTCTTACCTCACACTTCTATGTTTTTTTTAAACACAGCACTGCAGTATTGGCGACCCATTGTTGCCATCATCAGCTGTTTTCACGACTGTCAATTTTTTCTTTTGCCAGTAATTATCCAAACTGCCATCTGGTGTTCTTTTGAAGGAATTATTTTCTAAACTGCCATCTGGTGTTCTTTTGAATGAATCATTTTCTAAACTGCCATCTGTTGTATTTTTGAAGAACTTTGTAATCAAGCTCGATTCGTCTGGAATCTCGAAGTTCATGGTTCTAGTATGGCTTTTTTTTTATTTAACAGTTTGGGAAAAAATATATATTCAAAAAAACCATACTAGAACCATGAACTTCGAGATTCCAGACGAACCGAGCTTGATTACAAAGTTCTTCAAAAACACAACAGATGGCAGTTTAGAAAATGATTCATTCAAAAGAACACCAGATGGCAGTTTGGATAATTACCGGCAAAAGAAAAAATTGACAGTCGTGAAAACAGCTGACAATGGTGACAATGGGTCGCCGATACTGCAGTGCTGTGTTTAAAAAAACATAGAAGTATGAGGTAAGAAAAAATCATGACTCGTTTAATTCTTATGAATTGAACCCTCATAATGTTAAAAATTCCCAAATTTAATATATGAATATATATTTGGATTATTTAACTCTGACCTGCCAATTTAAATTCTAAAAAAAAGAAGAATAAATCTTACTATCCATATTAACAATAGCTCATTTTTCTAACTGTATTAAAAAAATTGTGCTGTAGCCAAATGTTCTAAGACATCATGTCTTGGTGCAGAGCTATAGTTCAAGTCCGCACAGGAGAAGAAATTTTCTCACAAAATTTTTGCCCAGAATGGGACCGATCCTCAATTAACATTGTGAGGAATTTAAATAGCTACAATAAGTAATGATTCCGGAAGTTAAGAAAATTGTCTATAACAACTGGAGGAATCAACATGCTGACCACATGTCGCCCCTATGCTTGCTGGATGAGCATCCACCTCAGAATTGGCTCATGTGGACATGATAAAAATAAATATTACTACCCCTACAAACGAAATTATTGATCCAATAGATGATACAACATTTCATGCTGTATAGGCATCTGGGTAATCTGAATATCGTCGAGGTATCCCCGCTAGGCCTAAAAAATGTTGAGGAAAAAAAGTTAAATTTACTCCTGTGAATATAATTATAAATTGAACTTTTAACCAAGGACCTTCTAGGCCTGTCGCACCATGCAGCTTTTTACATTAAACATCTTTAAAATCACACCAAAATATATGGTTACTAGAACACAACTTTGTATCATAATGAAAATGTCATAGGACGTCCTCGGAAGAGATGGTCTTACATCTATTAGTGAAGATGGAACAGGCAACTAATGCCTAAACCAGAAAGTGAAGAAGAAGATGAAAATGTTTATATTGTTTTGCCTTACTAACTGTCTACTAATCTCAGAGACGTAAGTGTGGTTTTAGCATATATGGTCAGCTTACTGATAGGACCTTGAGTTGAAAAGATGATATGGTCCATGCACAAGTACCCCAATATCTGGTGCCGAGCAAACATAACTATTTTGGGAATGTCACAAAGCTGAAATGGTGCGCTCAGTGAATGATGCTGCAAGTACTCCTATTACATAAATAAGTGGACATAATGAGCTACGATGACACCCATACATCTATCAAGGAAGTTTCCAAGCTGATGGATATCATCATCAGTCAAAATGATGCGATGCAGGAACATTGGCATGCTTCAAAACAGTATTTGAAAAAAATTTGGTATGCATTCAATGTCTTGTTTTCATTTCAATCCATATGCTAAGAGTGACTGGCTAACAGATTAAACTAACAATTATGCACCCCGACACAGCCCAACCCAACTTTTTTCTTAAACCAATTGGATAAAAAATTACTATCTAACATTCTATTGATTATTAGAGTAAAGGGATCAAATTAACAGATAGGGGCATGTACACAAGCTAACAATATGAGTGGATAGTCATATACTCTGACCAATTTTACTTCCAAGAAAGTTCCCTGTACTCGTTTAATAGGAGGTTGAGAGGGATCCAGGAACAGTCCTGAGATAAATGAATAAAAATAAATATCCACCTCTTCATTAAGTTATGTAGATAGGAAATAACACTATGAGGTTCTTTAATATTGTTTATTTTTTATCATTTCACTCACCTCATACTTCATAATTTATAGCAGACCCAGGGTTTCTTCACGTAATTCGTGACATTGTCAATGCTGCGTCATGTTCACAACTGACGTCCAACGGCCTTCTATCCTGCAGACTGACCTCCGCGCCATCTGGTGGCCGACCGAAGAATTTCCAAATCAGGCCTCTTTCTTTATAACCGGGTATTTCAAAATTCATAGTTGTATTTTCATTCTTGCATATGTAAATTTTTTCCCAAATTGTGAGTTCCTTCGGTTTTTCCAATTGTTTAAGTAATTTTGTTTTGGTTTCTATTCTATGTTTTTCTGACCAGGCATGTGCAGCTATTGCAGATTTTTCGGTTTCTCCATTTTTAACATTTCTAAGGTGTTCTTTTAATCTTGTATTTAGATTCCTTTTTGTTTTTCCTATGTATATCTTTTCACAATCTTTACAATTAATTTGATAAATTCCCGATTTTTTGCAGTCTTCAATTTTTTCATTTTTGTTGGTTTTTATTAAATTACCTAAGCTGTAATCATTTTTCGGTGCTAATTTAATGTTGAATTTGTTGAAATGTCGTATTTGACAAGTTTCAAAAAATTTTCAACAAATTCAACATTAAATTAGCACCGAAAAATGATTACAGCTTAGGTAATTTAATAAAAACCAACAAAAATGAAAAATTGAAGACTGCAAAAAATCGGGAATTTATCAAATTAATTGTAAAGATTGTGAAAAGATATACATAGGAAAAACAAAAAGGAATCTAAATACAAGATTAAAAGAACACCTCAGAAATGTTAAAAATGGAGAAACCGAAAAATCTGCAATAGCTGCACATGCCTGGTCAGAAAAACATAGAATAGAAACCAAAACAAAATTACTTAAACAATTGGAAAAACCGAAGGAACTCACAATTTGGGAAAAAATTTACATATGCAAGAATGAAAATACAACTATGAATTTTGAAATACCCGGTTATAAAGAAAGAGGCCTGATTTGGAAATTCTTCGGTCGGCCACCAGATGGCGCGGAGGTCAGTCTGCAGGATAGAAGGCCGTTGGACGTCAGTTGTGAACATGACGCAGCATTGACAATGTCACGAATTACGTGAAGAAACCCTGGGTCTGCTATAAATTATGAAGTATGAGGTGAGTGAAATGATAAAAAATAAACAATATCCACCTCTTCACCCAATAATCAGATGCTTGCTTGAGCTACCTTGCCCATGTATTGGGAGTATGGGGAATAACAATCAAGTACATCTGCATATTTAGGATATTTTTTACTCAACTGTAGCATTATAATGTAATCATAATATTAACTGTATTTGCTTACACTTGATTGAAAGAGAACCGTATCTGTGTCTAGGAAATTAATTATATGTTGTACCAAGTCATATTTTGTCAATTTATTAGGGTTGTCTATTGCAGTGCTGCAGAGAGCTGTCTGAAAAAAAAATGAAGTCCAAATTCATTAATATAATTTTTTAAAAATATCTTTGTAATGGAATGCACCATTCCATACATACACACTGCGATCAGTATAGCATTGGACAGCAGACGCGGGGTTTTCACTGTACACTGCTGTCGCACTCGCAGCGGGGA
Source organism: Diploptera punctata (assembly GCA_030220185.1). Lineage (NCBI taxonomy): Eukaryota > Metazoa > Arthropoda > Insecta > Blattodea > Blaberidae > Diploptera > Diploptera punctata. Next base: position 369,988 of record JASPKZ010007151.1, read on the forward strand.
ATGGACAGTGCAAGATCATGGTGATAAAACCACACACATTTTTGTAACTATTTTACAAATTGTCATACTTACCAACTTTATTGTCGCAGGTGCTGGAACAGGGTCACCCGGTTGAAAAGAGCATGTGTCTTGGTTATTTTATATGGATGCAATTTTAACAATTTAGTAGGTTTTGTATAGAGCCTTAGTAAATTTCTCTTTGTTACCAACGTCCGTCTCATTCTTCACTCCCATCTGTCTAACTGCTACTTTCGTCCTATTGTTTCTTTCGGTGAGAACGCTATGGGGTCGGCTTGTGTGGTTTCTTAGGCTCGACCCTGTCTGTTGCATGCAATTTGTTTGTACTCCAATGTGACTGTTACAATTTAATTGGGGAATTTTTATTACACGCTCGGATTCGCATTTCAAAGAGTTTTCGTACTTGGCTGGCAGACTGAGTTAACAAATATTGATCATAAATAAATACACGTTCAGTAGAAAAATTATTAGCCATTATACAGTTTACACTTTACACACCTGTTTTATAAGATACAAATTTTAAAATTGAAATAACTTATACACATGTCATTCAGTACACAAGGAAAAGCGAGCAAGCACTTTATCCACTCGAAGCACACAATCTGACTGCAACCGTGTATGTGTGGGTTGTGCTTGTTTACTGCTGAGTCTGTGCACATTTCAAGTCCCGTGTCTGCACATGTAAGCCTTCGTCACCGTACAGCACAAACAATACTATACTGATTGCACTGTGTGTGTGTATATATATATATATATATCTAATTAAGACACTTCAATATCTAAAATCACAATATATCTATAAGAGTGCAGTGGAACACACATATTCTCAAATATACATATCCATTTGGGAAGAACATAAATAATTCATCACGTCTGCACATCAGGCATTAGCATAAATGCTAGTATCTGAGAATAGGCAGAGGTAACCTTTATGCTATTTTTTATTGATAAATGACATGGTCATACTATAGGTCTGTTTTAAGTAACATCTATATGGATCTTCTGTAATTGAAATAGCATATTTTATTAAAGACTTTTTAACTAAAAAAAGTATACATACCAAATGCATTGAACTCTGTTGAATCTTTTCTTTTTGAGCATCCCATTCTGCTGCTACTGCAAGGGCTAATGGTTCACTATTTACAAAAAATGGATTACCTTTCGGCGTTTTCAGTTTTCTCTGATCTAGAGTTATTTCATATTTTCCATCACTTTTTAAAATACTAGTTCTTCGATAAAATCTCTTTGGTGCTGAAAATAAAAGACACTATATATAAATAAGGAAATTAATTGAATCAGATTAACTGATTATTGGCTGTAATTAACATCAGTAGAGAGAAAAATATGTGCATCCCAGCTGGGTTCAAATTCTGTTTCATGTGGAAATTATTTACTACATAATATATAAATGGAGAAAGATACTTTCAATTTTAATATGATGCAGGATTACAGTTTTTATCAAACATCACTTGAAATGACAGTTGTACTCTCATTTCTTAAAAATCCCAAAGGAGTTTATTTTTTTATTTAAGTGATTTAAAAGATTCTATTCCATAATGTTCTGCCCAAGGGCAGGTCTTTCAGTGCAATCATAGCATTTTCATGGTATGCTTTGCATTGCTTTCCACACTGGTGAAATGATGATAATAATATGGGTGATGATGATGGCTGGATGATTTTCAGGGACGTTGGGCCCTAGACTTCCTGACATTTGTCTTACAGGAGAGGAAAAACCCCAAAAAAAGCTCACCCAGTAGCCTATCCCAACTGGGAATCGAACCCAGGCCCACCATAATGACAAGGCAGCATGCTATCTGAAGACCACAAGATAACAATATAAAAAAATATTAATTTCTCCCTTAAAGTGACAAATTTAAAATTAAAACATAAAAAATGAAGCTTTACTAGCTAAAAAAGTAGTGTTAAAAGAAAATAAACATCGAAAATATAAAAATATTTTAAACTTTATATTGTATTCCTATTCATTGTCATAGTTAATTCAATGGAAGAGGCTCTCAAAAAGTTAAAGAACCATAGAAATATGAGAAAAACTTTTTTAATGGAAACTTTTCACCAGAAAAAAAAAAAAGGTACCCGGTAGCTTCTAGAACTTACAAAAAGTGTACTAAATCTATAATGAAGACATCGGCATCTAGATATGGAGGGCAATTAAGAATATATTAAATGAATGATTAGACATCAAATAAGAAGGATTCCTTCAATTCTGAATGTTAAGAAAGGGATTAATAACTTTCCATTGAAATAATAGAACTAAAATTTTATACAGTGGTTATCCTACTGTGGTACCTACTCTATGTGGTATAAAATAGGTCACTTAAACATTAAGATTAGAAAACAACCTAAAAGTTTTCAGAAATAGGATCATAAAATAAATTTTCAGTCCCATAAAGGATGATAATAAAGAATAGAGGAGGTTTTACAATGAGGAACTCCACTATTTATATTATCAGGGTTTGAATGTATGCAATAATTAACATAATTAAAGAGAAAAACTTGTTTGAATGGGATTTGAGCTCAAGACTTCCAGTTTTACATACAGGCACTCTACCATTGAGCTAATTAGGCAACAACATGAGCATGCATACATTTATCTCTCTTTAATCCCTTGTCCAATTCAGGCAGAAATTTTTCATAAGTAATGCCATGAGTGATTTCCATATTATCGATAAATTCACGACTCACGAAGTGAGGAGTGAATTTATGTAGAGAATTTGGAAATCAAGAGTGGCATTTGTTAGGACTATTTAACGAATAAAATTAAGCTGTTCACTCACAAATCATTATTTAACTATAGTTGTTTTAAAATATATATATATTTAATGTAAACGGCGATGTTTGAAAACAAATGAGAAACGATTGGTACACTTCATTTGCTTCTTTTGTTCATCACTGCAACGAGATCATATTATTTATTGCCAAAGAATTGCAATATTGTAAGAATGCACCCTAGTGGAGAAATTTATAACCAACATTATAGGTAATAATTCATTTCTGATGTCCTATGATGTAAATATGTCAATTATATTTTTCTGCAATGTCATTTCATGGAAAATAATTCGTTTAAGGAAGTGCAAACAGTGGTTTCTCTTTTTGGTGGTATAATCAATTGCTACAAATGTTTTTATATTATCTCCTGCATGAGCTATGTGCTGACATTCATGCACTATATATACAATCTGGTAGCCGTATTTCTTACAGAGTCAGTCACTGCAAAATAATGCTATGACCTATTCAGAATGGTAAAAAGGAGGTGTATTTTTATTATGATAAACTTTAGTTGATACATTCAAGGCAAAACATGACTGTGATTGGTTGTAAATAAAAAATTATTGAAATGTGATTGGTCATTGACTCCCATTTGGGGCATGAGTTAAATAGTCTATTTAATTGTGCACATTGTCGGGTTGTTAAATCTAGGAGATTGAGGGATAGGTAGGCTGTGTAACCTGAATGGGTTAAAGTATAAATGTTTCCAACATTTTTATTGGGAAAGCTTTGGAGAAAATACCATTAGGAAGGTCTCAGTTTAGATGGAAGCATGATATCTAGATGGATGTTAAGGAACTGAACTCAGTTGGCAGAGATTCTTAGTGCATGCAGAATTGCACCTGCAGGTTTCATAAGCCATGGAGTTAATTATATGACAAACATAACAAGGATGCATAACATATAAATAGGAATAAATCTTAAATTAAGTTATATGTAAATATTTTCATACTTTCATAAATATTGAATTTTCGTAATAGGTTATATATTACTCCATGGCACGATAGGCCTAGAAGGCCTTTGGCCTATCAGCTGGCCTCACATCCATATGTGTTAAATCACAGAAGTAGACGATCATCCTGCCAGTGTAGGGGTGACATGTGGTCAGCATGTCAGTTCTCCCAGCCATTACAGCTGGTTTTCTCAACGTGGAGCCGCTACTTATTGTAGCTGCCCAAATGTCTTATGATGTTTGGTGGGCATCGGTCCCATACTGGCCAAAATTCCACAAGAAAATTTCTGCCCCCATGGAGTCTTGAATCGTCGCAAGTTCAGTAGCTCTGGATCAAGGTATCTTGCCTTAACCACTCAGCTACGGTGCAGGACAATAGGCTATGTCAGAAAAGATTCATTAAAGTAGTTTTAGGTATACTAGTATCAAGAAGTTTACTGATGTCTGAAATTTTACATTTTTAAAAATGAAAAATATTTTCTGGCTATATTGTTTTATACATATATTCTTTCGTAACATCTTAGTTTGATTTCACATATTAAAAATATTTTATAAATTATTTATGACCTTATATTTATATATAATCTCAGTGTACCTTTATTACCTCTCTTCGCCCCTTCAGTATTACATCAGAAGATTCTATGTAACATATTCAGCAAAACCGAAGAGTAAGAAATCTTAAAATAGAAAGGACAAAAACTTATTCAAGAAGTATTATCCAAGAAGAAATATGAAAATATTCAACAGTGCATAGATACAGCAGCTCTATGCTGCTCACATACCATCTATGGACTCCCAAGTTTGTACCTCGATCACTCCATGTGGGGTTTGTGATGGATGAATCTGACTAAGGACAGGTTTTTCTTGTGATTTCTCCCATTTTCCCCTGCCAAAAACTTCATTTCATCTGATTCTGTGATAGTACAACATATCTGATCAACCAGCATTCTTGTCTATCACAGAACTTCAATAATAAGGCCTTCATCTCATCTCATTCTTCAACCTGGTCTTATGCCGTATACAAATAAAAACCATAAAACATCTACCAAGAAAAACAACAGGTCTCTTTAGATTCCACTGTTTATAAACAGTTCAAATAGCAACAGTAACAAACACAAGCGCCAACATCTGTGATACCAACTCAGAGATCATCTCCTTCAGTGCAGATGACATATCTTTTCCAGATTATAATTTATATGGATTAGAAAATGGGTGAATGCAGAAAGAAGTATAATGGATTGGATTGAACACAGATGGCTAAAAATTGTATGGACACGTAAGAAGAATGCATAATGGAAGACTACCAAAGGCCATCTATGCATGGAAAATTGAAAGGAATAGAAAAGGAAGACCAAGAACAACCTGGAAGAATAACATTCAGAATTCAATGAGGAAATTTGGTGTAACAGATGAAGACGTAGAGGACAGGGAATGGTGGAGAACTTTAATTAAGGGAAATTTGTGAATGTTTTACAAACTGATAGTCTGTAAGTCTGTAGTCATTTATGTATTTGTTAAAACTCATGTTAATTATTAAGATTGGTTGGAGAAAACCCTCAATGATGAGGAAAATTTTCAAAATGAATGAATGAATAATTTGTGTGTGTGTTGAAAACAATTAAATTACTCGGTATAAGCAACCAGGGATAATGGGTTCCTTACATCAAACCACTCAGAAAAAACATCTCTGAATAACTTGTGGAAGTTGTCGGTAGGCTAGAGATTCCATTCATCCTGTACATATTTTCCTCAGGTAATTATTCACATACTGCAACAATAATTTGCATTTTTTTTTCTGTTTATATAGGTGGATTCTTCGCATAGATTTCAGTCCACTTGTTCGACATATGAATCTTATTTCTGCTTTGAACCTTTCTTTGAAAAATTCCATTCTTCACTTCCACAAATCAATTAGTCTCACCGTTGTTAAATGAATATGGATTTATTTCTGTACCAAGATGGTTTCAAAACTCTGTTAATGATATTCATTGTTGTGTATTGTGTATGTTCCACATGGGGATATAAAATTATATCCATGGATTTGTTGAATTAAAATATATTCTTTTCTCTGGTGAGTATGAATAGTAATTCATAAACTAAGTAAATAAAAATTCATTACATATTTTGGTCCACCGCTGTGGTCTCGAGGTAGGGTGCTGCCTTGTCACGCAGCAGGCCTGTGTTCGACAGTTTTTCTGCATGAGGTTTTTATCAGGGTTTTTCCTCACCTGTAAGACAAATGTCAGGAAAACTTTAAGGCCCAAACGGTTCCCGAAATCATATGGCCATCACAATCATCATCATTCATATTCATCTTAGATTAAGCTTAGGATTAGGGACTCTCCTGGCACACCACTATCATCATCATCCATCATATCATCAGGGCAATGTAACCCCGCCTTCCAGGCGCCCCAACCTCAGAAGTGGGTTACAAGTTTGCCATGCCAGGAGAGAACACCAGGAATGTCAAAAGACAACCTGGGGCATTTGTAAAAAAAAAATCTAATATTCTGTTGTTCATACAAATCTTGGTTGGTAATGGATATTTATACAAGAGGCCTTTCATTTTCTGGCAATATTTCCACAAAATACCTCTATATAATGGAATTTAAATTGTATGCAGACTTTGTAACTCACTGTTTTTTTGACGTGGAAGATAATAGCTAAAATTACACAACTTAATCTAACATGTAATTTAATAAAATAATTATTAGTGTTTTAAGAAAGCAGGAAATGTTTAGTTTATCTTTATCAAGAATTTTTCTAAGTTCTATAAAATCATAGTGTGCATGCACAAACGTTTAAAGGAATTTCTGCTAGATGGTGGACATGTGTGAAATTGGTATGACCAACCTTTGCAATAAATTCCCAAATGTTTATAAGAAATGGATGTAAACCAACTTCCCCTTCCTAAACTAACAAAATTAATTACATGCATATTATTTAATGAAGTGTAAACTAATCCGATGTACACTAACTTGTCCCATCGGAACCTAAAAAAAATGAAGTGAGTAAACATCCATTTCTTAAAATATATCTTTGAATGTTGATCATTCCGATTTCACAGATATTTCTGCCATCTAGCCTAAGTTTCTTTAAGCATGTGCATAATAATTCAGCAAAACTTTGAAGACATCATAGCCTATATAGATAAATATTAAATAATTGTAAAAAAATTAAAAGTATCATTCTAAAACGTTTAAAATAGTACGAAATGTTAGTAATAATGTAAAAAGTATGTATAGCAACTGTGTTCAAGACTGTAGTATGGAAAATCATAGGTAAAGGTATTCTACATTTGGGCCAAGAAAGCAAGCAGAAGACTGAGTTATATGTAGGTCAGAACAGTTGTAAAATTTGAGTTTTTCCACCGGTGAATATCTACTTTTCTAAATAATAGGCATATAGCGGATTGGAAAAGTAAGGTTATGTTTCAAAATTTGTAAAACTTGCCAGCATAATGTCGAATACACTTGATTGAAGGTGTAAAATATCTATTTTGCTTGAAAACTAATCTTGATATTGCATGAGGCTCAAGAAATGTTACAATTCGTTTTAACATAATGATTTGTTTTAAAGCAAACTGGTTTTGTTTACGCCGATGAAAAGGATGAAAAGTGAATGTTTTGTACAGTAGAACCAACTTAAATAGGAATTATAATGTGGTAGGACTGTTGAACAGATGATTTTGTTGATGGTCATTTAAATACTCTATGACAGAGATTACTGCTCTACGATTCAGATGCAAACAAGAAAATGAACAAGAAACCAGTGTCAGCCAGTGTGAACATGTCCGAAGAAAGAAGAGACATCAAGATGGCTTTGAATTAATACACATGGCCTTGAAAGGATGAGACTGAGGGCTTCGAGTTCAAGGTCTTAAAAACTTATGCAATAAATTCTCTATACAAATTCTGCGACTTGTAAAATTATCATTAACTTTCGCGTTCTGACATAAAACTGCATATAAATAGTAAGCTTATGTTTTTATATGATCATACATTCTAACCTAACCTTGCATTGACGTCTATTTTACGATTTAATTTATTTATTAACTTTCCTTGTACGATTTTATTTATTTATTAACTTTCCTTGTACGATTTTATCCTTGTATGATTTTTCAGATGGCGGGAGCCATGACGAATGATAATTCGAAGATGGATTGGCAATTAACTAAAGAGTGTGTTAGAGATAGAATTCAAACACTACTTAGAACATCACAGTGGAGTGATTGCAGTTTTCAAGTGGGAGAAAGACCGAATTCTCAGGTTTGTACTATGATAAATAGTGAAACAAAGAAAAGTACTTGTAAAAAAATTACCTCTGCTATACTTTCATGGCCTATTTTTCTACTAACATTGACATAGAATTTTGAGCAACTTTATTTAAATCTGCTTAAAGTCATATTTTGTTAACATTTATTTAAGGGAATTCATATTAATTTGAAATGATTAGTTTTTTTAGAGGAAACTGACTAACCAATACTTTTAAATTGCATAAAAAATAACTCATTCAAATTAAATTATCTTCAGTCTGATCATCTTACCTCAATATTAATGTTGATATGTTCTTGGACATGTTTCAAAACAATTCTGTTTTATCATCAGCTTTTCCAGACTGGTTAGATTTATGTTGCACACCCTGGATGTCGATGTCAGCTCCATTCTGTGGTTGGCCAAAGAACCTCCAAACAAGGTCATGCTCCATCGGTATTTCAAAATTCATAACTCTGTTTTTGTTCTTCTGAATATAGATTTTTTCCCAAATGGCTCTTTTGTATTTTCTAACTGCAGATTTTTCTACTTCCCCATTTTTAATATTTCTTATGTATATCTTTCCACAACCTGTGCATTCAATTTGACATAGGCCTATTCCTGATTTTTTATTTTTATCAGTTTTTTCATTTTTTGTTGGTTTTTATTAGTTTATCTAAACTGTAGTTATTTTTTGGTGCTAATTTAATATTAAACTTCTCAAATATCTTTTGGAATTTATTGTGTGCCCAAGGGTGATATGTGAATTTCCTAAATTTTTATGAGTTTCTTTCCTATGAATCCCAAATTCAATTTTTCTTTTTTCTTCGTTTCTGACCAACTTAAGATCCAAAAAAGGTATTTGTTTATTTTCTTCTATCTCTTTGGTAAATTTCATGTTTTTACTCAGTAAATTTAACAGTTTTAGAGAATCTTGTACATTTTTTTTTTTTTGCAATACAAATTATATCATCTACATATCTGCTCCAAAATTTATACATTGTGGGATGTGCTTTTATGATTTTACATTCAAAATCACTCATAAATAAATTTGCCAGGAAAGGTGATAATGGGTTTCTCATTGAGAGCCCTGATTTTTGTCTATAGGAACTCCCATTGAATGTAAATAACATTTGGTCAATGCATAACTCTGTTAATTTCAAATAGTCTTCTGTGATCTCTCTGTCTATGTTGTTTTTACTTAACCAGTTGTTCAATATCTCCAAAGTTTTTTGTTTCGTACATTTGTGAATAATGAAACGACATCAAAGGAAACTAATCTATCTGTAGGTTCAATTTCCACTTTTTCTAATTTTCTTAACGATTCCAATGAAGATTCAATTGGTAGATTTTCAAAATTAATAATTCTTCTAAATTCATTTTGAAATTTTGTAGGTTGGTGATCCAATATTGTTAATTATTGGTCTCATTTTGTTTCCAGGTTTGTGAATTTTGGGAAGTCCATGAATATTAGGGTTTTTTGGGTTGCTCACTTTTAATTGAAATTTTTCTTTCTCGGTTAGAATTTTAACATTTTTAAGACAGTTTTCTACTTTTTTTTTCTCCAACTTGTTCTTAAACTCTAAGGCCGGTATTCAGAAACCAATCTTTACACAAAGAACGACTCTTTTCCCCTCTCTATGATGTAGAGAGTATTCATAAAACTGGTTTTATGAATATTTTCTATGTCATAGAGAGGGGGAAAGAGTCGTTCTTTGCAATAAAGATTAGTTTCTGAATACCGGCCTAAAACTACTATTACAATTGAAAGACTTACACATAACATAGATATTTAAAATTTAGTTTCGTATCTTTATAAATGTTAATTAGAATAACTGAATCAAAACAAAGTTTATTTTTTATTGTAAAGCAATATTCTCAAGAAGAGATAATCTAAAACTGTTTAGTGATTCATTATTTTCTTTGAGGAATTCTCCTATATTAAATAATTTATTTTTTCTCATGTTTCAGACTTTCAAAGCACACAAGTTGATTTTAGCTTCATGTAGTCCTGTATTTGAAGCAATGTGTTTTGGCCCTCTTGCGGAAAAGCAGTGCATTAATATTGATGATGTAGAACCTGATATATTTAAACTCGTACTCGAGTAAGTATATCTTGTAGTTTAATTTAAGTAACATTTTATCACCTTACCTCATATTCTTCTTCTTCTTAGACTAGTTTTGGATCCTCCTTTGGTTCCATCATTGGTATTTTCATAGATGTAATGTTGCCTTGAAGAGCCGTCTCTTGCTCCCTCTGTTGGTAGACTGAAGAACCTCAAAATCAAATCATTTTCCCCAGGTCTTGTAGTGTTGTTTGGGTAATTTACCAAGATGCAATTAGCGAATATGCCTATTGTTTTCATAATGCAAAGGTAATTATAACAAACTGAAATAGGTTAGCCTCTAGCCCAATAATTACTTTCTAGTGGTTTGTGCACAAATATGTTACTCCATATGAGGTTGTTTTGGATGAATTGGAGCCAGGGTAAGTTTTCCTCAGGGTGTCTCCTGCTACTTCTCATCCACTTCATTCCATCTATCTCTATGATGATGTGACAGGCATAGTCAGCCGGCAACCATTTATATTACATACCTTAATAATAGAGACTTCATATCATTTCTCCCTTGACCTGGCATTATGTTATGCATGAGTAGAGAGCTTATTATTATCATAAGTAATGCCACAAGTGATTTCCAATTTATCTAGAGGATTTGGAAATCAAAGAGTGGCATTTGTTAGGACTATTTAACGAATAAAATTAAGCTGTTTACTCAAAAGTCGTTATTTAAATATAGTTACCGATATTTTAAAATATTTATTCATTTTATGTACATGGCAATGTTTGAAAACAAATCAGAAATGTGAGGTTATGTATATTCACTGCAACTTGATCATATTATTTGTTGTCAAATAGGATCGCAATATTGTAAGAATGCACCCTATGGAGAAATGAAACACATCAAACTGTATATTATAATCAACATTATGGGTTATTCATTTATTTTTTTAGCAAACAACTCAATAAAATCAAGGAATCTGTTCATTATTTACTGTATTCAACATACTTGTTGAAGAAAAATAATGCTCTGACCTGTTCAGAATATTAAAAAGGAGGAGCTTTCTTTATCACAAAAGCAGGAGCTGATAAAGATAAATGGGTAAAGAGTAAGGTGAAACAAGACTGTCATTGGTCGTAAAACAAAATTCACTGAAACATGATTGGTCATTGACTACCATTTGGGGCATGAGTTAAATAGTCATTATAACTATTATTTTTGTTAATATTAATTTATTATTATTTGTTCAAATGACTTTATTTAGTGCCTAACTTGACATAAAATAACTTAAAGCTTAGTGATTTGTTTGATATTACAGATACATATATACTGACACGATAAAACTAACATCAGTTGAAGAAGCTGGTGGAGTTCTTTATGCATCTAAAAAATACATGTTGCCTCATTTGTCTCATCTGTGTCATAATTATCTTCTAAGCAATCTCCGTCCAAGTAATGTATTATCTATATTTGAATTTGCTGATGGCATTCAAGAAACTGAATTGTTCAAACCTTGCATAGAGGTAAGTGGGTAGCTCTACAACCTTGGCTTCCTTTCAGACAAGATGGCTATAGTAATATACAATACTATTATATTATTTTTTGTCTGATCATCTTACCTCAATATTAATGTTGATTTGTTCTTGAACATGTTTCAAAACAATTCTGTTTTATTGTCAGCTTTTCCAGACTGGTTTTATTTATGTTGCATTATGTTGCACAACCTGGATGTCGATGTCAGCTCCATCATGTGGTTGGCCAAAGAACCTCCAAACAAGGTCACGCTCCATCGGTATATCAAAATTCATAACTCTGTTTTTGTTCTTCTGAATATAAGTTTTTTTCCCAAATAGTCAGCTCTTTTGTATTTTCTTACTGTTTTAATAATTTGGTATCTGAATTTATATTATGTTTTTCAGACCAAACTTGAGCAGCAACTGCAGATTTTTCTATTTCCCCATTTTTAATATTTCTTATGTGTTTTTTAGTTCTAATTTTTAAGTTTCTTTTTGTTTTTCCTATATATATCTTTTCACAACCCAAGCATTCAATTTGATATATTCCTGACTTTTAATTTTTATCAGTTTTTTTCATTTTTGTTGGTTAGCACCAAAAAATAACTACAGTTTAAATAAACTAATAAAATAATAATTAATTTTAGGAAGTTATATTTTGAGGTTATTTTAATTATATTATTTTTAGTCTGGACATCTTACCTGAATATTAATGTTTATTTGTTCTTGAACATGTTTCAAAACAATTCTGTTTTATCGTCAGTCTGGGAAAGCCGATTATAAAACAGAATTGTTTTGAAATATGTTCAAGAACAAATCAACATTAATATTGAGGTAAGATGTCCAGACTAAAAACAATATAATTATAAACTAATAAAAACCAACAAAAATGAAAAAAACTGATAAAAATAAAAAGTCAGGAATATATCAAATTGAATGCTTGGGTTGTGAAAAGATATATATATATAGGAAAAACAAAAATAAACCTAAAAATTAGAACCAAAGAACACATAAGATATATTAAAAATGGGGAAATAGAAAAATCTGCAGTTGCTGCTCATGTTTGGTCTGAAAAACATAATATAAATTCAGACACTAAATTATTAAAATAGTAAGAAAATACAAAAGAGCTGACTATTTGGGAAAACATTTATATTCAGAAGAACAAAAACAGAGTTATGAATTTTGATATACCGATGGAGCGTGACCTTGTTTGGACGTTCTTTGGCCAACCACATGACGGAGCTGACATCGACATTCAGGTTGTGCAACATAAATAAAACCAATCAGGAAAAGCTGACGATAAAACAGAATTGTTTTGAAACATGTTCAAGAACAAATCAACATTAATATTGAGGTAAGATGATCAGACTAAAAATAATAAAATTAAAATAACCTCAAAATATAACTTCCTAAAATTAAATATTAAATACAATACTATGTTTAAGTTTAAGGAAAAATTTTCAGAATTTTATTAAATTAATATTAAGAATCTAAAGCTAAGTTCGGGGTCCAATTCACCGGTTCAGGCATAAATTTTTCTATATTAAACTTTGGGAGATGACATGTTATTTATTATTTAGATTGTATAAAGAGTAGAATAGAAATTTTAATAAAACCTTTAGAATGGGAATTAACACTGAGACAATAATTTATATAAGCTTTTCTCTTGATTTCAGAATTTTATTTGAAATTTATTCTGTATGATAGAGTTGGTCCCAGAGGGGTAATAGTTATGCTTACTTCTGGTTCTGAGGTTCGTGGGTTAAAACCTGACTGAGGTCAATGGATTTTTTAAATTCTGAGAATGGTTTCCGTTGGAAGAAAACTAAAGCTATGAGTTCCATGTCACATATTTACAATACATTGAAGAACCTCATGCCTGAAATAAGTTTGAGAAAAAAATTGCCAATTCTTTCATACCCAGCTTTGAATTGTGACACTTAATAATAGGGATGAAATGGATGTCCGGTATCTGGCCTAAATTTACCATCTGGCTGGAATATCAGGCTGGATACCGTATTTAAAAAAAATACGAAGTGTAAAATTTAAGTACTTCATAATCAATATAAAATTATAGAATATTCACCTGAAAGGTCCGTCTCCTCAACTTAATTATCATTTAACTGTAGCGCTTTCGGGACTTGTCCCATCATCGGCAGGATTCAAAACTGGTGTTTCACTGAAGATCTGGTAGAGGGGGTTGCATGTATTTGGTTCGTTTTCGTTTATCAGGCTGTCGTTGTGAGCTGCTTTCATGATTTCCATCTCTTCGAGTACGTTTATCTTCGCTGGATTATTTTCTCTGTGCATTACTGTTAGGGTGTTTTCAATATTTAACATGCGATGTCCTTCATGGATAACGTGTTTTGCATAGCTTGATTTACCTTCTGCGTGAATGAAGTCTCGAAAATGTTCTTTGAATCTGATGTTTAAAACTCCTGTTTGTCCTTCCTATATAAAATTTGTTGCAGTCCTTGCATGTCAGTTTATAAACTCCTTTGCTGTTGAAAATGTTATTTTCTTCAATGTTATTGTTTATTATGTTGTTTAATTTGTTATTGGTTCTGTATGCTATTTTTTACGTTTTTTTATCGGCTTTCTTTAGTGCATTGGCTAATTTTTGTTGTTTCTTTTCCTGTGTATGTAAGTGTTATCCATGTTTTCTTGTTGTTGTCAGATTCTTTTCTAGTTTAGTTATGTTGGTTATGTTGTTCTTCCTTTTTTGTTTTTTTACGAGCTTATCTATGAATTCTTCATTATAGCCATTGGTTTTTGCCATATACTTAATGTAGTTGAGTTCTTGGATATAATTGTCTTTGCTTAATGGGAGTTTCAACATTCTACTGACTAAGCTATTAAATGTACTAATTTTCTGTTGAAAAGGGTGTGTAGAATTTTTGTTTATGGCCAGAGCATTGTTTGTGGGTTTCCGGTAGATACCGATTTCTAGTTTATTGTTGTGTAGATTTTTGGTTATAGACAAATCTAAGTAGTTTATGCTGTTGTTAACTTCTATTTCTTCGGTGAAAGTGATTTTTTCATGCATGTTGTTTAAGTCTTGTAGTATTTCTTTTCTGTTTTCATTTTCATATATTACTAGTACATCATCGACATATCGTGTTATTAGTTTTATGTTGAATTTGTGTATTAGTTCCTCAAAATGTTTATTTTCCAGTTCTTGTAGGAAGATTTCTGCCATTATTCCAGATGTAGGACTCCCCATCGGGATCCCGTCTTCTTGAATAAATAGTTCATTGTTAAATTGGAAGTAATTTTGCTTTATTGTTGTTGTTATTAGTTTGTTTAAACTGATTGATATAGTTATCTTCAAGTTTACTGTCTGTTAGTTTTTGTTTTATTATGTTTGCTGTTTCGTTTATCGGGATATTAGTGTACAGGTTTTTTATGTCGAATGACGTCATTTTAGTATTCCTATTGATTTCTAAATGCTGTAGTTTGTCTGCTAGTTCAAATGAGTTCTTAATTGTGTAACGATTTTCAAGTTTGACATCATTTTTCATTTTCTGAGCGACTAATTTGGAAATTTTATAGTTAGGAGCATTCATGCAATTAACAACTGGTCTTATGGGAATGTTGTCTTTATGGATTTTTGGAAGGGCTTTCATTACTGGTGGTGAGGGAGTATTATTTACCCATTTGGCGTTTTTGTATTTTGTTATGTTCATTATTGGTTGTGTTGGTGATTAGAGGGCACGATTTTAGTGCTTCTTTTATTTGTCTGCTATACTTTCCTGTGGGATCTTTTTCTATTTTTTGAAATTGTTTTCTTTTATAAATTGCTTGGTTTTGTTGATGTATTCTTCCTTTTCCATAATAACTATTGTGTTGCCCTTGTCGGCTTTTGTGTGTTATATTATTGTTCTTAAATTTTCTTTTTATTTTAGAGATGTTCTGGAGAGTTTGTTTATCTTTGATGTTTATTGTTGGTGGAGTTTCTTTTATGACTTTAGCTGCTTCGTATCTAATATGATTTTTGTTATTAATGTTAAGTTTGTTTATTGCAATTTCAGTTTCAGTAATTAAATTTTGTTGTGTTCTTTTTGCGTTGTGTGTAGGGAAATTGAATTTGTATCCCTTTTCTAGCAAGTCGGTTTCCTGTTTGTTGAATTTACACTTACATACACAGGAAAAGAAACAACAAAATTAGCCAATGCACTAAAGAAAGCCGATAAAAACGTAAAAATAGCATACAGAACCAATAACAAATTAAACAACATAATAAACAATAACATTGAAGAAAATAACATTTTCAACAGCAAAGGAGTTTATAAACTGACATGCAAGGACTGCAACAAATTTTATATAGGAAGGACAAACAGGAGTTTTAACATCAGATTCAAAGAACATTTTCGAGACTTCATTCACGCAGAAGGTAAATCAAGCTATGCAAAACACGTTATCCATGAAGGACATCGCATGTTAAATATTGAAAACACCCTAACAGTAATGCACAGAGAAAATAATCCAGCGAAGATAAACGTACTCGAAGAGATGGAATCATGAAAGCAGCTCACAACGACAGCCTGATAAACGAAAACGAACCAAATACATGCAACCCCCTCTACCAGATCTTCAGTGAAACACCAGTTTTGAATCCTGCCGATGATGGGACAAGTCCCGAAAGCGCTACAGTTAAATGATAATTAAGTTGAGGAGACGGACCTTTCAGGTGAATATTCTATAATTTTATATTAATTTTGAATAAACCTCAACGGAACACATCATGAATCTTATAAAAGTTGATACTTCATAATCACCGTATTTTCATTTTAAAAAAACTATTACTCGTACTGCACTAAGGGCAAATTATGGTAAATGAGTACCACTTTCTCTGCAGGTAAGTCAGAAGTTTATTCAAAAACTGTTTTATATAAAAGCATATAAATTTCGCTCCAATAACATTAAGAAAATATTCTTGAATAATATTTTTTCATATTATGTTGCTACCTGCCAAGATGATTTTGATAAATTCAACATAGATGTGTACCTACACCTATTTAGGTGACCATAACATCCAATTGATAAATGATAGACCAATTCCATGAATTTGTCCTTCAGTGAGAAGTTTTTTTTTTTTTTTTCAATGCTTCAGGTTGTCATATTGACATTTCTGGTGTTCTCTCCTGGCATGGCGTACTTGTAGCCCAATTCCGAGGTTGGGCTCCTGAAAGGTGGGTTTATGCTGCCCTGATATGATAGTTGAGGCCTTAAACTAAACTTAATCTAATTAGGCAAATATGATATTGTTGATAATGATGGCCAGATGATGTTTGGGGACTGTTAGGGCCTTAAAGTTTCCTGACATTATTCTTACAGGTGAGAAAAAAAAAAACCCTAAAAACCTCACCTAGGAAACTTGTCCCGACCGGGGATCAAACCCGGGCCCACTGCATGAGAAGGCAGCACACTACCTAGAGACCACAGCAGTGGACTCAGTGAGAAGTATTAAATTAATAATAAAAAAAACAATTCCAAGAAGTAATTAAAAACTAAAGAAAAAAGAAAAGTTAGTTTTGTTTGGTACATACATACCTGTTTTTTTTTCCTTCACCACCATGAGAAATTTTAACATTGCATAACAAACAAATGACAAACTTTGGATTGTCACTGTTTATATCAAAATATTCCCATAAAGGCAATCTTTTCTTTACTTATTTCATTTTTTGTCGCTAATTCTTTTAGAATTACTTATAAAAAATACTTTTATAATAATCTCAAATTACAATAGCATGTAAGCTCAAATGATCATAAATATATAATTTTAGGAAGTTATATTTTGAGGTTATTTTAATTATATTAATCAAATGATCATGTTTGCAATCAATTCGACAAGTCAATGAAACATTTACTAACTTCGCTTTATGACAAGACACGAATTCACTTCAATCCGTGTGATCATTCATGTGACACCTATGCGAGCATCGCTTGTTACAATGTGTCAATTGGCAATGTTTGGCCAGATATCTGGCTATTTGGCTTCAAGGTTGGCCAGATATGTGGTATCTGGCCAAACAGCTATCCATTTGATCTCTACTTAATAACATAAATTGTTTAAGAGCAATGTTAAATAAAAGCACTATCTACTAGAGGAAACATTCTCGTAATTTACATTTTTATTTAATCTGTAAATTGGATGGTGTTATGCATCAACCAGCTATGTGCCATTGTGTAAGTTTAGAGAAAAAAGCATTCAAAGTTTCTTTTTTTTACATTTTAAACTCTAGTTCCAAACTAACAGTAATCAGTTATGCACCAACAATCAAAGAGCAGGAACATATGGCACTTAGCTGCATGATGCAAAACTTAGATTAGCATTTGTGAAGTTCTAGTTTCATAGCCATTTGTTGTAAACACAGAATCTCTGATAGGACTGGTGGCATTTATATTTTTCTTTCATAATAAGGCTATATTTAAAGATTTGGCACTAAAAGTGTGCGTACACTTACTTCATGAGCCAGTGCAACAGATGGCATTAAATAATTTTAAAAAAATGGTGCTTAGCTGGTTGATGCTTAGTATTGTCCAATTGAAGATAATTTCCACTTTTAAATTATGATAATTAGATGGGGAAGGAAGACATTTTTGTTAAAAATGAATGCACCAAGACATCTTGTGTCAACAAGAGTTAAGCAGCAATTTTAATCTCAGCCATATGGAAAAAAAATATATATAAGTAACAATTTTGATGCATTAGTTGATTGGGAAATATTTAAATGATAAGAAATCATGCTGATTCTCTTGGTAGTTGAAGTGTTCAAAATAGATTTTTCAATAGACATTTTTAAATAAACACATTAAGCACTGTAATTCATAGGTTCTGGTGTTTTCCTTATTACATATTTATTATGTACACATATATTTTATTATTTTATTTAATCTTCTAATATTCAATTTTGTTTTATAAAGAAAAATTACGTTCGAACTGGGAGTCGAATCCTGAATCTCTGATTCTATACGTCGGTGCAATAACCATTATTCCATTCAAACTTCTGATAGGAATGTCTAATTTCTTTCCACTTATACAATTATCTTTTCATATAAGTGGAAAGAAATTTGACATTCCTATTGGAAGTTCGAATGGCGTAACAGTTATCACACTGATGTACAGAGTCAGAGATCTGGTGTTCAACTCCCAGTTTGAACATAACTTTTTTTTTAAATAAAACTATTTCAAGTTCTGGAAAATGTTAATTTAAATTATAACATCAATACAATTCCAATATTCAAACCTATAGATTTAAATATCTGAATTTAAAATGTTATTGAATTTAGATAATTTATCAGTTAGGTTGTTCCTTCAAATATGAATTCCGTTGAAAGAATAATATTATTAATAGCAGAGGAGAAAATTAGAGATGAATATTTTATTTCCATTCCAAGAGATAATGCACAATATATTAAATTAATCATTTTCATTTTCTGGTTGTGACCACGTATGAGAGTTTTTAACTAATGTTCTCACCATTATGCCATGGCTTTCTTTAAAGCTAGTTTGGAAGCTGTGTTGATAATTTTTTTTTTCTTCCATTGTGTTGCCTCAAATACCCTTACTGTTTGGCAGCATTCATTGGTGTTCACTGGTCAATGGGAATTCTTCTCCTGGTTGCTGGTTCCGGACTTCCAAACAAAGAAGGCTATGTCATGATGATGGAAACATTAATTAAAAATTCATATATGGCAATACCCAGACAACAAAACTTTAATGAAGTTAAATACTGCAGAAGTCTATGAATTTTTGTTGTAAAACAATATAAAGTTTAAGCTTGTCAGATTTCAGAATACTGTATTGATTTGTACACTGAATTTGTTAGGTAATATGCAAGTACACTGAAGAGGTATTGCAATCTCCTTGTGAACACATCTCACCAACAACGCTCTCTACATTACTAGATCAAGAAGCATTGAACATGACTGAATATGACCTGTTTGAAGCTGTCATGAATTGGGCAGAAGCAGAATGTCAACATAATGGGTTACAACCAACTAATGCTAATCGCCGCGCTGTACTTATAAAGGCAGGCGCTCTTTCAAAAATACGTTTCTTAGTTTTGACACTTCAGGAATTTTCTGATGGTCCTGAAACCTCAGGTGTTTTAACTGCTGAAGAAATTAGTGCTATTAGATTAGCTCTTTCAGATATCGAAAACAATGGTAATGTCACTAAAAGTAAAGATGATGTTATATGTTGGAATGGTTCTGATAAAAGTTCATCAGCCAATTCTGAATGTGATAGTGATGTTTTTGATAACTCTGGATTAAATAATGGACAAAACTCATATGACAGACCAACAAAACTGTCTCTGCCGAGTGGCATGAACTGTGTTGTTCATCCACGAAGTCGTATTTTAATTAAACAGTTATATTGTGCAAGGAAATTTCTCAAGACAGCTGTGACTGTATCAGGACGTTTGAGGTTGTTGACAAAAATACAAGTTGACAGAAGTGTTATGGTAAGTGGTGTTCGAGTTTTTACACGTCTGATACCACAGAGTGCATTCACGTATGCTCCCACATTCCCTCGTGATTATCGAGAAAATATGGAAGTGTGTGTTCTGGATCATCAGGGCTCATTCCTCTGCCGGACAGTGTATACTGAACATGTAGAATATAATACATTTGCTACCGTAATGTTAAGTGAACCGGTGCGTTTTGCAAAAGATAAGGAGTATAGTATATTATTTGTATTACCTTGTAGTGGTGGTCGCACACATGAATATCCATTGAGCTTTATGTCTCAGATGGAGAAGTCACATGGCATTGAATTCAGATTCTGTGATCATGCTGACATCAATGGAGAAGGTGCATTTGTTCGCCGTTTAGATATGGGATTTGTAGATGCTCTTGTTTTTTCTATATAAAAAGTGTATTACAATTCAGTATTTGCAGGTTGTAAGAAATTTCATATGTGAAGGGTACTAGAGGATCAAGGGCTGTTCAATATTTTCTAATTTTGTAGAATAATATTTTGAAAATGTAAATTAAGATATTTAATATATTTAGCTTTATTATAAAAATACCAATTTTGTATGCTGTTTAGTGTCTTAACACTTATCAAAATTGATAGGAAGTTTTTTTATTAAGAGCTTGAATCAGAATTATACACCCACCTTGGATTCTAGTTGATGATGATGCTTTGCCAACACGTGTCCAGATGTGAAAATAAAATATGGGATGGGATGTTCATTTTCAGTTTAAGCTGTTATTAATACTTATTTATGAGCAACCATTATTCACTTTCAAGTTTTATTTAATGGACAGATAATATATTCTAACACAAAATTAATAGAAAGTAACATTATGAGATATTTAGAAAGATATTGAATTGGTTTTTGTTACACCTTACATCATATTTTGCTCTCTCACCTTGGTTATTTTCAAAGATCATTGCCCTGATTTTCAGCCAAAACTGATTGTTAGAATGACTTTCAAAGCATCACATTCCTCTAGTGTTGGACATGTGAACTTAATGATCAAATCCTTCTCCTGGCAATCTCAAAATACATTATCTTGACTCTCTTTTTCTGAATGTAGATCTTGGTCCAAACTGTAAGTTCTGTTGGTCATTCCAGTTGTTCTAGTAATATTATGTGAAGTATAAAGAATTGATTCAGTTTGAGTACTTGTGTACACAAAAAAAATGGCTGATTTGTTCTAAGTGCAATATATTAATGTTTTTATTGAACTCTTGCATTCAGCTCTATATTATTTCTTATATAGTATTTTGCTTTGAACAAAATCTTTAAATAATAAATTAATGAAGAACCTCATAATGTGTTTCCCAATTTTAACTTTGAAAATCTTTAAACTTCTTATAAGTCAAAAAACTTCAGTATTGAAATTGGTAGTCTCAAAAAAAAGTTAAAATTAATAATGTTATGTCTAAAATTAAATACTATGTTTTAGAAATATAAGTGTTTGTTATCCTAAAATGGGAACTCCAGAAGCAATAATTCACAAACTACATTTTGTCTTTTAGACTTCTTCTGAAATTATTTTTGAGAACTGTTGTTTTCATAAACATTGTTTTTATGATGTGAGTATGTAAGTGAATTGCATATCTTTTATTGGCTTGGCAGGAAAATATAATTTCTGGAATAATCTGAAATACATTATTCATTTTTGGATAAATTCACAATTTGCCCCAGCTGTAGTGAAACTTGGATAATTTGAAACTGAAGGGACTGGTTGAAAAATTCAAAATATCAAAAAAATTCAAATTTGAAGTTACATCTAAAATCAATACAGTACGTATATCAATATCCATTAATAATTCAGGTTATAATATAAAAAGCTGCAAATTTTAATTAAATTTTACAATAATGCAATTTATTTTTACACTAAAGAGAACCCTGTAGAACAGTACTGCAGGTACGTATTAAAGAGAATATACAGTGTAGTACAATACACTGGTCACACATTTTATCCCATGCATAAATGAATTACAGTTTTAAAAATGAAGCTTCAAATATCCGATTGTTTTGCAGAATTTAATCTGTTAAGTTTTGTAAATTCCTCAAGCATGTTTAGTGACTGAAAAACAATTAATATAATAAATTTGAGGATTTTTACATTACGAGGTTTTCTTAATAAGAATCAAATGAATCGTGAATTCTTCCTACCTGATACATCTATGTTTTTAACATAGAACAGCAGTATCGGATAACATATCATTCCTGTCTTCTACATACTAGAACCATGAACTTTGAGTTTCCATATGAACCAAATTTGATTACAAAGTTCTTCAAAGGTACACCAGATGGCAGTTTAGAAAATTACCAGCATAATTAAAAATTGACAGTTGCGAAAACAGCTGAAGATGGGAATGATATGTTTCCCGATACTGCAGTTCTGTGTTAAAAACATAGATGTATGAGGTAAGAAGAATTCACGATTCATTTGATTCTTATTATAAACTGAAAAACAACTTTACTTTCTATAAAAATCAACAGTCTGGGCAAGCTGAAGATAGAACAGAAATTTGTTTTGAAACATGTCCTAAAAGAACTCCCTCTTTGATAAATCATTGCAATGAATCCATTCTTATTCTGCACATAAATATGGAACTAATTTTTCTTATTATGCTTAAGTCAAATAAGTCCATATGTTAAGTAAGTTATTCTATTCTCTGAAAAAAAAAAAAAAAGATCCCTTTTTTCTTGTGTGCCCTTCACATATTATATAAGTATTGAAGATATGTTCATATAAATATAGTCATTCATTGTTGAAGCTTTTATTTCTGGTAAATTCAAATCATTTTTAATTAGTTCTACAAAGTGTTCATTAATATTACTTAGTGCAAAGGTTGGCTAAAAATTTGATGTGATAATGTTTATATTTTTTTTACAATTCATATATGAAGGGTGTATGGAACAAACCATTTTTGTCAAAATGGAGTTCGAGGTGTCATTGGATCCTCCATGGAAAACTATCATTAATTAATGTGAAACAGTTGAAGATAGAGTTTACTCATGGGTTTATTTACCTCCACAGTTCAGCATACAGATATTGTCTGCCCAACAGATCTGTGCCCCCATAAGATATGCAAACTAAAACCTACTTTCTTTTCTGCCTCGGCAAATCATTTCCCTCCTTGCATTCCTATCTCTCTCTCTTTTCTGTCTCTCTTTTGCACTTGCACTTCAATGTTGTCAACTCAACTCCAACCTTGCATTAGTCAATATTCAAGAGCCATGACACTGGGGGAAGTTTGGCAACATCTCTACTCGATAAGTTACCGTTGGCTGCTGTTTGACATGGAGGGAGGGGAGTGCAGCAAAAGGGAGTGAGTATAGATGTGTACTTTTCTAAGAACGATGTCAGCGCTGTAGGGGCACAGAGGAAGTATGCATGTTGTAAAACTAAAAATATGTTTTCTAGGTTTTAAGGAAAAAATGACTTACCTTGTTTTTTTCCCTGTACCCTTCATATTTATTTTACTGCAGCCCAAAACAGAAATTAATGTGGATTTTTGTAAATGAGGCCAAAAACTGACTGAAAGATTCTGATTGATTTTTATCTTTACTTGAAATTGAGAACTATGTAGATAATATAATGCTCCAGAAGAAATTTCAAAATATACAATTTATATAATTTGTATTAGAAAACTTAGCCTGTAAGAATATACTTGCAAAGATACAGGAAAGTAACAAGAAAATATTTATGACTAATTTAAAATGTTTTTCAAGAACAGTAAATTATCCTGACTTGGGATATAGAATGAAAAAGAATGTATATTGGGATATATTATTCCAAGAATTTTAATGAACCAAAAGACCAATCCCAGTGAACTAGTGGTTAAGTTTTAATTGCAATTCTATGAAATTATTTTGATACCACACAAGATACATTTTCTAGTAGAGTAACATTTTTATGATTATAGTTTATTAGTATTTTCATCATGATTTAATAAAAAAGTAATTAAATAATATGCAGTTAGTATTAAATGAAAATCTGAATAATAATGAAGTGTATTTAATTAATGTTGGGAAGTAAACATTATGAGGTATAATCATGGAAGCATGAATCCTATGAGGTGAGTTGTTTAAACAATATGTTCTCCGATGAATAATGCAGTGTCCTAACAATTCCTGGTTTCAGACTAGCTAACTTTTTAATATTTGATAATCATGAATATGGCTTCCTTCATAAGGAAAATGAAGTTTATTTAACTATGTAAAAATACTGTATATCACTTTATTCAGAATAAAACCAAGAATTTGATGTCCAATGTCATAGATTTAAGACACTTAACCAAAAGCTTGACATAAGAGAACACTATGCAAATTTTTTTGGTCTGTTCACTCTTGACTTTGAATCATGATGCTAATGATAAGAATTTTTAGAGAGCATTATTAAATAAAACGCTACGAAAATATATTAGGAAGTAACATTATGAGGTTCTCTTAATAAATAAGTTTGGTCTGTATTCATCTTACCTCATAAATTATTTTTTGTAAGACGCGTTTCAAAACTTCTGTGCTTCATCGTCAGTTGGTACCAACTGACGAAGCATAGAAGCTTTGAAATGCATCTTACAAAAAACAACATTTTATGAGGTAAGATGAATACTGACCAAACTTATTTAATACACTACTTATCTACTAAAACTCCTGGCATGACAGGCTTAGAAGGCCCTTAGCCTACCAGCGGCTGCTGGCCTCATATCCACATGTGTCAATCACAGAGGTAGATGATCATCCAACCAGTGTAGGGGTGACATGTGGTCAGCATGTCGAGTCCCCCAGCTGTTATAGCTGGTTTTCTCAACATGGAGCCACTACTTATTGCAGCTACCCAAATGCCTCACGATGTTGGGTGGGTACTGGTCCCATGCTGGCCGAAATACCATGAGAAAAATTCCTCCCCCATTGAGACTCGAACCAGCGCAAGTCCCGTAGCTTTGTGCCAAGGCTTTCTGCCTTACCACTCGGCTACGGCACGGGACACTTATCCAACTATTTATCTAATATGAAACTACTTATTATAAGTAATGCCATGAGTGATTCCCAATTTATCTAGAGGATTTGGAAATCAAGAGTGGCATTGTTAGGACTATTTAATGAATAAAATTAAGCTGTTTACTCACAAATCATTATTTAAATATAGTTATTTTAAAATGTTTATACATTTAATGTAAACGGCGACGTTTGAAAACTAATGAGAAATGTTTGGTTATGCTTCTTTTGTTCATCCACTGCAACTAGATCATATTATTTATTGCCAAATAGGTTTGCAATATTGTAAGAATGCACCCTAGTGGAGAAAAAATGAAACACATCAAACTGTATATTATAATGAACATTATAGGTTATTAATGTTTTTTTAGGAACAACTCTGTAAAATCATTATTTAAGAACACTATTGTTGAAAACACAATTAGCAAATGCATAGTTCAAAGGAAGCTGTTAATTATTTGCTATATTCAGCATATTTGTTTGAGAGTCAGTCACTGCAAAATAATGCCATGACCTGTTCAGAATATTAAAAAGGAGGAGCTTTCTTTAATATGATAAACAGAAGTAGATAAATATCGAGGTGAAACACGACTGTGTTTGGTGTAAAACAAAATTCATTGACTCCCATTTATTAAATTAAATTAAATAGTCGAAGTAAACTACTTATCTAATACAACAACAATTGAATCAGCACTAAAATGTGAATATTTGGTTTCCTTTTAATGAGAAGTTATAAAATATTTGTCTTATGGTTCAGGAAATCACAACCTACTAAATTTTCATAAGTAATGCCAGAGTGATTTCCAATTTATCTAGAGAATTTGGAAATCAAGAGTGGCATTTGTTAGGACTATTTAATGAATAAAATTAAGCTGTTTACTCACAAACCATTGTTGATTTATAGTTATTTTAAAATATTTATATATTTAATGTAAACGGCGATGTTTGAAAACAAATCAGAAATGTGAGGTTATGTTCATTCACTGCTGCTTGATCATATTATGTATTGCCAAATAAGATCGCAATATTGTAAGAGTGCACCCAAGTGGAGAAATAATGAAACACATCAAACTATATATCATAATCAACTTTACGGGTTATTCATTTATTTTTTTAGTAAACAACTCAGTAAAATCAAGGAATCTTTTCATTATTTGCTATATTCAATGTACCAGCTTCCAATATAAACCTAGACCGGCCTCACGGGGTTTCACCTGTCAGGCAGCGCTCTCTCCTCGTCCGTATTTCACTCTGCCAGCCGCTCGTCCTTGAACTAGTCAGTTTACTATCGTTCGACAAGATGAGACGTCAGCTGACATTAGAGCAGCGCCTTTATGTGTGTAAATGTTATTATAAATACGAATCAGCTCGTCGCGTTCGCAAGGAATTTATTCGGAACTTCCCTGGACAATTACCTCCTTCCAGATCGACAATCCACGATCTTGTGACTAAATTTGAGACCACTGGTTCAGTACAAAATAAGAAAAACACGCGAAGGCATACGGTTCTCACCGAAGAAAAATTAGACGAAATTGGCGAAAATTTGGAACGTTCACCACAAAAATCATTACCGAAATTAGCACAAGTTGGGATTTCAGTATCTTCTGCACATACAGCAACAAAATTGTTAAAACTCAAACCTTACAAGTGTACACGTGTTCATTGTCTAAACCAAGGTGATCCCATAGCACGTGTGCGGGAGGACAACATTTCCAGCATTTTCTATAAGGTAAGAAACAGTTCAAGGACGGGTGGCAGGCAGGGTGAATTGCGGGAGGAAGAGACAGCACTGCGTGCCGGGTGAAACTCCGTGAGGCTGGTCCGGTTTTATATTGGAAGCCCATTATTTGTTGGAGAAAAATAATGCTTGACCTGTTCAGAACATTAAAAAGGAGGAGCTTTCTTTATCACAAAAGCAGGAGCTGATAAAGAGAAATTGATAAAGAGCGAGGTGAAACACAACTGTCATTGGTTGTAAAACAAAATTCATTGAAATGTGATTGGTCATTGACTAACATTTGTGGCATGAGTTAAATAGTCATTGTGATTTTATTTAACAGTTGAAAAGTTAAAAATAATGGCAGTTTTGATTATAAGATACCAAAATGAATATGAATCTGTGAGAAGTTTTGTCAATTTAATCATGTCTTTTTGTATAATTTTGTAGCAATGCAATGTTTGAATGGGCTATTGGTTAAACTTACTCTGTACTGCACTGTAGACTTTGTAACATATGTTTACCAGTGTAATTCACGGATTTTATTTCAGTGCCAAAGCACACTACCTAACAATTGTTCATAAATTGTATTTTCAAACAGAGTGGCTTTTTATTTGACAATTGTGGATTGTTCATAAAATATATCATAACACAATACCTCTTTATTTACTTTTAGAGGTTGACTAATATGTACTTTTTTATTAGAAATCTCTACCATTTTTATATTTCATATTTTCTGTTCTACCCTTATTGAGTCTGCAGTTTAATTCAAAAGATTAAAGACTGTTAAAGGCAGATAAATTTGTTTCTAATATGGTCCACTTTCATGGGAATAATCGGGTAAATAACACAATAAAAAGTTCCCGATAAGTGCAAATGTTTTGAGCGCTTTCGTGGAAAAAATCAGGAAATTAAAAGTACATAAAAAAAATTCAAACTGCTGTGTTCTATAATGAGAATAAAACAGTGGTTCCTTCAGTTGGGTTTGGTCTACCATAGAGAATAGAAAGAGAAAAACTTATTCACTTGATCAAAAGTAAAATGTATGAGATGAAATAATAATTCAGATGACGGTCTAACTCTTGAAGTACCTAAATTGAGTGAATCGTTAAGTGCAACCAATGTGTTTAAGAGTTGAATTAATCATAAATTATATTTTCCACTTCCTGGTTACCTGGTTGTTGAATTGATTTTTGTTTTCTTATATTTCTTTTGATTCGTTGAGATTTCTGAGTGATAAAATTGATGAAGATGAAAAATTGTAACAAATGTGTCCAGGATAAAAAAATGTGGAAAGTATCAGTACTTGTTAAGAAGGCCAAAGCATTCTCTAATTGAAGCTGTAGCGCCTTATTAAGAAGAGAAGAAGATATTTATTTTCATGGTTTTCGATGTTTCCAAATATTGTGTTATAATTTCATGTTGCTTTTAACTTTCAACACTAAATGAACACTAATTTGTATTTTTCAGAAATACCTCATGTACTTACATTTTCATCTAATTCTTGCAGAACGTCTATCTTGTGCTCGATAATGAGAACACATGCTTGTCATTTTATTGTACCAAGTATACTTGTCATTACAGCTCGGCTGCTTGACTTCATTCCTTCCACTCCATTCTGCCATTTGGTTGACAGAATTAGCGCTCTGCTGTAGTTATATTACGGCTTTCTCCTTATTTTATTAGTAGAGCTAAAAATACTATTTATTATCTAAATCTGAGTTGTGAATATTCTTTCCTCTTCACCTTGACATATGTACAACTCAGGTTCATATGTATGTGTATATTTATATAAGAAACAACTCATTGGAACTAATGAATCTATAGGCTCATGGCCATGCGGACATACATCCCTAATCTGACCTAATTTTTTCATTCATCCCCCATATAATCTACTTCCTCAAATCATGATTAATGATATTCTCCCACCTCATTCTTGACCTACCCACTGGGCACTTTCTCTCTGGTTTTCCTACAAGGAGTTTCCAAGCCCTTCTTTCATTCCCCATTTGTGCTATATTTCCTGTCCATTGCAGTCTATGAGACTTAACTGTTTTTTATTATATCTGATATTCCATAAAGATCATGAAGTTCACTGTTATATAATCTTCTTGATTTACCTGTCTGCTCATGTCTCTTAGGTCCAAATATTTTCCCAAGAACTGTATTCTCAAATACTCGTAATTAGAGCGAGGAATTTTATGAAATTTCATGTTTTAAACTATTAGAGAGCACAGAAACAATGTATCTTTACATTTTATGATCTGTAGAATCAAATAAGGCCAAAAAGAAAGCTGCATATTTCTTAATATTTTGGCAAAATGTTCATATTTTTGTTTCTGTTTTAAATTCTGTTTTTTTTTTCATTTTCCAAAAAAAAAGTTTTAGGAATTCATTAAAATTTTTGAAGTGACTATATTATGAAAAATTTGACAATGTAATATAGTAGACAAATGAAAATTCTTCGGTATTCCATTCTGAACAAGATAAATATTTAAAAAGTGTGGTCTGTTTAATTCTTACCTCATATCGTTATTTCTGTTAGACATGTTTAAAGGCCTCATCTTCAGTAGTTGCAGACTGGTTCCCTTGCTCTTGACTTCTGCTCCCTCCTTCTGTGATCCAAAGAACTTGCTAATTAGGTTCCTTTCCATTCCATGGGAATTTCAAAATTCATAATTTTCTCCTTGTTCTTTTGTATGTAGATTTTTTTCCCCATATGGTGAGTTTGTTTGTGTTTTCTAACTGTTTTAATAATTTTGTGTTTAAATCTATTTTGTGTTTTTCTGACCAAATGTGAGCAGCTACTGCAGATTTTTCTACTTTCCCCCCTTTTTTTTTTATTTACATTTCTTGTGTGTTCTTTGGTTCTAATGGTTAAATTTCTCTTTGTTTTCCCTATGTTTATCTTATCACATTCTGCACATTTTGATATATTCCTGATTTTCGCTATCATCAACCTTTCCATTTGTATTGGTATTTATTAGTTTGTTTAGGCTATAATCATTCTTTGGTGCTAATTTGATATACAATTTTTCTTAGATCTTTTGGAATTTATTGTGCCCATGGGTGATATGTGAATTCAGTCTGTAATCGCTGACGATGGGGCTAAGAAGCTCTAAAACATATGTTCGACAAAAACAACTCTAAGAGGTAAGAATGAACAGACAAAATGTTTTAATTATTAAACAAACCTCTTAATGTTACTTTCCTATTGTATTTTAAAATAGATATGTGAATTTCCTGTATTTCACTTCCTTTGGTTTATCTATTTGAAGAGTACTTTCATTAAAAGGATCGAATTTATAAATGCATTAGACTGTAAAAGGCATTCTTTGCTGAGAAAGTTTTATCCTAATACATTTTGCTTACTCAGAAATCTATTCATGCGATAATAATTGTAAGCTACCTGACGAGGTAACTTAAGATCATAACTCAAGATAGAAACTTATCGTGAAAATCCCGAAGGGAACCGATGTAGTTTGAAACCTTTGCAGCTTTATCCAAGATGTCGGACCTTGAAGACTTCGATCATGTTTTCGGTATACGCGGAGAAGAGGAATTTGATAGAGTCTACCAAAGAATTCAACTGGAAGAACAGGAGAATTGGCGTAATATTGCGCGATGCAGATGTCGTTGTATACGGTATTATTTGCGGGACGCAAGCGTAAATGCGTTCCTCTATAGCAGATGAAAATAACAGAAGTGGTTTTATCGCTGAGAATTCTGGGTAATTCGTTGCCAATATTACGAAAATGTCAACTTTCATGCATGACCGGTAAGTCGGCCGTTAATTCGATCTCAGCAATTACTCACGGTGGGTCAGCTCACCAGTGATTGGAAGTAATTTGAGTAGAGACTAATGTATTTGCATGCGGCCCTAAATGTTTCTTACCTCTCCTGATATAAATTTTCTAAGTTGATCGCAATTTCGAGACCATAACTGTCTCATCCTCAGAACTTTGTTCATTCTCTAATTTTTGTTTTTTGTACTTATCAATTTTTTTTGTATCTCATTTTCTCTGACTTATATGTTTCTAGCGAAAAAAAAATTGAAGTGGCAAAAGAAAATGGTTTTGAGGAGAAAATTATACACAAAAAGATTGTTAAGTACAAAAAACAAAAATTAAGAAATTAAAATACTCTTCATATAGATAAACTAAAGTAAGTGAAATACAGAAAATTCACATATCACCCATGGGCACACAATAAATTCCAAAAATTCCAATTTTTAATCTTTAATAACCCAGTGGATTTCCATCTGACATTACACAGTTCTTCTACATTTATTTCATTTGGCTCATGAAATCAGTTCCTTTCTTTAAAATATCGGCATATTCCTCATCAAATCATTTATAGTTTTTTTTTAAATAACCTACACTTTCTGATGCTGACAATTTAATGGTATCACTTTTATTCTCCTATTCTTTATTTATATTTGTTTCTTCTTCAGATGTTACATTTTCATTTGAAAATTCCAGTATTTCAAATCTATTAGAAATCTTCATCTGGTATTCTTGCTGCAATTCATCATTTCTCAAGTTTTTAAATTTGAATTTTTCAGAATCATCTTTAGTGTTTGTTCCTCTCATTAGCAATAACCATTCTTTGATTTTCATCCTGACCAGATGAATTGCAGTTTGTCCTTATAACTGATCTAAATTGATGTGATGCTACTGTGTCAGTGTTCATCCATAAATACATGATCTCTCTGGTTTTGATTTTCACCACCTGGAGACGACCAGGTGTATTTATATACATTCTTATGCTGGAATGTTGTGCTCTGAGCAATAAGATACTTTGATGTGGAAAGGTGACTAATCTAATCCCATTGTCATTACTATCTTCATGAAAACTGAATTTGCCTGTTGTTGCCCTGAATATATCTTCCCATCCGCTTTTACATTAAAGTCTCCTAAGACAATTTTCATATTATATTGTGTAAGACTATCGAATACACATTCTATTTCTTCATAGAACTTATCCTTGATCTTGTCATCCTTATCTTCTGTGGGATCATGTACATTTACAATTACAAAATCATGTCGTTTACCCTTCAGAACTATGTATGATATCCTATTGCTGGCAAACTTAACAATTAGGATAGTGGAGGGGATCCTCTTTTGAACTAAAAAAATTATTCCTAATTCAGGTCTTGCTGCATTCTCATTATAATGCAAATTTTCCTGATTCCTGATTACTTACCATGGCCTGTAAAGCGACTATGTCTAACAGTGATGTATCTAATTTCCATATTAATACTTCTAGTGCCCCGCTATTATAATGTCCTAACATTCCATGTTCCAGGAACATATCCTTGTGTTTGAGCCTTGGCCATGGATTCCCTGAAGTAGTCCCCAGCTGGAGAACCAAATGGAGTATTTTACCTCCTGAAAATTTTACCCCTTTGGAACCTATGTCCACGTTTCTTGACAGTTGTATTTTTATAGTGAAAAATCATCATTATTTCAGCCGAGGAATTTTTTTTTCATCTGGCTTATCAACTTTGATCTGTCCGCCATGATAACCCTTTCAGGAGCAATGCTATCGCCGCCATAGCTCCCAGAGTCTCTTAACCATGCATGCCAGTCCATCACGATAAGGTAAAGATACCATGGAGAGATATATCCACTTTAATTAAATTGTATAACTATTGACGATTTTATTATTAATTTAATACTTCTCATTGAAGGATAAATTATATTTTGAAGAGAAAAATTTTCGCCTAGACCGAGACTCGAACCCGGGACCCTTGGCTTTCCGGGCCAAGTGCTCTACCAACTGAGCTACTGAGGCAAGTTGCGATCTAGACGCAAATTTTTCTCTTATATACGTTGTAATTCCTGGGTTCGAGTCTCGGTTTAGGCGAAAATTTTTCTCTTCAAAATATAATATATGTATAACTATTGTTTATTTTATGGAAAAGGATGTGTAAAAATGGAAGTGTTCCTCAAAAGATTTTGAAATTTTCATAGGGATGTACTGATAAAACACTCTTGAGAACTGCTTATGTTGAATACTTTGATAAATACTTTTCCTAGACATAAAACATTCAAGTTCATGTGTTTTCAAGTGCCCTGAATCCAAATCTGTAATCAGATTTTTTTATTGCATGAGATTTTTTCTGTATTTTTTTAAAGAAAAATGAAAATACATCAATATTAGCTAAGTTCATTCTTCAAAAAAATTACACATATGATACTTAGAATTTTATGTCTGTTAAATAATTCAATGAATGATTTGTAAATTGAATCTATATTCAGATTTTCTGTGTAATTTCTTATTTTAAAGAGTAATAAAACTTCAAACATTGTCTATGTTTATGAAAACAATTCTATTCTATAATAATTCTGCCTGAGGGCAGATCTTTCACTGCAATCATAACATTTTTATGCAGCTTTACTAAGGAATTATAGGTTTGGTAGCTTTCTGTTGCTTTCCACACCAGTGATGGATGATAATGATGATGATGGCCAGATGATTTTCGGGGACTATTGGGCCCTAAGCTTCCTGACATTTGTGTTACAGGTGAGGAAAAACCTCACCCAGGAGTCTGTCCCGACCGGGAATCGAACCCGGGTCTGCTGCATGTCAAGGCAGCATGCTACCTCAAGACCACAGCGGTGGACTAATCTTGAAAAATAGGAATTTTGTTTTGATTTAAAACAATTTGTCCTAATGTTTTGGTGTACACTGAATCCAAAGTGAATCTCTTTCCTTCATATAGCTTAAAGCTTTTAAGACATACCAAGACTTCACTTTTCGATAAATGCTCCATCAGGAAAGATCTGGTACAGGATGGAGGTTGTAAACCTAAACAAAATCTATTTCATTTTATGAGTTCATTATATAATTCCTATTCCTTATGCCTGATGGTGTTATTTTGTACTAATTCTGATAAAGAGATATTGGTTCCTATTGTTCAATTAATTTCATAACATGCTAAAGTGAAGTCTGTGCTTACATTTTGTAATAAAACTTGTTTGTTATTATATTTGTTTGTTATTGTTATACATAAATATAAATGTGGTGAGTCTGTTACATCTTAATTCATAAAAAATTAAATCATTTATGAGGTAAGATGTAGCAGACTCCCCTTATTTGTTAAGAACCTCATGATGTTACTTCCTATTGTTATTTATTAATACTAAATATACAGTAAAAGCTCCTTATTCACAGGGGATATGTTCCACAAATATGGAATGATAATTTGTATGGTTATATGCAGGTTACATTCCGATTCCGATTGAGGGTCTTTCCACTTTTCAGCGGTTGCCCTTTTACCAGCCGGCTGCTGGCCCTTCACATCCACATATGTCAATCACAGAGGTAGATGATCAACAGCCAGTGTAGGGGTGACATGTGGTTAGCATGTCGAGTCCCCCAGCCATTATAGCTGGTTCCTCAACCTGGAGCCGCTACTTATTGTAGCTACCCAATTTCCTCACGATGCTGGGTGGGCACCGGTCCCATACTGGCCGAAATACCATGAGAAAATTTCTTCCCCCATGGAGACTCGAACCAGCGCAAGTCCCGTAGCTCTGCGCCAAGGCTTCCTACCTTAACCGCTCGGCTACGGCGCGGGACGGATACATTCCTAGTTTCTAAAATAAAATAAATATATCAAAATAAAATCAATTAATGAGAGATTTTGAACAATTTCTATTATTTATTACTGTCAGGCTTAGGCAAGGGCTTAAAAACTTATTAATATTTTCCTGTTTTACTGCTTTTAAAAGGTTTTTCAATTCAGATTGATATTCAACTGTAAATTCAGCGATAGAATTCCTTATTTTTCTTTGGATTTTTTGATGAATCGTACAGTTGATTCATTAACATTGAAACAGCGTGATATAGATGTAAATGACTCACCAACGCATAAACGATCAAGCATTTATATTTTTACTCTAGTCCACCGCTGTGGTCTTGGGGTAGCGTGCTGCCTTGTCACGCAGCGGGCCCGGGTTCGATCCCCGGTCGGGACAGTTTTTCTGGGTGAGGTTTTTATCAGGGCTTTTCCTCACCTGTAAGACAAATGTCAGGAAAACTTTAAGGCCCAAACGGTCCCCGAAATCATATGGCCATCATCATCATTCATATTCATCTTAAGTTAAGCTTAGGATTAGGGACTCTCCTGGCGCACCATTATCATCATCATCACCCATCATATCATCGGGGCAACGTAACCTCGCCTTCCAGGCGCCCCAATCTCAGAAGTGGGTTATAAGTATGCCATGCCAGGAGAGAAACCAGGAATGTCGAAAGACAAACCTGGGGCATTTGAAAAAAAAAATATATATTTTTACTCTAAATGGTAACACTACTTTTTTCCACTTCAGAACTAATTTCCTTTTAATCGACATAAATTGGGAACAAAGCAGAAGAGACACGCCTTATTCAATCAAAATTATTACAATGAATGACATTTATCAATGGACATCTCATACAGGTAGCTTTAGGCATACTGGTACTTTAGGCTTAGTAACAATAAAGTTTGTTTTACTTTGTTGAGTGATTCCGGGTTAATTGGCCGTGGTCCATAGTTGGTGTTGATACCAGACGTTTCGCCCTCAACTGCGGAGGGCATCTTCAGTGGCGAGTGCTTCTATGCGTGTTTCCTGGTCGGAAGATCTACTTAGAATGAGCGCTGTGGACGTAGAGGACGTTGTATTAGTGGGGGGTGGCGTGGCTCTTGCTGATTGGCTAATAGTCGTCTCCTTGTTGTCACTGGTGTTAATGCATTTATTTTCTAGTGTATGAAACCAGGCCTTAGACAGTTTGATACCTTCTTCTTTTCTGTTAATATTTCCCTTATGCTTGTGTATTTCTATAGCCTCTCGGTATAATCTGGGGAAATAGTAGGAAGTTGTGGCTAAAACTTGTGTATCGTCGAATAGAATCTGGTGTCCATTCGTAATGGCATGTTCTGCTACAGCTGATTTATCCATTTCTCCTTGTCTGCAGTTTCTTTTATGTTCTGATAAACGGGTGGCTATACTTCTTTTCGTGGTCCCTATATATGATTTACCACACGAACAAGGAAGTCGATATACGCCGCAAGTGGAGAGAGGTGGCCGAGGATCCTTAGCTGAGCGAAGGCAGTCTTCTATTTTTCTTGTAGGTCTGTAAACTGTTTTTATGTTGTATTTTCGTAGGAGTTTTCCGATACGATCTGTGACTCTTTGTACATATGGTAAGTAGGCTATGCTGGTTGAGGGTGTGTTATCCATTCTGACGTGCTGTCTTCGTGGATGTATGGTTTGTCTTATTTCCTTGGATGTGTAGCCATTTTTCTGGAAACAATTGAACAGATGGTGTTGTTCTTGTTTAAGGTGTTGTGGTTGGCATAACTTAGTCGCTCTGTCGAACAGTGTCTTAATGACACCTCGCTTTTTGTCTTGGATGGTGGTTAGAGTCTTTCTGCAGATATCGGTCTGTGTGTGTAGGTTTTCTGTAAACTGTATGTTGAATTTCCCCATTGCCAGTCCTTACGCGTATCCGAAGCTCAACCTCCAAGACTCTATGGTCTTCCAAAAATACACAAAAACAACATTCCACTCCGGCCAATTGTCAGTGCCATCGGTTCCCCGACCTACTTACTGGCAAAGCATCTTACAGGACTTCTGAAACCACTCCTTGGAAAAACGGACAGCTACATCAGAGACTCGACACATTTCATTGAGAGACTACGGAATATAAACGTAACATCTCAAGATATACTGGTTAGCTTCGATGTGGTTTCCCTTTTCACCATGGTGCCGGTAAATGAGACCATGGACTACATTAGACAGATTTTCACAGAAGAAATATCCAATTTATTCAGGCATGTACTAACTACTACTTACTTCCAATGGAACAACAGCTACTATGAACAGACCGACGGAGTAGCCATGGGCAGTCCTCTAAGCCCAGTAGTAGCGAATTTTTTCATGGAGAAATTCGAAGAAGAAGCACTAAAAACAGCTCCCAAGTCTCCAGAACATTGGTTTCGCTATGTTGATGACACATTCGTAGTATGGAGACATGGCAGTGAAGAATTGGAACGTTTCCTTCAACACCTTAACAGCAGACACAACAAAATACAGTTCACAATGGAAAAAGAAGATAATGGAAGACTTCCTTTCCTGGATGTTCAAATAATAAGGACTGGCAATGGGGAAATTCAACATACAGTTTACAGAAAACCTACACACACAGACCGATATCTGCAGAAAGACTCTAACCACCATCCAAGACAAAAGCGAGGTGTCATTAAGACACTGTTCGACAGAGCGACTAAGTTATGCCAACCACAACACCTTAAACAAGAACAACACCATCTGTTCAATTGTTTCCAGAAAAATGGCTACACATCCAAGGAAATAAGACAAACCATACATCCACGAAGACAGCACGTCAGAATGGATAACACACCCTCAACCAGCATAGCCTACTTACCATATGTACAAAGAGTCACAGATCGTATCGGAAAACTCCTACGAAAATACAACATAAAAACAGTTTACAGACCTACAAGAAAAATAGAAGACTGCCTTCGCTCAGCTAAGGATCCTCGGCCACCTCTCTCCACTTGCGGCGTATATCGACTTCCTTGTTCGTGTGGTAAATCATATATAGGGACCACGAAAAGAAGTATAGCCACCCGTTTATCAGAACATAAAAGAAAACTGCAGACAAGGAGAAATGGATAAATCAGCTGTAGCAGAACATGCCATTACGAATGGACACCAGATTCTATTCGACGATACACAAGTTTTAGCCACAACTTCCTACTATTTCCCCAGATTATACCGAGAGGCTATAGAAATACACAAGCATAAGGGAAATATTAACAGAAAAGAAGAAGGTATCAAACTGTCTAAGGCCTGGTTTCATACACTAGAAAATAAATGCATTAACACCAGTGACAACAAGGAGACGACTATTAGCCAATCAGCAAGAGCCACGCCACCCCCCACTAATACAACGTCCTCTACGTCCACAGCGCTCATTCTAAGTAGATCTTCCGACCAGGAAACACGCATAGAAGCACTCGCCACTGAAGATGCCCTCCGCAGTTGAGGGCGAAACGTCTGGTATCAACACCAACTATGGACCACGGCCACATAACCCGGAATCACTCAACATTACGATTACCGGCCGTGAAAGCCTGCATTCAACTATTTGTTTTACTTTGATATTAATTTGTCCATTTGGATTGAATTGCTCTTTGTAAAAGCTGCCTTGACACATGCCTGCAGTAAAAAAGTTGCCAATGCGTTAATAAAGGATACTAATACTTCTATTATACCAACTGAATCCGCGAACAAAGAAATTTTTAGCTGCGAATACAGGAACTGACACAATTTTTTTAACCTGCGAATAAGGGAACCGTGAATAAGGAGCTTTTACTGTACCGTATAATGTTTAAGTGATATATTAATAACTGAGTTTATATAAAGAATGTTAGAGTGTGGTAACAGAGTTTTCTATTTAAAACAATAAGTTCAGATTCTGATATTTTTCTCGTACGTGTGTAATAATTTTTATATTTTTGTTTTTTATGATTTAAACTATGTAACATGAGTTTTATGTACACTACACGTTTCTCAAGTAATTATGAACCATTTTTAATGCCTCCAATGTTTTCATTTTAGAAAGAAAAATTAATGCTTAAACCGGGACTCAGACCCCGGTTCTCTGATTCTATGCATCAGTATGATACCAGTTACACCAAACGAACAATGATACAAACATCAACAATTCTTTCCACTTATACAATTATTCATGAAAGATAATTGTATAAGTGGAAAGAATTGTTGACATTCATATCGTTGCTTGAATGGTGTAATTGGTATCATGAGGTTCGAGTCCCAGTTTGAGCGTTAATTTTTCTTTCTAAAATAAAACTATGTCCAATTCTGGAAAGTGTTAATTTAAAAGCATCAAACCTTCTATGGTGGTACTTTAATAACAGTGAAATTAAAAAAAAAAATGTTTTTGATCAAAAAATCAATTCACTTAATTTGAAAAATAGTAATTGATTTGACAATTTGGATTTTAAATTCAGATTTAAGACACATTAAAATATTAACCTATTTTTATTTTGGAGCAAGATAAAAAGTAACAAATTTGATTTATAAATGTTACAATAACATGAGCTTTTACAGTCAGCGTCACAAATTTTGCAGGGAAGTTGTTCTGGGTGAGATGGCTGTGGTCCTTTTCTTGAATTCATTCTTTATGTTTTATATTGACTGCGAGAGATATTATTAGGAGGTCATAATATATATAAATTAATATACACGGAGAAGCCATCAATATATTTGAAGAGTAAAATATATGTTCTGACTGGGACCTTTGGTTTTCTATGCCAATACTCTACGAACATCAAAAGAAGCCCTACTGGCTTTATAAAGTAATGGTTAAATTCCCAATAAAAGTCTTCTTAAAAAAAAGCCGTCATTTACGTGATCGAGCAACAATTCGTAGCATTTGGCACTCGGGAATTAACAGTGTATAAGAGAAAAAATTGTCTTCTTAAATAAGAAGCTGCCATTTGCATGATCGAGCAAATTCTTGCATTCAGTGCTCGAAATTAACAATGTATAAGAGAAAAATTTGCGTATAGATTGAAGTTTCTCAGGTAGCTCAGTAGAGCAATGGCTTAGATAGCCAAATGTCCTGGGTTCAAACCCCAGTTTGAACATATAATTTTTCTCTTCAAATAGAAAAAATTGTGTTTAGATTGGAGTGCTCAGGTAGCTCAGTTGATAGAGTATTGGTATAGAAAGCCAAACGCCCTGGGTTTCAAACCCCAGTCTGAGTGTATATTTTTCTCTTCAAATATAATTTATCCTTCAGTGAGAAGTATTAAATTAATAATAAATTCATCAAAATCCATCTATAGTTAACAAAACTAAAGAGAAAAATATTTGCCTGAACCAGAATTTGAACTCAAGACCTCCAGCTTTATATGCTAGCACTCTACCATTGTGGTACTGAGCCAACTCCCTGGGTAAGAACAAATTTCTCTCTCTTTAATTGTATTTGGACAGGGAATTACCACAATAGCTCAATGGTAGAATGCCAATGCACAAAGTTGGAGGTCTTGGGGGTCAAATCCTATTCAGACAAAAAAAAATTCTCTTTAGTTGTGTTAGTTATCGGAGATTCTGGCAACAGAAGTTTGCTTTTTAGCCATTACTGGAAAACTAGTTGGATTATGGATTGTACTTTATTTACTTGACTTGAAAGCATAATAATAGTCCCTTCGATTGGTTACTGGCCAAAGGAAGGCAAGACCAGTGATGGGGCTGCCCCATCTTATAGCCTCTGGTCAGCATGGACACTAAAAAGACAACATGAAAGCAGAATAACGGTTTGTGAAATGAGATTCATGCGCAGAACAGCGGGTTACACCAGATGGGATCAGAAAAGGAACAATATCTTAAAAGAATTGAATACTTTGCCAATTTTGGAATATATTAAACAGTACCAACTAAATTGGAAACATCATCTTGAAAGAATGAATTCTAATCGGATCCCCAAAGCTGTTTATAATTACATACCAAGAGGACGAAGATTTCTGGGCCATCCTATAAAATGCTGGAGGGAAAATTTTCTATAGGATCGTAACAGACCTTGGCCTAATACTTGGAAGGAAGAAGAAGAACTTTATTTACTGTGTATAACTGTACAATCATTCTTTGATTGGTCTTCTGCTCCCAGCCAATCATAAATTGATTCCTGTAGTGGACTGATCATAGAATAGTTGGAAAAAAAAGTAAACTCTGTACTTGTGTCTACATGTCAGGTCGAGAGATAAGATGATGTCCCTATTATTGAAGATCTGTGATATGTATAGAATATTAGCTGACAAGGAGCAGATGAAAGTAAAATGAAACAAAATGTGGTTTATTTTCAATTTATAAATTAAATAGGAGAGTCTGTAATCCAGCCAGTTTTCCATCATTAGCCTGTTGACAAACAAGTGTTGTCAGTATCTACTGAGGATATCTGGGTATTTAGTTATTTATATTTGAAGAGAAAAATTATATGCTCAGACTGGGGCTCAAACTCGGGACCTTTCGAACTCTAGTCGAATGCTTTACCGTGTGAGCTACCTGAATGAGCTCCAATCTAAATGCAAATTTTTCTCTTATATATGCTGTTAATTCCCGTGCACCAAATACTATGAAACGTTTGCTTCTATTTTGCAAATGGTGGCTTCTTTATTAAGAAGACATTTAATTGGAAATTTTACATTACATTATAAAACCAGTATGGCTTCAACTAGATTTGGGGCTCAAACCCAGTTTGAGTGAATAATTTTTCTCTTCAAATATAATTTATCCATCTTTCAGATATATGAAATAAATAATAAAAACATCGAAAGAAGCCATACTGGTTTTATAATGTAATATAAAATTCCCAATTAAATGTCTTAATAAAGAAGCCATCATTTATAAAATAGAAGCAAAGGTTTCATAGCATTTGGTGCGTGGGAATTAACAGTGTATATGAGAGAAAAATTGGCATTTAGATTGAAGCTCGTTCAGGTAGAGCATTCGACTAGAGTTCGAGAGGTCCTGGATAGAGCCCTAGTCTGAGCATATAATTTTTCTCTTCAAATACAATTTATCCATAATTGAGATTTATGAAATGAATAATAAAAACATTTAGTTATTTATTTATTTAACCTCATGGAGTTAAATCCATGTGGTCTAATCTTTGACTCGACCAGTATGGACACATGTGACATTTAAAATACAACAATCATATTTTGATCAAACATTTAATTGTAGTAGTAGTAGTCTAATGCCCATTAGCTTGTATGTGTTCCATTTGTTTTCTTGCTTCCCAATAGAGTACAGCCAGAGTTTGTAGGTGACATCTTGAGAGCCTCACAGTTAGTAAGGTGTTCTTTCAATGAATGAATGAGTCATTTCTTATCTTACCTCATACTTTGTTTTCTTAAACACGGTTAAATATGGTAAATAACATTATGAGGTCCTTAATTCAATGAATTAATTGGTTGAATGAGGTTAATTCATTGAATTAAGAACCTCATAATGTTCTTTCCAATATTTAACTATGAAAGGTGTTCTTTGTCCATTGTTGAGATATTATCTTGACACAGTATACAATTTGGAGAGTATTCATGTTTCTTCTGATCCCCGACCAGAGATTCGAGGGGGGAACATGTTTACGTCCAGAATGATTTACAGATAGAAGCGATACTATGATGTACAAAAGGGCTTGTGTGTTGTTCATTTTGCACCACCCAAAGACACGTGTAGATTAAGGAGTTCTATAGATACAAACAACATTGCCTTGGATTTTTAGAGTAAGGTAGAAATGGGACAGAAAATGAAAAAAACCCTAAAGTCTCAAGTTGTATTTAATTCTAAAATTTTCAATCTTTAGACTTGGAGGAGTAGTGGTGTACAATTTTTAATTGCTAGATTGTACACCAAATGTCTGGATTAAATACCAAATGCTTCTATGGTATATATGTCGAGAAGGCATATTGTGCTCTTGATAGCTATTTGTCCGTTGGATGAATACATAAGGCGAGTGCATTTCAACAAGACCAGGCTATGTGCCACCACTGGGTTTCACCTTTTCCTACTCTTCAACATCGTCCCTCACTCAAACGCACACCACATAAACATTTAAACATACTTTCTTATATGAAGATACAATTTTTTTCGCCCAGACCGAGACTCAAACCCGGGACCTTTGGCTTTCTGAGCCAAATGCTCTACCAATTGAGGTACCGGGGCGAGTTGCAATCTAGATGCAAATTTTCCTCTTATATACACTGTAATTCTCTCACGCCAAATGCTATGAAGCCTTTGCTTCTATCTTTGCAAATGGCGGCTTCTTGGTTAAGAAGACATTTTTATTTGGGAATTTAAACACTATTTTATAAAGCCAGTAGGGCTTCTATTGATGTTTTTATTATTAATTTAACACTTCTCACTGAAGGATAAATTTTATTTGAAGAGAAAAATGTTTGCCTAGACCGAGACTCGAACCCGGGACCTTTGGCTTCCCGGGCCAAATGCTCTACCAACTGAGCTACTGAGGCGAGTTGCGATCTAGATGCAAATTTTCCTCTTATATACGTTGTAATTCCCTCATGCCAAATTTCTCTTCAAATAAAATTTATCCTTCAGTGAGAAGTGTTAAATTAATAATAAAAAC
The DNA here is from genome assembly GCA_030220185.1 of Diploptera punctata. Taxonomy (NCBI): domain Eukaryota; kingdom Metazoa; phylum Arthropoda; class Insecta; order Blattodea; family Blaberidae; genus Diploptera; species Diploptera punctata. The sequence goes on from JASPKZ010007151.1 coordinate 412,959, forward strand.
ATCAATTTAAACATACATTCATCCTACCCTCCTCCATGTACATACATCACCTAATTATCATCTATTTGCCTAGTGTAGAATCTGAAGCAATAGAAGTTCAGTGAATGACATTGGAACACACACACACCATACACTCAGATTGTTTAAACAGACCATAATAAAAACTTTTGTAATATTTCTTTTCAAAAAATAAATTTGTCCAGAACTGGAACATGTTAAACTAAATATTACATCAAAATGGTAATTATAATTAATGGAATAGTAATAAAATAAGCAAAGCAAGATGAATGGTACTATAGAAACCCGTATCTAATAGACATTAAAAATCAAATAAAAAATAAAGAAATTTACTAATCTGTTCTGTATTTTGTGTGTTTGTTGGTGCATGAATTTTATTTTAAATCAGTCAATCTTCGGTTACATACAAATGAGAGTGAATTGAAGTACAAGACCACTTCATTTTGTAAAAGAAAAACAAAATCACTGCAAGAATTAGAAATGATCTTCAAAAGGTAGTACAAAAAAGAATTCTCAATAATTTTGTAATTGCCACATATTTTGTATTCTGTACAATATTAAGTAACCAGTGTATAAATTATAAATAATCTCCTAAGTATGGTGTGGTGGTGTTTTGTTATGATTAATTACATTACACAAATTTAAATAAATCTGTTGGTTGGAGGTTAAGGCTCCCATCTTTTTAGCCTTTAATGACTCTCTTTATCCAGAGCATAGTCTAATACTCATTTCAGTTAGAAGGTGAGTTGACGCCATGATGCCATCAGAAGATTATGCCAGTTTAATAATCCTGACCACATCAGGAATCGACCCTTGACCTTCTGGTTTGTAGTATAATACCTTCTCAGTATGACATGCTAAGTGATGAAAAAAAAAGAGAAAAGTTGAAACCCTGTCGAAAAGCATCAGGGAGACTACCAGGCTTAAGTCCAATCTGATGACGAATCAATACCAACAATGGCACATGCCCTCTCAATATATTGTACTGTGGAGGAATTTGGAATTTAATTAATTCATTTGGTGTACAATTTAAAGATTAAAAATTGTGTATCATCATTCCTCCTAACCTGAGATTGAAAATTTCACAATTGAAATTCCACCAGGAATTGGCCCTGAATTTGCTAGTCGGGAGGCAGCCGTTCTACCACCTGAGCTAGCATAATCATTTAAAATTTGTAATGTGTCGATGGTATAATTTTTTTTGAGTACATGTTTTCTCTATTAAGTTAATTTGGTTAACTAATAGATTAAAAAAAAGATCATTGGTATGAAAACTCGAGTCCCACGCCATAGCCAAGTGGTTAAGGAAAGATGCCTTGCCTTGGCGCAGAGCTACATGAATTTTGCTGGTACAAGTTTCCATGGGGAAGAAATTTTCTCATGCAATTGTGGTCAGTATGGGACCGGTGCCCACCCAGCATCATAAGGAATTTGGATAGCTACAACATGTAGCAGCTCCAGGTCAAGAAAACCAGCTATTGGCTGGGGGACCCAACATGCTGACCACATTCACTCCTACACTGGCTGGATGATTGTTTACCTCTATGATTAACACATGGATGTGAAGCCAGCTGTTCGGCCAAGGGCCTCCTAGGCCTGTTGCACCGTGGAGTTTTTTTATGAAAACTCAATAGCAATATATGTTTCGATTTTCTCCTTTGAAAGTTTTTGTTAGGATGTGTGTAATAAAGATGCTGAATTACTGTGCAGTTGAAATCAGAGAGAGCCCTTTGCTTTGATTAATTTACACCACAATAAATTACTTATGAATAATCCCTCAATTTTTATCAAATTACACCAAAATTACAAACATTAATTCCATACATGCAAAAAAACAATTTAATCATTGTTTCGATCCAAATTTTGAAATTTTACATATTTGTGATAAGGGTAAGAAGTTAGATCTTTTGGAGGCTGTAGAAATTAATAAATTTAAAAGTAGTAAAAAAACTGTTAAATTCTCAACTTGATTTGAATGAATCCCCTTTGTTAAATTAAAAAATTTAAATAAATATTGTTGTATTGTTGCTTAGATCAGTTGGAACACAATTCATAATTTGTTAACATGTCTGAAGAAGGTACAGTGTACCGAAATAGCTGTCACTGAATTATATAATAAATATGAAAATCAAATAAAACTACGTTTTATTTTTATTTAATTAAAAAATCTCTTGTTTAAACATAAAGCTTGGTGCTTGCACACTGATTCAGCATTTTTATTACAATCTGTATCTGGTTTCCATGGAAGAAAAAATAAAGTATATCATCTTAAAGTTTAAATATTAAAATATTTATTTAGTAATTAAATTATAAAATACGAAAATGTACTTTGTGGGGATGTAGGAATATTCACAAGAGGATGAGGTTTACAGGAAAAAGGGATGGTGTGTTAGTGCCTAGAGACGGACGCCAGGGTTGCGAGAACGCACAAAGTTGAGGAGCTCATCACTGTCTTCACAGACGAAGGGTTTCAGATGGTGACAAGCAACATCGTGCCATTTGACTCCATCGTTGTAGAAGTTGTTAAGGATAGACAAGCATGATTCATCATTACCCTGTAAAAGTGAACAAATTGTTATAATTACTTAGTTTAATCACTTTGTCATTTTCAAATTAAACTTATTGTAATTTCCTATGAACTAAACAACATTTGCATCTGCAGTATTGTTTCAATACACCCATCTACTTGCAAATTACTGCAAAATTGCAGTAATTATTATCTCAGCAGCATTATTTGCATTATTTTATAATGGAATTTTGATGATGATGATGATGAATTTGATTAAATTAAAATAGTAGTAGAGTAAAAACTAAAACAAATTAAATGGCATGCAGTCTGAAGAAAATGGTCAAAATTTGCTTATTTGTAAATAATTGAATACTTTTAAGTATAAAGGAGTAAAATACCAAAATATTAAAAATATAGTTACTATATAGAATGATGTAATGTACCTAGGGGAGAGATTTAAAAAATAGATACATCCACTTGTGTTTCATAAGTGAGATATTTGGATACTATGTTGGTAGCACCGTACAGGTTTACCATTCTTAGAGCAACATTTATTTATCTTATCTCGGATGTTTCATTTTGACATTTTGCCCATTTCTGCTTTAAGGTATGTAATTGTTTTAGTACATATATTTGAACATGTCATTTTCAAAGCCAGAGTTGGCTGTCTATCCTCCTTAAATAGAGTAGTTGAATGATATTTGATGGGAAAAATTATACGCTCAGGCAGGGGTTTGAACCCAGGACCTTTGGCTTTCTAGGCCAATGCTCTACCACTGAGCTACCTGAGAAACTCCAATCTAAAAGCAAATTTTTCTCTGTTAATTCCCGATAGCTGAATGCTACAAGCATTCACTCAGTCACACAAATGGTGGCTTCTTCTTTAAGAAGACATTTATTGGGAATTTAAACACTACTTTATAAAGCCAGTAGGACTTCTTTTGATATTTTTATTATTAATTTAACACTTCTCACTGAAGGATAAATTATATTTGAAGAGAAAAATTATATGCTCAGACTAGGGTTGAATGATGTTTTTTATTATATTATTATTTTATTTTTTTTATGAACATCCCTATTCTCCGCTAATATTTTCCAATCATTCCCTATTTAATTAATTTGCCTCAAATCATGGTTAATGTTATTCTTTCACCTAAGAGGTGGGGCACGCCATAGCGTAGTTGTTAAGGTACATCACTACAAGCTAGAAAGTTGGGGGTTCGGGTACTGGTGGGTCAGGATTTTTAAACTGACCCAAACCTGGCGGCACTATGGCCCTTAGGGCGACTCAGCCTCTAATGGATATGAGTACCAGACGTTTGTTCTGGGGGTAAAGGTGGCCGTCACGCAGGGCTGACAACCCGGCTGAAGTCAAGTGCCAGTTGTCTAGAAAAAGTGGGAGCCTTAACCTCTTGCTACTCTGAGGGCCTCCTGAGGCCTGTAATGGGATCATTTTACCTTTACCTAAGAGGTATTCTACTTACTGGGCACTTTTCCTCTGGTTTTCATAGAAGAGGATTCTATGCCACATGTCCTGCCCATCATAGTCTATGAGACTTAACTGTTCTTATTATATCTGGTTTCTTATAAAGATCAGGTGTTGGATTGGATGGTACCAGGCAGAAGGAAGAGGGGGAGAAGTAGAAGAGCATGGTGTGAGGGAATATATGATGCCATGATGAAGAGGGGTATGGAAGATTGACAATGGGAAGATAGGAATCAAAGGCAAACTGCTGTAAAGTGGAAAGCCTGTATTAAGTATTAAGTAAATATAAAGATCAAGTATTCACTGTTAAGTAGTCTTCTCCATTCACCTGTCTGTTCATCTCTATTTGGTCCAAAAATTTTCCTAAGAACTTTATTCTCAAATACTCATAATTTGCTTTCCTCCTTTAAAGTAAGAATCCATGTTTCGCATCCATATAATATAACTGGTAGAATAATGGTTTTATATATTTTCGGTTTAACATTTTTTTAAAGGAATTGGGAAGTCAAGAGTACCTATAATGCATAATAGCACACATTTCCAGAATTGAGCCTATGTTTAATTTCTTTGTGCATCTCATTCCTATTTGTGATTATTGTTCCTAGGTATTTGAATTCAGCACTTCCTCAAAATTTCCCTCATTTGTCATTAGCTGTACATTTCCATTATATAACATATTTATTTAAATTCTATTATTTCTTAAAGAGTCCACCGCTGTGGTCTTGAGGTAGCGTGCTGCCTTGTCACGCAGTGGGCCTGGGTTCGATCCCTGGTCGGGGCAGTTTTTCTGAGTGAGGTTTTTATCAGGGTTTTTCCTCACCTGTATGACAAATGTCAGGAAAGCTTTAAGGCCCAAACGGTCCCCGAAATCATATAGCCATCATCATCATCCTTATCATTATCATCATCATCATCCTTCACCGGTGTGGAAAGCAACGGGAAGCTACCACACCTACAATTCCCTAGTAAAGCTGCAAACATAGTATGAAAATGCTATGATTGCAGTGAAAGACCTGCCCTCGGGCAGAATTTACTATGAATTGATTTCTTAAAGCTTTCCCTCATTTGTTGTTGATGATATTCACAAGTACTGTGATACTTCCAGGAAATTCTCGTATAAGACTTGAAAGCATAATAATAGTCCCTTCGATTGGTTGCTGGCCAAAGGAAGGCAAGACCAGTGATGGGGCTGCCATCTTATAGCCTATGGTCAGGCTTTTCTGGAGAAGAAAAGAAAATAAAGGAAAGAAGAAATGGAAGAAAGGAAAGACTCCCTAGCCCTCGGATATCCTAATAGTATCGGGGTCGAAAAAAAACAAGAGTTAACCAAGAGAGGTTAGATAATAAAGTTAAAAGAGTGCAAAACACAAGTAAAACCAACTAAATTGGAAACACCATCTTGAAAGAATGAGTTCAAATCGGATCCCGAGGGCTGTTTATAATTATATACCAAGAGGACGAAGATCACTGGGCCATCCTATGAAACGCTGGAGGGAAAATTTTCTATAGGATTGTAACAGGTCTTGGCCTAATACTTGGAAGGAAGAAGAAGACTGTGATACTTTATTATAATTCCATAAGTTAATCTATGAATAAGGTGTACCAATATTTTTTTTCTGTCAGCAATTCAAGACTGTGTCTGCAATATTTTACCAATTATCACAAAAATGAAACTACAATAGAAAATAATAAAAAAATAATTTATAAGAATAATAGTTGATTCAGGTTTGTTTGAGAAGATTCTACTGTAAAATACTTTCTCTCATTCCAATGTGTAATGTTTGGATAAAAAAATATTGTTGCTCTTTATCTTTCTTAGCACAGCACATAAATACCAGTTATATTATATGGGTGCGAAACATGGACTCTTACTTTAAGGGAGGAAAGGAGATTACGAGTATTTGAGAATAAAGTTCTTAGGAAAATTTTTGGACCAAAGAGAGATGAATAGATAGGTGAATGGAGAAGACTACATAACAATGAACTACATGGTCTTTATAGGAAGCCAGATATAATAAGAACAGTTAAGTCTAGTAGACTGCGATGGGCAGGACATGTTGCGCGTATGGGGAATGAAAGACATGCATGGAAGCTTCTTGTAGGAAAGCCAGAGGGATAACGCCCAGTTGGTAGACCAAGAATTAGGTGGGAGAACAACATTAACTATGATTTGAGGGAAGTAGATTATACAGAGAATGATTGGAAAGCATTAGCTCAGGATAGGGATGTATGGAGAGCTTATGTCCGCGCGGCCATGAACCTTTGGGTTCAATAGTGCCAGTGAGTAAGTAAGTAAGTACAGCACATAAATAATCATACCTAAGAAAAGGAAATTGACACACTCAGTGAAAGAACTAAACCAACAGTTTCATATGAGCAGCAGAGAGAATAATAATGATGAAATAACAGGAAATTGTACAATTTGTACTTCCTTGTATGTCTATGTTTCTTTTAATGTCAAACTAACCCATTTCAGCCTCTGACTTTTACTTTTTCTGTACTGTACCAATTTTATAGTTTATTTCCTTTTACATGTGATCTTTCTCTTGTAAGACATAAATTAATTTTGCCAAACTTGATTCTTAGAAGTGAAATGTTTTAAGTATGCCATAAATGTTGTAATATATACTAATTTAAAAATCAGTCCCAGTTATTTTGTGTTTGTGTTGTTTGTTAACTGATGATTTTCATTAACTTACATTTAATGATAATAATAACAACAAGAATTAATCGTTATCTCAGTAAAAAAATTAATTTATTAAGTCAACGTTTCAATCTCCTTTTGAGAGATCATTTTCAAGACATGGTTGTTTATAACACATAGTAACCATCACCAAGACACATATTTATTTTTACAAATTTAAAATTCCAATTTATGATTAAAATATTTTAACAGGGAATCACATGTTTCACACCATTCACTTAAATCTTTTAGTTTATTCAATACTTTATTTTGTTATTTTTTATATAGGCCATTTTTGATTTTAATTGCTATGGAATTTTAAATTTGTAAAAAAAAATATTATCTTGGTGATGGTAACTATGTAATATAAACAACAAATGATCTCACACAAGGAGATTGAAACGTTGACTTAATAAATTAATTTTTTGACTGAGATAACAATTAATTCTTCTTCTTGTTATTATTATTATTATTATTATTATTATTAAACTACTCTCAGGGAATAATATTTAACAAACATATTAAATATTAAATGTAATGTACCATTAAAGGATGAAGTGAGTTCTGTTAAAGAAATTCCATCTGCCTTGTTGACTAAGAAAAAATTAAGTCCAGTTAGTCATCACCAGAGTTTGAATGTGGACCCTCTGAAATATGAATGTGTAATGCTACTGTCTAAGCCAGCTTGCTCGGTGTATATTTTATTCATTTTATAATGCTTATTAGAAAAATGATAAAATAAATTTTGGGCAAAGTAGATGGATGATAAAAAAATTAATTTTGATTTAGGTTTGTTTGATTCATTATGAAATAGCTATTTTTTGAGTTATTACTGGCATAGTGAATTTATTATTTCAGAAGTCATCATCATCCTCTTATTGTGTCCCCTTTTGGAAGGTCAATTACAAATATGCCTCCAACCATCTCTTATCTTCCCATGCTTTCCTTCGTTTTAGTTCTTCCCAGTCATATCCTCTTTCTTGTAAATTTTTCTTCACTTGGTTAATTCATCATTCTCATAATTTTTCTTGTATCTTGAGATGTAACAGTCTTTGTGGTAGTCTTCCCTTTTCCATTCTTTTTAAATGTCCAAACCATTTTGGGCAATTTTTTTCCTATGTCTGTTAATTTTTCTACATTTAATGTCTCCCTGATTTTGTCATTTCTTATTCTATCTCCCCTTGTTTTATGTACCATTCCACATAAGAATTTCATTTCTGTTGCTTGGATTCTGCTCAATTCCTTCTTTGTGTATGTTCAAGTCTCAGATGGATATGTTAGAACTGGCTTGAAATATGTTTTATACATTTACTCTTGATTGGTACATATTTCAGAAGTACAATACATTATTGTTAGTTATTCAAATAGTAAGAACTTAGATTTAAAATAGCTTTTATTTTACGATTTACTTTCTGGAATATTGAAAATAAATCATGCCAATATTTATGAGGTGCTCCAGTAACAGATTATGAAGGCCCATGAGGAATGTGGACACTCTGAGATCCATATTTTCTCACTCGTATCATGGAAAAAAAAACTAGTCTTATATTCTGGATGATTTTAATTCTGTAAAAATTTCCACTCTTTGTTAAAAGAAAGACCTAGTGGATCCCAGAAAAACTGTCATTTCATTGCTCAGTACTGAACTCAGCCTTCGACTCACTTATATAAATTCAGTCTGGTGAATCTGTCTGTCACTTCTGATTCCACTTAAACTAGCATTAGCTTGAACTTTTATAGGGAAAATCACTATGAGGTTTAATTTAAGATTTAAATTAAAATTCTTTATACCTCACCTCATATAAAAGTAAAGTTATCCCACTACAGGCCTCAGGAGGCCCTTGGGGTAGTAGGAGGTTAAGGCTCCCACTTTTTCTGGACAATCGGCACTTGATGTCAGCTGGGTTGTCAGCCCTGCGTGACGTCTGCCTGTACCCCCCAAACAAGCATCTGGTACTCATTTCCATTAGAGGCTGAGTCGACCCCAGGGCCATAGTGCTGCCAGAAGGTTTGCTGTCAGTTTAAAAATCCTGACCCCACTGGGACTTGAACCCTCGACATTTCGGCTTATAGCATAGTGCCTTAACCACTACGCTATGGCGTGCCTCACCTCTTATCCAGTTTCTAATTATACCGGTTTCAAAACCTATGTGTTTTCATCTTCAGCAATATTTATTATGTTGTTCAGGAGAACTGCTTATTCAGGAGTAAGAAGCAGTTCTCCTGAACGACATAAAATCAGTCGAAATATTACTGAAGATGAAACCAAATATGTTTTGAAACTAGTATAATTAGAAGACTGGATATGAGGTGAGGTATAAAGAATTTTAATTTAAATCTTAATATTAGCTTTTTGTTATATAAAATCTATGTTGTATTAGACCATTTTTTTTCTTAATTTTGGTTCCCATTACAACTTTTTTTGAAATATATTTTTGTTATTTCTATTATAAATTTAACATTTCTCACTGAAGGACAAATATTTGAAGAGAAAAAAAAATTGAGTTTTGTGAAAAATCATTGCTTTCTATGTAATTTATATTTGCGTATAATTTATATTTGATTTTTAAGTTGTCACACTATTGTGTATCTGGATATGTTTGCAGAAGATGACTATGCGAGTGTTGAGATCACTGAACTTAAAACAGGTTTAGCAAATATGTGGGTTAAGAATGTGGTCATTGATATTTTAAAAAAATTGGAGTTTGGTGTATTACATTTTCAAGGTCAGTTTAAAGGAGGAAATAAGAATACATGAAAAGTGTTCATTTGAAGTACAACATATTAATGTCTTTGTTTTATTTGCAACATTTCCATTTTTTAACCAATAGTGTAATTTCTGATTACGTTTATAAGACACTGAGCAAAATATTGCTTAGTAAATATAAATGTTTAATAACAGATTCTGCATTTTTTTTAGATCTCCACTCCTTAGTACTGTAACAGTTAACAGCCAGAATTTACTGTCATCTTTGCTGCCTACATTCATACAACTGTAGAATATATTTATTTTGTGTCAGTGAAAATATATAGAAACTGCCTGCTACATTGCTAGCACAAATCCACACCTAGCAATAATATTGAACTATCCATACATAGTAATTCTGCCTGAAGGCAGGTCCTTCACTGCAATCATAGCATTTTCATGCTATGCTTGCAGCTTTACTAGGGAATTGTGTAGGTATGGTAGCTTCCCATTGCTTTCCACACCGGCAAAGGATGATGATGATAATGATAATGGTAAGGATGATAATGATTTCGGGGACCTTTTGGGCCTTAAAGTTTTCCTGACATTTGTCTCACGGTGAGGAAAAACCCCGATAAAAACCTCACCCAGAAAAACTGCCCCGACCGGGGATCGAACCCGGGCCCTCTGCGTGACAAGGCAGCATGCTACCCCGAGACCACAGCGGTGGACTATTGAACTATAGATCACTATAATTATTTCTATCTAAATTGATTGATATATTAAGGTCTACAAAATGAAAATGTTACCTGCATAACAATTTTATTCATCAATTTGTGTATTTAAAAATTCATCTACAATGTAAATTATAACTTTGAATAACTAACTCACTGACACTCTCGAACCCAAAGGCTCATGGCCACACAGACATAAGCTCTCCATACATCCCTATCCTGAGCTAATCATTAGCTGTATAATCTACTTCCTTCAAATCATAGTTAATGTTATTCTCCCACCTCATTCTTGGTCTACAAACTGGGCATTTTCTCTCTGGTTTTTCTACAAGAAGCATTCATGCACGTCTTTCATTCCCCATTTGTGCCACATGTCCTGCCCATCACAGTCTATGAGACTTAACTGTTCTTATTATATTTGGCTTCCTAGTGGTGGACTAGTGTTATGCTCCTTGCCTCTGGTCCCGAGGGTCGCGGGTTCAAACCCGGCCGGGGTCGATGGATTTTTTAGGACAGAAAAATCCAAGGAGCAAGTCCTCCGGGAGGGACTTTAAGCCATGGGTTCTGAGTCTGAAGATTTTTGGGCTCGCAAAAAATCCTTAAGCCTGAATGAAAAGGCCTCTAAGCAAAATTTACCAAATTTTCCCGTCCTAGTACTACCTTGGTTTCCTAGATGTCAGTATGAGGTGGAACGCTGACCACGTTCCACTCAAAATGACATCTATACGAAAACAAGTGTAACTAAATTAATATGGTTCAAATTCTTCCCTGTAGCGGGAGAGCGCCTAAATCTCTGTAAAGGGAAAACATAGGCTTACAAGACAATACAATATAATAAAGACTATGTAGTTCACTGCTATGTAGTCTTCTCCTATCATTTGTCTGTTCATCTCTCTTTGGTCCAAACATTTCCTAAGAACTTTATTATAACTTTGAATAATATTTTACATTTTTTTAAATAGCTTTTCTTATTTTACTTTATTTTATTCTTTGTTTTGTTTGTATTGGTATTATATTAATTTGCATTATGCATTATTTAGGCTTACTATATTTTTTTAATTATATAGTGGTCTAGTGGGTATGTTCCTTGCCTCTAGTCCCGAGAGTCATGTGTTCAAACCCAGCTGTGGTTGATGAATTTTTTAACGATGAAAAAAAAAATGTAAGGGTTAGATCCTCTGGGAGAGACTTTAAGCTGTGGGTCCCAAGTCTGAAGATTTTCAGGCGTATAAAAGAACTACACGCCTGAATGAAAAGGCCTCTGTGCAAAATTTACTGAACATTCCTGTTCTAGTAATACTTTGGTTTCCTAGATGTCACTATGAGGCAGAATGCTGATCCTGGGCCACTCAGTGACATCTATACGAAAACAAGTTAACTAAATTAGTGTGATTGATTTTCTCCCCTCTAGGGGGAGAACACCTAAATCTCACTGAGGGCCATAACTGCAACTACCATTATATTAAGTATATGAAATTTTGTCCCATGCCGTAGCCGAGTGGTTAAGGCAGGAAGCCTTGGCGCAGAGCTACGGGGCTTGCGCTGGTTCGAGTCTCCATGGGGGAAGAAATTTTCTCATGGTATTTCGGCCAGTATGGGACCGGTGCCCACCCAGCATCGTGAGGCATTTGGGTAGCTACAATAAGTAGCGACTCCAGGTTGAGAAAACCAGCTACAATGGCTGGAGGACTCGACATGCTGACCACATGTCACCCCTACACTGGCTGATAATCATCTACCTCTGTGATTGACACATGTGGATGTGAGGCCAGCAGCCGGTTGGTAGGCTAAGGGCCTTCTAGGCCTGTCGCGCCAGGAGTTTTATGTGAAATTTTATTTTATATTATTTTTTGCTGGTTGAGTGGAGGAGAAGGGCTTATGGCTTTAACTCTGCCAGGTTAAATAATGCATTATTATTATTATTATTATTATTATTATTATTATTATTATTATTATTATTATTATTTAACTTTACTAATAGTGCATGTCAGTGACTCAATAAAAAATATTGGAAACCAACATATTTTGCTACACATGTTACATTTCTGCTTTGGGTACACTTATATAAAAATTACTGAATATGTTGGTTCGGATTGGAGTTTTGAGACTTGTATTTGAGTAGTACTGAAAAATCAAATACTAGTGTCGACCAACTTAAATGGATTTTTTTTTTGTCTCAATGTTACATGCTGGGTTAGAAGTTTATTAGTAAGATCCATTTCATCATTAATTATAATTTCATTAATAGCATAAAATTTACTATAAATTTCATTAGTATATGGAGTAAAACACTTTAACATAAACAATGATAGACACACACTACTATATATCCAAAGATCCTGACCAGCCTCATGGACATCAGCGTTTCTGACTATTGTTCATGAGATCCTAGTTTTGACTCCTGGTCAGACCATAGGATTTTTTTCTTAAAGGGAATTATTCCTTTGGTTGTCCAGTTCTGGAATTTAGTTTAGGCTAAGAATTCTCCTGGCGCTTCATTATCATCTATCACCCATCATATCATCGGGGTAACCTAAGAAATGGATTACAATTCAGCCATTGCCAGGGAAGAAAACCAGAAATGTCATTTTTTATTATATAGAACTTTCCTCATTAGAGGAATGCCCCCAGTAAAAAGTGATACAGACAATTAATTTTTGGAATTGATGAAATACATTTTGTAAATACATTTAAAAAAATTCAAATTTCGGCCTAATTGAAGTATACATACTATAAAGTAGGAATTTTGTAAATATGGTTTCTTAAAATTGAAATTGATCCTCAAATGGCAGTGATGGCAATTTTAGAAAGATACACCCTGTCCAAATCTAAGAATTCCAAAATTTGGCTAAGAATCCTGGTATAGTACCTCTTGCCCCGATCATCAATATAGACAGTCTGGTGCTCCTTAATATGATGAGACCAAAGATGTTAGTGTGTCTCAGAAAATGAAATTGAAGTTGAAAGTTTCATCTTCAGTATACAGTTTTTGACGACACCACTAATATTTAGGATTTTTTAAAATTGCAAATTAATATCATTATTATCAGACATTTCCATTCATGTGTGGCCATCTCAGAACATAGCCTCCTCCAAAAAGTTTTATCCACAGCATTTCTTCCTAAATTATTTTCAGCTATAACCCTTCTTTTCTATAACAATTTTAATTTGAACCAGCCATCTGGTCATGGGTCTTCCCATATTTCTTTCCCCTTTCAGTTGCATCTCGTCTAGTAATATTACATTTTAATTCCGGAATAGACACAGTTGTTTCATTTTTCAATAATGAATATTAGGTATTAGTGCAATGTAGCAACACATGCAGAAAAATGCATAATCTAGGTGAATAATCGTGACCTCTTTTAGAATTCAGTGAAGAGTCATGTTATAATAGTAAAAAATAGTCCACCACTGTGGTCTCAAGGTAGCATGCTGCCTTATCATGCAGCAGGCCCAGGTTTGATCCCTGGTCGGGACAAGTTTTCTGGGTGAGGTTTTTTTTTTCCTCACCTGCAAGATAAATGTCGGGAATATTTAAGGCCCAAACAGTCCCTGAACATCATATGGCCATCATAATCATCATCATTCATATTTGCCTTAGATTAAGTTTAGGATTAAGGACTCTCCTTGCACACCACTATCATCATCCATCATATCATTAGGGCAGCATAATCCTGCCTTCCAGATGTCCCAACCTCAGAAGTAGGTTACAGTTATACCTATGTCAGAAATGTCTAAAATGACAACCTAGAGCATTGAATTTAATAATAGTTTAAAATCTCATTAGTTAGATAGGTCATCAGTTGATTAATATCTTTGACATCGTCTGATTCCTAATAGCCAATTTTGTCAGTCCATCCAATCTCCGGTTGTAGATGTTTCTCCTTCATGTATAAATATATTCCCTGACTCCAGGAGGTTTTAGGTGTTCCTCTGCCTCTTCTTCCCTCAGGTTTCCATTCCAAAACACATTTTGCTAGCCAATCCTCTTCCATTCACTGGACATGTCCATACCATCTTAGTTGCTGAGTTTTAATATCATTTAAAATAGTGTCTTCAATCTCCATTTTCTCCCTTATAACGGAGTTCCTAATTTTTTCTCTTCTTCAAATTCTTGCTATCCTTCGTATAAAATCCATTTCCGTTGCCAAAAGATACTTGTTTTTCTTGTTAATGACCAAAGTTCTGCTCCATAAGTAATGATGCTTTTAACAATTGTATGATATATATTAAAATATCATTAAATGTAACAATTAAAACAATTATCTGTAAAATATAAAACTTGCCTGTGCAGCTTCACGGTTGTCAGGCTGCTGTTGTCCAAATCCACCAGTGTGACTCCAGTCTCCAGAATTACGCTGGGTTGTGGGTCCAATTTTAGCTCCAGAACCAGACCAGAACCAACCATTCACATTAGGAGGCTGCAGATCAGGACGGTTACAACCATTGAAATTGCACTTGCGTCCTGATGTCCAGATATAACGTACATTACCTGAAATTAAACATTCATTTGATTTTTAGAGAGTACCTTTCATACAAAACCAATTTCTTTTTTACCATTTCATAAATAATAGCATGAGAAATTATTGAGAGGCTTGGTACAAATTAAAATGCAAACTTCTAGATGCTAATAACAACTAGAATATATGTGGAACAATTGCCAAATTTTATTAAAAGATCACTTAAGAAATGTATTTGATGAAACAAACATCTGTTATTATTATTATTATATTTTTTTTTATTCTCAAAAAGGAAATATTTTATCATCTGTTTTATTTATTGATCTCTGGGCGAATGATCTGTAATTCAAGTGCCATGCAATAAATAAATAATTTATTGATCTTCATGTTACATGCATTGTTTGTTAAAAAAAATTCTGCTATGGCTATGAATGGTCACACTTTATGATAGAAAACTTTTCTCTCTCTCTGCTTTATGATACATTTTCCAATGAGATTTCTCGCTACTTTTTCTTTTACATATTTTTTTTTGTGATTTTAGTCTTCCTTTTGAACTTAAGGCATTTTGATAATCTTCTCCATAAAGTTAAAGAATTAACAACAAAACAGATAAAAAAAAACAAGTATCCATCATAAGATTTACCAGGCTCCATTATCATGAATTAGAAAAAATTTAATACTTTGTCTAGTATAAATAATACTTGAAGATATCAAAGAATATAAAGTAATCAAATAAATGATAAAAATATAAAACAAATCTAAAAGGAAATAAAATCAGGCCATCTTTAGAAATAGAATACTGATAACATAATCCAGAAAGGAAGAATGCTTATGAAAATTTCAGCTTTAATCTTGGTTTAACTTTGTCCCTATGATAATTAGACTAATGCCATTTTGTCAGAAATAAATTGATTCATTACCTCTTGCAATTCTTTGTTTGACAAATTCATTTTCTTGAGGTGTTTCTAGGGAAACAGCATCCATACAATGACGTCTGCAGATGTTCCTGGCATCAAGCCAGTCAACCTCTAGGCTACGTGTAGGTCCATGTTCCCAACTGAAGAAGTAAGAATGTGCAACTCCTCTGGCATCACGATATGTAGAATGTCTGACTCCTGTAATCAACATAATTATATTCATGTATTTACATTGAAGACACAGCAACTGCAACACATATCTGAGCTCAAAATATTGATTTTATAATGATTCAGTTCAAATTTTGAGTTATTCCATTCACTTCAGTTTTAAATGCCCAATGTCTCTCTTTAAAAAATAAATTTGAAAAATATTATTTTTATGTTTTTGGATAATCAGAATACATAAAAAAATAATAAAGAAGGTGGAAGGAAGTTATATCATTCTACTAATTATACATATAAAAAGAAAACCTCATGAATGGATATAAAATATTAAGTTATGTAGGTAGGAAATAACACTATGAGGTTTATTTTAATTTAGTTGAGTTGTTTCTTGACTCACCTCATACTTTTTAACTCCCTCGCGATCCGGATTTCGTCACTGTATTTGTGACATTCTCAACACAGTTGTGAACGTGAACAGCATTGAGAATGTCACAAATACAGTGACGAAATCCGGATTGCGAGGGAGTTAAGAAGTATGAGATGAGTCAAGAAACAACTCAACTAAATTAGAAAATATACTGAAGTATGATGAATCTTAATCAAAATTAAAGTGGGAGGTAGCACTATGAGGTATTTACGTTAATGAATGAGTTGGAGAAAATGCATGTCTTCACGATACTGATTTAAAAAAGTATAGTTTTACTTCCATCTTCAGTCATCTAACTTGAACATTGAATTACATGAGCAGAACTAGTCTTCAGGGATCAACACATTATTATATGATTTGCTTTGTATGACATGAAGAAATTAAATTAAAGTGGAAGAAAATAACCACTATGTGATTATTTATAATACTCACTTACTGGCTCTATAAAACCAGTAGGTTCATCACCACACGGACATAAGCTCTCCATACATCCCTATCCTGAGCTAATGTTTTCCAATCATCCCCTGTATAATCTACTTCCCTCATATCATGGATAATGTTATTCTCCCACCTCATTCTTGGTCTACCAACTGGGCTTCCATGCACCTCTTTCATCCTCCATACATGCCACATGTCCTGCCCATCGTAGCCTATGAGACTTAACTGTTCTTATTATATCTGGCTTCCTACATATATCATGTAGCTCGCTATTTATTTTAATCTAATCTTGTAATCAACTCCCTAATGTGTCTCTTCTGACACAGGATAGGTTAGTGGTATTAATTTTTTTTAATCAAATAATGTGTCAGGTTAGGTTAGTTGGTATTAAATTTTTAAAATCCAATATATATCAAAATAGTTTTAAAAATCATGTTCAAAATTATTAAAATTATTAGAAATTATAAATAAATGTGATTAAGAAATATTGATATACCAGTACCAGTATAGATTGTAAGTTATTTGTTACTTATTAACAATATTTGATAATCTTACTAAAATATAAACTCACATAATTCCTTAAGATGAAGTGAAAAATTATGGAATATGAAAATATTGAACAGAATAATAAAGGATAAGTGGATATAGGAAAAAAAGTAAGTATCTGAATGAATAGGTGTACTTACTGTTAGCACAACTGCGAGGATCAGGAAGTGCAAGACGACGCTGAGCCACGACCATCGCGGCTCCTAACACAAGGAGCACCAACTGTCGAAGCATGGTAGTAGTAAGGAACCTTCTGCAAATAAGAAAATATAATTGTTGTAAATTCATTGAAGTACAGGATATCATGTTTTCTTTAAAGTTATGCGAATTTACAAAGACATAAATTCATGGTTCATTTTTGTTCAATATTTTTTATGACTACAAAAAAATATATTTTTAAATGTTATAATTTACTTTATAATCCAAATCAGTATATCATTGTCAAAATATTTTTAATTAAGAATTTTCATATCTAAATTGGTATCTATTGATGACCAGAGAAATTCATTTACATTTGTACTGTATATCTAAAAGTCTCCTTGCACTCCATTAAATTATATGTCATTTATAATTTTAAGCATATTTACAAATATGTACATTTAAATAACCTCAAGTTTACATTTTATAATACGTAGGGCCTATATCCGAGATTCATTTTATGAGCTGATTAATATTCAACATTTCATTAATGACAATCATTTGTATCAAGTATGCCCTGAATGTTATATCTTTATAATATATTAAGTTAATTTTTTTTAATGAAGGGGTTGGTAACGTTAAAATTTATTAACCTCACGAGTGCTGTATTATTAAATATTCCTGGTAATTTTCTGGAATGCACCACTATTGAGTTAATATTATGAAGTTTTTATATTAATGAAGAAATGGTTATTACAGTATAGGTTAAAATAGGGCTAGGGCTATTTTTTGTTGTGTCATCCACCTTGAGTACAGGTTAGAATAGGACAACTTCAACATTTAGGTATTAGGAAATTACAGTTTAAATTGTTCTCACTACATTAGGAGGTCCAAAATTAGGATAAGGAAATAAGTTTGCCCTATCATTAATAGCAACGGATGGAACTTTCGCTGGTTCGAGTCCCCATGAGGAAGTTATTTTCTCATAGAATTTTGGCCAGTACCCATCCAGCAGGATGAGGAATTTGGGTATTTACATTAAGTAGCGGCTCCAGGTTGAGAAAACTGGCTGTAACGGCTGGAGGACTCGATATACTGGCTGTATGACCGCTCAGCTGTGTGATTAATATACGTGGATGTGAGGTCAGCAGCCGGCTGGTAGGTCAAGGGATTTTTAGACTTATCACGTCATGCAGAGTGGCTTGTTTTATTTGAAAATTTATTAACTTTGTCTTGGCGGTATTTTATTTATAGGATCTGATTTTATGTTTATAGAAAAATTCAGGAAAAATGTAAGAATAAAGCGGAATCAAATCTAAGCCTCCTGAATAATCAAGCATTACCCCATGCGATCAACAACAAAAATAATTTATACTGCTTCCTTTAAAGAAAATTCATTTAGAAGGCCGTGATTGACAGTATTCGATAGATCAATTCGATTTCCGGAAGTTAACTATCATTCGGTACCTGTAGTTTAGTGTAGTCAGTGACTTTGTGTGAGTGTAAAATGTGTTTTAAATATTTTGTGAAATATATAATTTGTGTTCGCTTTTATACTGTATATGTTCAGAGAAATTATATCTTGAGATTTATTTATAATCTATACACGGTAAGTTTGCAAATACTATGTCCATGTTCAGTATAACTTTACAAGTAATAAATTGATATGAAGTTACTGATGAGAATATTTCTATTCCATTCATTATATTTAAATAGCAAATTTAGTTAAAAACTCAATTTGAACCTTTCAGGAAGGGAGAAAAAAAAGTTATTTTTTTATACGTCCTGCGTTCATTCGTAAGCTATTATACATACAGTAGCTATTTCTGTAGTCCAAATATCAGAATTTTTTTATACAATAAGTACAAATCCAAATATTGCTTGCAGAATAGGTAAATTTGATATACAATATGTAGTTGTGTAGTTAAGGAGCAATACATGCGGATGCCGTCATATATAGGCCCTATATATATACTTAGACTCTCTAAATTTTGAGATAGTTTTTATTAACTCCTGTGTTTTTTTTTAGTTTTTTTATTTGAATTTAAGGTGGCATAGAATCCCCTTCTTTTTGTTAGTAGAAGGATTAAGACGAAATAATGGTTTTATTCTTATAACGATTCAAAAGCAACATGTTTAGTTACAGGGATCGGATATTGTACCATTGTGGGACAATGTAAAATGCTTTTTTACCTAAACATAAACTTCTAACTATTATTAATAGTAGTGATTTTACTATCTCATATTGAGGCCATACTCCCATAATTAAATTATCCATGTGGAGTAAGAGCCTTCTTGCCCTACTAGAGGCGACGCCTGTGTGTTTTATCAGTGATTGATATAAGGAAACAATTTCACTGCTATGCAAAATGGTTATAACTATTACCAAAAATACGATTAGAATATTCATTAAAATAAATAAATGATTTTTTGTTTTGTTTTTCCTAATATCAGCTACTTTTGGAAGGTGAAATATACAATTATATCTTAAAATAATAACGCGTGCACACATACACACGCACACCGGAATATAATCTGGACATCATAATAATCATATTAGCAGTTTTTAGTATAAGTGTGTGAGCGAATTTTGTTTCGTTTTAAATGTTGTCTCAGAGGAAGCCCTGGATTGAGCTGATCACTCATTCAGGGATGCCTCCATATTTTTGTGTGGCCAAAAGATATGTGTGTGTGATCCAAAGTTTAAAATCCCTCCTGACAGGTCGTGCCACTGTAAGGTCCGAGCGGAGTGGGGGATATAAGGGGAAAAAAAAATGTAAATCACAAGACAATTATAAAAAAATCGTAAACACAAACTTAGATTTATCACTTGAAATACTTATAGGAATGTCAATACCATTAGAATGTATTTATATTATTTTCATTCTTAAGTATTTTCGATAATGTCTCAAAACTATTCTGGATCGACCGTATGGCCTATAGCCTAATACAAGATAGCCAATTTATTTATGGTTATAGGTTTATATTCACGTAGGTCCAAATTTATAATGAAATAATCTTCTTCTTGCAAGTAAAACCTTTTTGGTTCGTTCCGGCTCCAAGTCTTTCGTGGGCGTCCCCGATCTCTTTTTCCTCCTCTTGATTGATAGTTTAGACTTTTCTAGGCAATCATTTTGCAGACATGTTCATAACATTTTTTTCCTATACGCTTCTATTTTATCTGTCAAATTGAAATTAATAGACCAGCAGTCACATTAAAAACTATTGGTCATCAATTATATTGAAGCTATGAGTATTTCTTTACGGATATCTTCACTTCGGTTTTTATCCATTAAAGTATATCCTGCCACAAATCGTAAATATTTAATTTCTGCTGCTTCAATTCTTTTAATTGGCTGTTTATTCAAAGTCCATATTTCTGAGTCGTACAATATTACAGGTACAGCCAATACTTTATAAAATTTTAAATGTGTTTCTTTTCTTACCTTCTTTCCCAGTGTTCTTTTAAGGGTGCCACAAAAATATTGAAATATTTGTAATTTATTATTTATGTCCTTTTTCTCTATTACAACCTAAAGATACGCCTAGATCATTGAAATTTTTTACTTGTTCTAGCGTTCTGTCATTTAGTACTTTTTTTTTGTTCTTTCCATTTCTTTGCCACACTGGGCCATCACTTTAGTTTTAGTAAAATCCGTGTTTTACTTAGTACATTCTGTTACAATGTCCTTAATATAATGAGGAGGCGATTAAAGTTTATTTTTAAAAATATTCTTGATGTAAAGAAATATTTTAATCACGCCAATAACTAGAGGACAAAAGTGTTCATACACCCTCAAGTATGAACGACCTTTTGCAGTGTTTACATCATTCATTGACTAGCAGTCTGTCACTGTGCGCTTCAAGGTACGGTACGCAGTGTGTCAAGGAGTGTTTAGTTTGTTTGCATGTTGGTTGGGAAGAAAACATGGTAGAAGAGGAAATTTGTCATATCGGCAGAATACTACACACAAACATCATTGAAAAAGTCGCGCGACTGTGCAGAGACTGTTCTGTATACTGTAACGAAGAGGTAATAAAAACCAATTTGTTAAAATGTACAATTAGGCCTATGTAAATAATTCGAGGAAAAATACGGAAAAAAAAAAGAAATAAATTAGATTAAAACAAAATTAAAGTTGGCTTTTCGCCTTTTGTATTGTAAGGTTTTCGTAAACTCCTTTAGCTTCGGTACTTATTTATCATTGTTTATAAAATTGTTTAAACAAGTCATCCGGAAAGCAGAAATTGTTACTATTAACCTATAGACTATAAATTAAGAATGTTATTGATGTAACAAACAAGACAGGAAAATAAATCGATTTAACAGACTCATTAATAAAAATTGTATTTCGCAGACCAACGATATCCGGCTCCCGTTCATTCATGCAGTCGAGGCACGGATATTTTTTGTAAGAAGAGAGGGACCAGCTTGAAAAACAGGTCTATTATATGTTTTCACCTGTGTTTATTGATTCTAGACATGTTTTGGCCTTCTTATGATTTTTAATGTCAAGGACAGACAATGGTGTCGATGTCCTCAGCTTGTATTCATTCCGTAATGTCTCGTTATCGTGTTGGAATTACACTGTCCTTGACAATGCATTGGTATGTTAAGAAGGCCAAATCACGCCCAACATACTTTTTATTGCTTTCTTCATTTGAACTAGATAATTTAAAACGCATTGATTTCATGTCCGAGCTATGTTTAAATGAGTTTAATTTCTCCACAAACTATATAAATTACAGTACTCCGTACCCATGAATTACCTCCTTTAAACGTGAAATCAATATTTTTACAATTTTTTCTCTACAGTATACAATAAAAGAAAACAAAATGATGTGCCAATAGTCAGCCTTTGTGTCTACTTCGTACTTTAAAGTTTAAGGAAGTATATATATATATATATATATATATAAGCTATTGATGTAGGCATACTCAATAAACTTCTTACTTCACGGACTAGGCAAACTGCCTGTCCCGCCTCACAGTTGTTCAGCCCGTCTTTTCAGTGGCCTTCCTACATTCCTTGATCTTCGCGGCTTGTAGTTAAATGCTGCTTTTTGTAATCTTGTTACATTCATTCTTTCTACATGTCTAAACCATTTATCTCTGTATTCTTTAATTTTTTTCATTCAGTGTATATATGTTCTTATATCTGCATTCTTTATCCGATCCAATCTTGTGCAGCCTTTTGCTCTTCTGTGGAAGTTCATATTTAAAGTAATGCAGGAACTGCCAATGCATTCAAACTCATCTCTCTCATAAACTTGATATTAATTTTATTTCAGTCCCTTGAAAATATTCTATCATATCGGTTTAGAATCTTTGAGTAGATATAATTGGATTGGGTATAGGCTATGGCTACAGTATTTGTATTGTATTTGTCGTGCATTTAATTGATTAAAAATTGTAATGAATTGCAAAAAAATGTAATATTTAATGATAAAAGCTATGTGGTAATGGCATTTCATTTCGTATTTGCCTTGACGACTGACAAAAACGACAAAATACCCTCGATCAGGTTGAATTTGTACAGTTGACCACCTCGCTACGATAAATAAACGTTACTGTATGAGTAAACTAGCTCGGTGATCACATTTTTATTTTTAGGGTAGATGAAGTACGTACTAATATCTTGATCGAGTACTCTTCATGGTACTTGTGCATCTACTTGTGTATGTTTTTAGATTTGTATAAATAATGGAGTCCCGCGCCGTAGCCGAGCGGTTAAGGTAGGAAGCCTTGGCGCAGAGCTACGGGACTTGCGCTGGTTCGAGTCTCCAGGGGGGAAGACATTTTCTCATGGTATTTCGGCCAGTATGGGACCGGTGCCCACCCAGCATCGTGAGGCAATTGGGTAGTTACAATAAGTAGCGACTCCAGGTTGAGGAACCAGCTATAACGGCTGGGGGACTCGACATGCTAACCACATGTTACCCCTACACTGGCTGTTGATCATCTACCTCTGTGATTGACACATGTGGATGTGAATGGCCAGCAGCCGGCTGGTAAAAGGGCAACCGCTGAAAAGTGGAAAGACCCTCAATCGGAAATAAATAATGGACCTACGTCAGAACTATAATGGATGATAGGAATTTGGAAGAGGGAGATTGGAATGAGAGAGACAAATGGAAACTGAAGACGGCAAACCTATAAATGGGGGAAAGCTGAAGAAGAAGACAAATAATGGAAATTGTTACTCTTTCAAAACCATTTCTTTTTTTAGTCTTCTTTCACAAGGTACATCAACTTCATCTCTGTTACACCTATGGCCGTAATTCCCAAATCACTGAAAATTTCAATTGGGATCCAATATAAGGAAATTTGTAATTGAAATGACTTTCGCTATTAGTGGAACTGTCAGGGTTTTAATATGAATGGTTAAAGTAAAAAGTAGGTAGTTAAATTGATTTTTATTGAAACATGTTACAAATCTACATTCGATATAGATAGAGAAAATAGTAACTTAAACAAGTATATACAAATATCTTTTGTATGGTAACGAAGTACGGACATTCAAACAGAAGGGTATAGAGAGACTTACGTAGATCTGCTGAAATAGATACCTTCGGAGGACTGCAGGATACGCACTACTAGATCATAAAAAATGAAGACATCTTAGAAGAATTACACACGGAACCTTTAGAAACAACATTTCTGATTATAAGTCAAGATGGATGTAACATGTTCATCGAATGGAAGATTACAGGATACCCAAACAAGTGTTAAGCTATCAACCTGCAGGAAGAAGACCAGGACGTCCACTCAAAATACTTTTGGATGATGTTTCTATTGAGGCAGAAACAGGTTAACAAATTACCTAAATTCATGAATGGACTATGATGATGATATATTTTAATTATTTCAATCATACCTGTAGACAGTTTGAACATACAGGCCTGTAATTCTCGACAAAAAGAGTCTGGAATCTTTGGACGTAAACGATATGATTTGCATAATCAATTGAGTTGGTGTTTATTTGATGAAAATCCATATTTATTAATTAAATAAAAATAAAACGTAGTTTTATTTGATTTTCATATTTATTATATACTTCAGTGACGGCTGTTTCGGTACACTGTACCTTCTTCAGACATGTTAACAAATTATGAATTGTGTTCCAACTGATCTAAGCAACAATATTTATTTAAATTTTTAAAGGTACCGAAACAGCTGTCACTGAATTATATAATAAATATGAAAATCAAATAAAACTACGTTTTATTTTTATTTAATTAATAGATATGATTTGCATTAGTTTTTTTTCTGTAGAAATTTGCCGATTTAATTTTTATGTTTCTGTAAAATTAATCCTGATAATAAAATTCAAACTTTTGACTTATTCCTTTACGAAATTTCATTCTATGAAATTCTATCTTAAGTGCCCTTCATAAAGAGTTTAAAACACTGATTGGCTATAAAGGCCTGGATGACTAATGAAAACCAGGAAGAAACTCCTGTCAGATAATAGGCACCAGTACCATATTAATCAACTAGGTCGAAACTTTGAATATTTTGTTTTATTTTTTTTATATGATTACTTCGACAAAACAATAGTATGTTCATTCTGGAAAGCTTATTATACAGAGAAGAATCGTAAAACCATGAAATATTCCGTAGACTTCCTGACTACAAATTACTTAATGTTTTTTTTTGTGTTTGAGGAACTGAAACTTAGAGACTATTGTTTTATTTTATCATTGTAATTCATTTATGCTTGCTTATCTATTGCAATGGGAAACTCGAAACATAAAGCTATTTTAAGATTTTAGCAATATACAGTTATATTCAACTTTGCATTCATTATTTTATACAGGCCGCACATTCTCAACTAAGAAAAATAAGGCTCCAGGTTCATTTTTACATGTAAATGTATTTTTTAAATTCGATATGATGTATTATGAGCAAGTGTCCAAGTGACACTTGAGATAAGTATAATGTAATAGTTTGTAATAATTTGTACTAAATCATTCATTCCCATGGCTGTGACCAGCAGCATGTTAGGTTCCGTGTTATTGGCTCCGTGTGTTAATTAATTATATATTGTCTTTGTAAATTATTTAAATTTGTAATATTATTGATTGCTGAATGGTGCCCGAATAGCATAAATGTATCTGTTCCGAGCGTGGATTGTTGCGGTATTGGTGACCGTTCATAAAGTGTGTTTTATTTTGGATATATTGTTTTATATTCCAAAAACTTCATTTATGAAGCCTTTCAACATAGCCCACCTTCATGTGTCTTTAACCGTGGCGCAAATGGTTAGTCGAGCCCTCTATTTCTGCATTTCTATCGAAATGCGTTGCGTTCGCTCAATACGGGGTCCGTGTTAGAAGAATCGTTTTTTTTTTTATTTCTTCTGTTTTATTCTGCCAAAATCTTCATTCTACTTCTTCTCCATTCGTAGTCATGTAATGCATTTTATTTCATTTAATTTCATCTGCTCCTGTGATGGTGCGATAGGACAGGTCAACCGGCATCCATGTATATATCACATACTTTCAGTAATAGACGCTTCATCTCATCTCTCGATCCGGCATTACTCCGGGAACGAGTAGAGGTTTTTTTTACCACATTAAGTAAATATTTCTTAAAATATTTAAATATTATACCAAATAACATGCCGAAGATGAAACGTGTTTTGAAAGACCTACATGCTATTAATTAATTAATTAACGAAGGTTTTTTAAAAACAAAAATCCGTTATAATTGAGAAAGGCAGGTATAAAAGGGTACTTATATTAATATTAAAAAAATAACACATATTATAAGCACTTAATAACTAACTGAATTTAAAAAATAGCGTAATGTTGTAAAAATTTGAAACTAAAGAAGAGGAATTGCGCCAAACTAACCAGTTAACTCCTACATTGTATTCTGCAAGTCAGTTTCACTAACATGTATATCAATGAATATCTAGTAGCGCTCCAAGTTTCGCTAATGTTTGTATCATACGCATAATTTGTGGATTCTATCTTTTGTTTGATTTATAAATAATCTATTATCTATCTCAAACTAATTCAGTGGCACTATCGAACCCGTAGGTTCATGGCCGCGCGGACATAAGTTCTCCATACATCCCTATCCTGAGCTAACGTTTTCCAATTATTCCCTGTATGATCTATTTCCCTCAAATCGTAGTTAATGTTATTCTCCCACCTCATTATTGGTCTACCAACTGGGCGTTTTCCCTCAGGTTTTCCTACAAGAAGCTTCCATGCACGTCTTTCATTCCCCATTCGTGCCACATGTCCTGCCCATCGCAGTCTACGAGACTTAACTGTTCTTATTATATCTGGCTTCCTATAAACACCATGCAGTTCACTGTTATGTAGTCTTCTCTATTCCTGTCTATTCATCTCTCTTTGGTCCAACATTTTTCCTAAGAACTTTATTCTCAAATACTTGTAA
Source organism: Diploptera punctata (assembly GCA_030220185.1). Lineage (NCBI taxonomy): Eukaryota > Metazoa > Arthropoda > Insecta > Blattodea > Blaberidae > Diploptera > Diploptera punctata. Next base: position 439,581 of record JASPKZ010007151.1, read on the forward strand.
TCTCCTTTCCTCCCTTAAAGTAAGAGTCCATGTTTCACATCCATATAATATAACTGGTAGAATAATAGTTTTATATCATTTCAGTTTAACGTATTTTGAAAAGAATTGGGACGTCAAGAGTCCCTATAATGCATAATGGCTCGACAGATAATTTATTATAAATCAAAATTATATTAAAACAATAATAATTGAGAATAATTAAAATATTATATTATTATTATTATTATTATTATTATTATTATTATTAATCGATATAAGATTTAGTATTACAATATATTATTTTATTTTAATGTTGTGCAGAATATGCTAACATTTTGTAATTGCATTTGTATAGTATTGGACTATGCAAGAATATGACCCTCTTCTTGATGATTAATGATCACCATCTTATTAGAATGTGTGTGGTCATCTACCGCCATATTTAGTCGTGAGTGAAAGCATGTGGGCGATATATAAATGATACTGTCTTCCTAACCCAATTGTTAGCGCATGCTTTGCACTTTCAAGAGGTATAGTGTTGCAACCAAGTGTCCATTATCTTCTAACTTAGTGAAAGCTTCTAACAATGAGATTTAAAAGTCCATAGAAAATCTTAATGCCAACACGCAAAAATTCAACATTTTTATACTTTTTCGTGGAACGAAAAAATTAAAGCTTACAAGTTCGTTTTCAGAAATCAGAATGAGTGAAGGCGTTATTCACTGTCATGGTGTGATTTTTTGTTATGGAATTTCAATTTTGAGATGTTGTATGAAAGTTTTATGAACTAGGATTTCTTTTAAATATATTTGTTTCACTAATACGACCAAAAGAAGACCACTTATTTGATTTTCGTAACTTTTTACATATTTATCACACAAAGATTTGTGGTTATTGTTCCAGTTGGATATTGGAGACTTCTTATTTTTCTACAGTGATCAATTAAGACAAATTAAAAAAAAGGCAACTAATTCACTAGATAATTATGTCAATTATGTGACGTGAAAATATCTCAAAGCATCAAATGCTATTCTTATAGTATGGTGCATAATTAACAAAGAGCTGAAATACTAAAAGTACAAAACTCTATAACTGGAATGTAACAATATATATATGTTCTTACATACTATTCTAAATATATTTTGATTTCACCTAAGGACATTTTTTAATTTATTTAATATCTTATTATTTTTTATTAGGAATATTCCACAATGCAGTGTTTCTCCTTCAACCCACAGTAATTTGTCGCCAGAGTTTCCTATCTAAAGCATCTTCTTCCCTCAAATCTCTAGTTCCCATAGTTCTCCTAACTCCATCTATCCAACGTTCTCCAGACCCATCTCTTCCACTTCTTCCATTAACTCTTCTTTGGTATTTTATCTTCTTCTATTCTTATGAGGTGTCCATACCACTTCAAACGTTTTTCTTCTATTTTTTCTAATATGTTTTTTAAACTTGCATAATTTCCCTTATTGTGCTGTTTTTGATTTTAAAGTCAGATAAGGTCAGATCTTATTAAATGCCTTCTTTTAATTGTTCTGGTTTATAGTATTTATGACTACATACTTACTATGGCTTATCAAGGCAACTACAGATCAAATTATGTCAGGTTGCACGACTCCAAAATTAGCCTAAATGAATAAAGGTATATTAAAAGTTACCAGTCAAATTATTCAATTATCACGACTTGAAAGCATAATGGCGCAAGAAAAGGAGAGGAATAGTTGACGAGTTCAAGCGTGACTAACATTTCTGTTATAAACAATGTGCTTGTGGAGAGTATTCGTGCTTTCTTTGATTTTTGCATCAGTACATTTGAAAGCATAAATTTAATTTTAGAAATTAATCGCAATATTATAATGTTAATACTAGCCTCAAGAACAGCGTATTATTTTTATTAGTTATTTTAATTTAGTGAATACATTTAAATACTTATGCTAAACATGAATGAACCTTTATTTTTTACTAAAAATTACATTTCTTTTCTTTGATATATTATTATATATTATCTCTCCATAAAAAAGCAAATTATCTTATCTTGTAAGCCCATGTTTCTCTTAATTGAGATTTAGGCGCTCTCCCCCTACAGGGAAGAATTTGAATCATACTAATTTAGTTACACTTGTTTTCGTATAGATGTCATTTGAGGGGTCCGTGGTCAGCGTTCCGCCTCAAACTGACATATAGGGAACCAAGGTAGTACTAGGACGGGGAAATTCAAAAAGCAAATTATACTTTCCCAAATTATTTCCATTTCATCATTTCGTTATTTCCTTCTTCTTTGTCAATTTTTAAGTCTTAAATCTCTCAGTGACATAAGAATCAATGCCCTTTGCATTTGGATTGTAAGCAAAGAGCAATGCACTTAAATCACACACACACACACACACACACACACACACACACACACACACACCACACACACACACACACACACACACACACGTGAGATTTGTGTGTGTATATATGTGTATATATGATATGAAAAGAAAAATGAATGCTTGAGTCGGGATTTGAACCCGAGTCTCTAAACTCTGTACGTTTAGCGCTCTAACCAACTGAGCTACTCAAGAATTCCAACACAATCATACATTTTTCTTATATATGTAGTATTCTCAATTCACACAAGAGGTAGTGGGAATTCGTTCCAACACCATCTAGTGGCCAACATAACAGTTAAGCATTTTTTAAAGAGAAAATTTACTTTATAGCAGTAACGCTTGTATATTTAGATGTTATAACTATATTTTTGACATTTGGCAATGAAGGCAAATATGATATGAAAAGAAAAATGAATGCTTGAGTCGGGATTTGAACCCGAGTCTCTAAACTATATATATATATATATATATATATATGTGTGTGTGTGTATGTGTGTGTGACTCTCATGACTCTGTTTATATGGATATCAATGCCATCACAGGGAATCGAAAAACAAAATATGCGCTTATGTGCCAGAATTAATATTATTTATTCATTTTTTTAATTCTGGAAGTTATCTCTAAAAGCAATAAAATTACTGGATGATGGAATCCATCACTTTCTATTTTCCTGAATTATGATCCCTTTCTAAAAATATGTTTTAATTTTTTCGAAATGTCGAATAAATGCTCATTAAGCCTTAAGTTTATTTTTGCTATAGTTATAGGCCTATATTAAAAAGGTAATATGTGAAAATTTTAACAAATGCAAAAAAAAAAAATCACCCAAAGAAACCGAATTCCATGTATTATTAGAAAAAATGTTCCTTAGTTTCTTTAGTTCTTTTATTACCAACGTAATACGATTTATAACATATAATATTCACGTCCTTAATTTCAAGTAGACCTAATATCTTCGATTAAATTCATACTTGGCCATATAGTTGACGATATTGATCATAGCATGAATGATATTTATTGTAACAAGTAAGACATTTTTGAAATGTTATCGTCATATTGTTATTTTGTTCGACGACGCTAAGGTCATTGCCATCGCAATTCAAATCTGAGCGTGAAAAGGCTAACAAATTTTGCCAGAGGCCTGTTCTTCAAACTTAAAGCTTTTACGTGCTGTGAATCTATGACGTGGAACCCATGGATTTAATAACTCTCCTGATTAATTGAATAAATCTTTAGGCCTATTAAAACATAAGCAAATACAAAATGCAAAATTTTATTTTTTTTTATAGAAGGTATTCTGTCATTAAAAAAAAATGTTAATTATATTTATTGCATTTACTGTTAAATCATGCATAGAGTTGGAGAGTATTTTGAAAAGCTCACACCTTGGCGTTATGTAGGTCTCGAATGTAGACCAGAGCCTCTGCCCATATCTATGATAGCGGTGACTGCAACCGCGTTCTTGGAGACTTGTTTTGTTCGTCCTGACCTGGTCATGGTGGCGAACTATCACCATGTGTTGTTCACTAGTTAACGCGATAAGATGTATGTATACGCGCCTATTATAACTGTTGTGATAACCACAGTAACACATGTGTAAGCAGGATAACGCCTTCGCTTGTTCAGGCGCAGACTGAATGCTTATCAAGAACTTGATCCTAAATGAATTAGCACATTTTGATAAATGAAAATTAACTGAATTGTTAGATAAAATGTAAATTGTATAATTGTGTTATGGAAAAATGTGTAACCTGAAATATTTCGTGCATTTAGCACATTATATTAATGTAATATCACATAATTAAACCTCATATTAGGCCTATTAAATGATATTTTATTTAATGCTATGCTAATTAAAAAATTCTCAACGCGCGACAAATTGTTTCAGTGTTATTATATAAAAAGTTTTATTTTTCTGATTCCTTTAACAATTTCTTAATTGATTACGAGTAAATTGACGAATTACAATCATGACATTCTCGTCACACAGAGTACATTTTTTTGCCCAAGTTTTCCAAAATCCTAGAGACAAATTGATTGAAATTTTCTTTACAGTATTACCAAATGTTGATTCGGTATGCGAATTCAATTCCCGTTCAAGATCGATTAAATTTTTCCGAGACGCAGCTCCGTTGGGAAAAGTTTAAATTAATAGCTACAGCGTATCTCTAGCAAAATTTACAAGTGCAGCAGCACACCTCATAGCGTCGCCACAAGCCTAATGTTAAAATTAATAGTAATATATTAAAAATAATAAACACAAAAGTGTCTAATTGAAAAACAACAATGTAATGGAAAGTTATCAATATTTTCATTCAATATAAATTGCATTACTTTTTAAGATTTAGCCTCCATTTTATCAAAAAAAAAAAAAAAAAAAAAAGAAAAGGTTGAAGATCGAGAAAAATCCTCTCCCTTTGAATGTGGATTTGGCCCTAAAAATTCTGCTCGATTACCATTTTCGCTTCGATTCTTTCTATCGGGGTGGGGTCAATAAAAATTCTCCCTCACAATATAAAAGAGCTATGTTAACCTGATCCAGGAGTATTTCTAAATTGCTTTGTCAACTATTTGTTTGGCGCCTAATTAAATTAAAGTTCATTAGGCATTCATAATTATGGATAAGTCTATGTTGTCTAAGTAGCCTAAACGGATCTGTATATATTTTCCTCCCTCACAAAGCATTCTATAAAATATGATAACATATGAGATAAAAATCTAGCATTAGTTTAATAATTTTAGGCGCGATTTTGATACTTTTTTAAAAAATTGACTTTGATCAAATTTAAACTTGTTTATCTCGAGTCCATCGATGGAAAGGTTTTGTATAAAAAAGCTCGGAGACAAGTTCTTTCTAGAGGCTGTGACCTAACCGACAAACTTTTAGGAACGATAGATTTATGCAATGAAGATACAATTTTTTTAAAAGAATATATCTAGTACTCCCAAATGCGTAGTTTACTATAATTAGTGCCACAGTTAAAGGCATATGAAGGTGGGCTACGTTGAAGCTGTTATCCAGGAAATAACCATTATAACTGATTTTTTTTTCGAAAAAAAAAATAAAAACAACCCGCCTTCATATGTTTTAACTGTGACACTCAAAATAGCTATGCACATTGGTCAAGGCGCTCGCCAATAAGGTTCGGACATTGAATAAAATAGTTGCACACAAAGTACATTTTATTAAAGGCATGTTCTGAGAGTTAAATTGTATTCAAACACTTTCTTCCGTGGCTCTTTGATACCATCGCAGCAATGACCATCCAACTCTTTCGAGCATGACAGGATTCCGTTTGATGTGGTGAGAAATATAAATTATTCGGGGCAGTCAAATGAGCTGGTGGCAACTCGAGATTCATAAACATTACTTTGGAGCGCCATTTTGACGAGTATTTAAGTATGTGCAATTAACAAGGTGACTTTGAACTACTCGTTTTAAAAATATTATATACCGAGCTGAATGATAAAAAAAGCCCATTTTATTGGGTAGAGTTGTTAGCCTGACGCCAAATTTCTAAACTGGAGGACCACATCTTGCTGGCTATCCAAGACTGTCAATTGAGTATATATTTCAATTTGACCCGCCGCAGGAGGGGAAGGGCCGACACGGTGGGAGAACTCTTTCGATGCTCCGGCTACTCGAGCACTGGAAAGAGATCTCGCGCGTTCCCCTCCGGCGGCTCATCATACTGAAGTTGTACAATATTTGGAGGACATTTTTAGGTGTTGTTCTCTATTTACTTTTGATTATAAAAACAAAAATCACTTTGAACATTTGCGGTGGGATTATTATTGACCATATGGATATCATATTACTGAGACTCTTGTTTCTACATTTAGGAGAACTGCGATAGATAGGGTCACAAAAGGCTACAATTTAAGACCCGAAAAAAGTATCTACAACAATTAGGGACCTAGTAATTCAATGGGGAAAAATTACACATGTTCGTCGTTTTTATTATTTTTTTTTGGCAAAACGTTTTATCTGTTCAAAGCTTTTTTTTTTTCAAATTTTTTTAGCGCTATAACGTACTATTTTTTCTTCAAATTTTTCTTCATAACTAAAAACAAAAAGAAAGCAGTCTTGGCACCTTTATTATAGTTTTTGTATCTAATTGTCCCTCATCGATTTTTTCCCAAACATATGCATTTTGAATTCCAACGGTTTTTCTGCTAATTATCGCGTTGAAAATGTTTCCAGGAATTAAAAAAATACTCTTAATTATCCTGGCCCATCTATGGGTGTCTAACATGGTTTTACATTGAAGGAGAAACCAAACTAAAACAATAGGGTCCTAAGAAGAATATTCGGAATTGATACTGGTTACCATGCTCGCGTCTGATTCCGAGATTGCGATTCAAACCCGGCCGGAGTCGATGGATTTTTAAGAGCGTAAAAATCATGAGCGTGGTTTAATTCGGAAGGGAATTAAAGCCTTGGGTCCTGTGTCGTAGATTAACGTAACTTAATAAAATAAAGTCCCACGCCGTAGCCGATTGCTCTAGAGCATCATGCCTTTCTGCAGAGCTACGAGACATATGCTGGTTCGAGTCCCCATGGGGAAATATGTTTTATTATGGTATTTTGGCTAGTAAGGGACCGTTGCCCATCCAGCATCATGAAGAATTTTAGTAGCTATGATAAATAACGGCTCCAGTTAAAAAAAACCGCTAATAGCATCTAACGGACTCGACATGACGACCATATGTCACCCCAATATTGGCTAAACGATAGGCCAGTTCTGTGAATGATACATTTGAATGTGAGGCCAGCTGCTCACAGGTAGACTAAGGTCTTTTAGGCCTGTCGCACCATGGAGAAAAGAACCTCAAGGCTGAAATAAAAGGCGTCTGTGTAAAATTTTCCAGGACTTTGTCTCACGTTAGAATTGCGACACTAATGATCTGAGCTGTTAAAAACCGTCGTTATATAAAAAAAATAGTAACGTATATTCGGTCCCATACGAGATGAGATTGGTGGAAAGAAGTTTCACAATAAGGAGTTCAATAAATTACATGCTAGTTCTTTTAATATTGTCAGTATTATTAAGTATAGGAGATGTTGGGCAGGTCATGTAGCTCGAATGGGTGGTTGTAGAAATGTTTTGAAAATTTGTTATTGACAAATCCTTAGGGGAAACACCATTAGGTGTAGAATGGAGGATAATATTAGGATGGATCTTAGATAACTGGATATCGGATATATAAATTGGATTCAGTTGGCTGAGGATAGGAGCAAGTTGAGGGTTTTAGTGGATGTGGCATTGAATCTTCGGATTCCATAAAACACAAAATTATTAATTAGTTATACCTGCTTGATGAATTAGTTATCAATATTTCAATAATCACTTTAACTAGGAAAATATAATTCCGCTTTCCTTTTTAAATTTCCCAAAATGTGGTATCTCAAGATATAGTAAATATGTTAATGAAACTATTTTATGTAATGGTTTCTATGTATAAGATACCAAGTTAATTAATTGCCATTTTCTAATATACTTATCCTATTTGAAACAGCCATTTTAACACATAAATTAGAAATGCATCCCTTAATATACATTGATTTAATTTAATATTGTTTATAAAGCAACAGAAAAAACAAATGAGTAGAAATTACTCAAATTCGTTTAAAATTACACAGTAATGTATACGAATAACTTACAGTTTCTATGATTTTGTTTTCAGTGCGGTCCGAAACATTTAAATAATTCACGAAAAATTATTGTTTCACCAATTTAAGGGTTAACAAAGGGGGGGATCTAGTGAGAGACGGAAATCAACTGGGTTTTATAAAGCATTATATTAAGAAATTATTTGTACAATAAAGGGTAACCTTTTGCTTCATTAACTTACTGTTATGTAAACTATACAAAAAGAAATATATAAATTTTAATATAAATATCACTGGTTATTTTCATTTCTTTTCAAAGTGGCATAGCTCCCTCTCTCACTAAATCCCTCAAATGTTATGTTGAAATGGCTGCTTTAAACTTGATCAAGCTTAATGCAAAACCCTGTACACGTTAGTAAGATGGGCATAAACAATATTTTAGGATCTAGGATTGGATAATTTGTCGATATATTTTTTTTCTCATAACTTTTTATAATTATTTGTAAACGTATGTTTGAACGTTGGTTTTATTATGTCTTCTACATGCTAATATTATATTGAAGATCTAATCTTGTTTTACTTTATTTATTTATTGTAATCTTATTAAAAAAGTGAATGTGGTTCTTGCACAAAAATTCTTAAGGAGAAGATTTGATTCAATAAAGGTACTTCCGCCATTAGAACTGGGCCATTCGAAAGATTGTTTTTATTCTACTTCTCCAGTTGAATGTAGGACGACAAAACTACAGAGCCGCTTAGATTGATGGAATACGTATGGAGCAGTTTAAATGACAGTTATTTTAAAACGCACTAAAATACTTAGTTGTTAGAATTCAAATTGCTTTTGTATTTAAATTGAATCAAGGCCTACATGTGGTAAGTTTTTCTTGGAAAATGTTACTGGTCTAAATTAATCTACAATTAACATTTTTTCTTGGCCAATCTATTATCTTTGCAGTTTTACACAGAGTAAAAATAACTATATGCGTGTAATAAATAAATTTATTTTAAATCAAAATATAAATATTAAAATAGAAGTGGGACAAATTTATATTTCTCGTTAATGTAGGCTTGCATTAAGATATGAGTTATTAATTATTAATACAATATTGAAACTATTATTATTATTAGTCTATTATTATTACTCATACAGTTAATAAAAAGAAGCATCCACTTTGACGGGCTTGCACTATTAAATACTAGTAACAATTCCGCTTAAGCTCTATTTGTGAATAATATTGTTAGCAGATTACTCCAATTTGTTCCATAATACAAAAATTGTATTTTTCGGCCATTATTTGGTTTTAAGCTATAAAAAATTATATATCGAATTGAATGCATTACTGATATAATTTATCAATAGTGTTAATATAAATTGATTATAACTTATTTTTGCAGATTATAGATTCGTATATCCGTCCATAGTAATTCTGCCCGAAGGCAGGTCCTTCACTGCAATCATAGCATTTTCATGCTATGCTTGCAGCTTTACTAGGGAATTGTATAGGTGTGGTAGCTTCCCGTTGCTTTCCACACTGGTGAAGGATGATGATGATAATGGTAAGGATGATAATGATAAGGATGATGTCCATATGATTTCGGGGACCGTTTGGGCCTCAAAGTTTTCCTGACATTTGTCTTACAGGTGAGGAAAAACCCCGATAAAAACCTCACCCAGAAAAACTGTCCCGACCGGGGATCGAACCCGGGCCCGCTGCGTGACAAGGCAGCACGCTACCTCGAGACCACAGTGGTGGACGATTCGTATATAAGTGACAGATATAGGACCTATATAAAATATGTAGTACACCGCTGTGGTCTCGAGGTAGCATACTGCTTTGTCACGCAGCGCGTCCGGGTTCGATTCGCGGTCGGGATAGGAAGCTTACGGCTCAACGGTCCCCGAAAATCATCCGGCCATCATCATCATCATCATTATTATCATCATCATCCTTCATTGGTGTGGAAAGCAATGGGAAGCTACAACACCTATAATTCCCTAGTAAAGCTGAAAAGCATAGCATGAAAATGCTGTGAATTCAGTGAAAGACCTGCCCTCGGGTAGAACACTATAGATAGATGTATATGTATATATGACAGGCTTAGTAGGCCTATATTAGTGACACTAGAAGTATAGTGTCCGCAACATTGGCTAGAATTGCTCAAATTATCTCTTAAAAACTATTAGTAATTGGTGTACATGCAATAGACCTATTTAACTCTACAATGCATACAAATGTTTTGAGTTATGAAAAAAAATCAAGTTTTCATAATCATCACCAGGAGTCAGTAATTTGGATAATGGTCACTGTATACATCTACAACATTCAAACAGATCTGCAAACAGCTATAGATAAATGTAGGCTATATAAGGAAAAAAACATGACAAATTATCGGGCTAACATAAGTCTTCATAGAGTTAATTCTTTTTGTTTGCTTTGTTCATTTTTATTTACAGATGATTTTAACATCTAAAGCCATATAACATCTATTTATTTACTATCATTTGAAGGGTGACGGCTAAAAACCATTGATGTTCATTTTTTAAGAACACGATTTTGTAGTATCATTTCCCCATATGCATAGAATTAATTGCCTTCACTTCATTTGTAATAAAATTCGATTTTTTGCATTAATTCATAATCATTAATGTTTGCCTTATAAGTTAAATAGTGAAAAGTTAGCATAATGTGACTCCGGTCGTTTTTAGGTGTCACCCTATATGTATATATTTTTTTATTTTTTGTGTGTCATGGTGAATATGATGAAATGGATCTGGGGATTAAATTTCAATCCAGCATTTTCTGTGAGAATTGAGGAAAATCTAGGAAAAAAACTGTCAGGATATCCCGAATACCATACTATTATCGAGCGATACCGTCTGAACCAAATCGCTCGGGATTTTGTAAAAGTTATCTAATTTTTTCATAGTCTTTAAAGAAAGCGAAACGTGATGTAAATCAGTGTAACATGTTTTACTAACTTCTTGGGGAACTTGAGTGATGTTTTGATAACCATGATAACAACAGTTACGAAGCATTGACAATGATACATAAAGTGTGGAAACTGCAGTCTGCAATAAACAAACAAATACGAGTCAGTCAAAATAGCCTAACTCATAATAACGAATGTACATATTAAATAACAAATGTTTAAATTTTCCAAGAACGCAATGACACTGATCACTTTTCTTTTTCTCTAAATATACTTTTATTTTGGGAATTTATGCAAGTGTTTTGAGTAACCACAATTTAAAATTTTTGTTTCATTTGTGGTTATGTGAGATAATCGTACAAACCTACGTTAGTTAAGTAGTAAAAAATATAGGGACGTTGTTTTAGAGTGGTTTAGAAAATTCGGATCATACTATAAATAAATAAATAATAGTTTTAAAAAACTAAAACGACACGCTTTATTAGAAAACCGAACTAAAAAAATGAAAAATAATTTTAATTTTCAACACGCTTGGGATAAAATTAAAGTGGTCAACAAAAAAATCATCTCCAACACATATAGAATAAAACTAGAATTATCAACAAAAATAAAATTTTACCATCAAAAGCGTGGGGTGCTCTATATCGATTAATATATTTGATAATAAACAGATACTGGTAAAAGTAAAGTCTCTAAGAAGAAAATGTAACAATCATAAAAAGCACCCCACGCTTTTGATGGTAAAATTATTTTCTTTTGTTGATAATTCTAGTTTTATTCTATATGTGTTGGAGATGATTTTTTTTTGTCCACTTTAATTTTATCCCAAGCGTGTTGAAAATTAAAATTATTTTTCATTTTTTTAGTTCGGTTTTCTAATAAAACGTGTCGTTTTAGTTTTTTAAAACTATTATTTATTTTTTATTTTTTAGTTTTAATATTTTACAGAATAACATAAAAATGTAGCTATATATCTTTAAATTCGATACTATTGTAGTATGAGCTATAAGTAATACTCTTCTAAAAAAAATCCTCCCAGCCGGATTTGAACCACCGACCTATGGATTACTGAAATTACACACCACTAGAGTTCACCGCTCTACCAACAGAGCTCTTACAACGATTGACTAAAAAGTCGACAAATACGCATCCTATTATACCAGTTTTAATTTTTTTGATTTTCTGATGATTCTGGCCAGGATTTTAGAAACAATATGAAATATGAAATTATTGTATTGTCACGGGTCCTTTACAAGTACAGTATACAAAGTTTCAAGTCGATCCAATGTTTCTAAGTGGGTGAAAATCGTGTTCAAAGATTCCGTTACATATATACAAAGACACTTTTTTTGATTTTCTGACGATTCTGGCCAGGATTTTAGAAACAAATATGAAAATATTGTATTGTCACGGAACCTTTACAAGTATATAAAGTTTCAAGTCGATCCAATGTTTCTAAGTGGGTGAAAATCGTGTTCAGAGATTCCATTACATAGGTACAAAGACACTTTTTTTGATTTTCTGATGATTCTGGCCAGGATTTTAAAAACAAATATGAAATTATAGTATTGTCACGGGTGCTTTACAAGTATACAAACTTTCAAGTCGATCCAATATTTCTAAGTGGGTGAAAATCGTGTTCAAAGATTCCGTTACATAGATACAAAGACACTTTTTTTATTTTCTGATGATTCTGGCCAGGATTTTAGAAAAAATATGAAATTATGTATTGTCACGGGTCCTTTACAAGTATACAAGTATACAAAGTTTCAAGTCGATCCAATGATTTTAAGTGGGAAATCGCGTTGAAAGATTCCGTTACATAGATAGATAGATACAGGTTAAGCTTAAATAAAGCGTGTAAAACTAGTTAATGACATGACATTATATTGGTGTGTCAAACGCAGTGGGCTAGTGGTTATGTTCGTTGCCTCAAGTTCCGAGGGACGCGGGTTCAAACTCAGTTGTGGTCAACGGATTTTAGGATGGAAAAAATCTAAGGAGTAAGTCATGCGGGAGGGACTTAGGCCGTGGATCCCGAGTCTGAAGATTTTCAGGCTCGTAAAATAACCACCAGTCTGAATAAAAAGGCCTCTGTGCAAAATTTATCGGCCGTTTCCCATCCAGTAATGCCCTAGTTACCCACTAGATGTCTCATCGAGGAGCTACCATTCGCTGACATTTATGGGTAAATGAGAGTAACTAAATTAACTTGGTCAGTAAGTTCCCGAGCGCCCTAATACCAGCAGAGGGAAGGAAAGGACTTGAGAAGAAGGAGGCTCAATTCTGGAAATGCGTGCTATTATGCATTGCAGAGACTTTTGATGTCCCAACTCCTTTCAAAAAACGTTAAACTGAAAATATATAAAACTATTATTCTACCAGTTATATTATATGTATGCGAAACATGGACTCTTCCTTTAAGGGAGGAAAATAGATTACGAATATTTGAGAATAAAGTACTTAGGAAAATTTTTGAACCAAAGAGAGATGAACAGACAGGTGAATGGAGAAGACTACATAACAGTGAGCTACATTGTCTTTGTACGAAGCCAGATATAATAAGAACAGTTAAGTCTCGTAGACTGCGATGGACAGGACATGTTGCACGTATGGGGAATGAAAGACATGCATGGAAGCTTCTTGTAGGAAAGCCAGAGGGAAAACGCCCAGTTGGTAGACAAAATAATGAGGTGGGAGAATAACATTAACTATGATTTGAGGGAAGTAGATTATACAGGGAATAAATGGAAAGCATTAGCTCAGGATTGGGATGTATGGAGAACTTATGTCCGCGCGGCCATGAACCTACGGGTTCGATAGTGCCAGTGAGTTAGTAAGTCGTGAAAAAATATATACAGTAGTTAATATTACGTTAAATAACTCATCGTAGATATTCTACTTAACACCTATGTAATCTACATATACCAAGATAGACTTTGTGGTATTACATAATTTGTAGCAGTAGTTACATTTATATTTAATTTTAGGAAGTTATATTTTGAGGTTATTTTAATTATATTATTTTTGGTCTGGACATCTTACCTCAATATTAATGTTGATTTGTTCTTGAACATGTTTCAAAACAATTCTGTTTTATCTTCAGCTTTCCCAGTCTGGGAAAGCTGAAGATAAAACAGAATTGTTTTGAAACATGTTCAAGAACAAATCAACATTAATATTGAGGTAAGATGTCCAGACCAAAAATAATATAGTTACATTTATGTTTGTGTATTTACATATAAAGGTAAACAAAAAATACTGCACTGAAAATATAAACAACAAATTAGCTTAACGTTAATAATTTGGTAGAATATGCATCTGAAAAATATGGTTAGGTATATTATGAAATATTGAAAACTTTTAGGATTTTCTTACGTGACCCGAGCACATACAGTACTTCCTTTTAAAATGTAAACTAGAGCGATAAGTAATTTCGGGAGATATGATTCTTATTTGATATGAACGATCACTATTACTTAAGGAGGAACTAGAACGTGAAATAAATGATAGTTCTGAAATTTTCCAATCTCTGATACTAACGTTCTGTGATCTAATTTATTTTTCTGTTGATTTGAACAAGCATATAATAATATATCATTTACGAATTGGTGAAATTACATAATTCAGAAATACCAAATATAATATAATATAATATAATATAATATAATATAATATTTGCACTTTTCTCCATGCATTAATGATTTTAAAGACGTTGCATAAATATCTAAAAAAAAAAAACCACTTGAACTCATACAGACAAATTAATTTAAAATAATATATTTTTGTCAAAGACAGCTCCATGGCGCAAGCGATTAGACGCTCACTTCTCACCGTTGGGGTCCCGAGATCGAGTCTCGGTCACTTCATGTGGATTTCGTGGTGGACGAAACGGAACTTGGGCAGGTTTTTCTCGGAGATTTTCTCGTTTTTCCCCTGCTACAATTTCATTCCACCATTTCTCGACACCCATCTCATCCATTTCATTTCATTCCATTCCATTCACCTGCCTCTGTGATGGTGCGTCAGGCGTGGTCGGGTGGCACCCTTATCATTCACAGACCTCAATATAAGAGGGTTCATCTCATCTCATCCCATCCTCAACCCGACCCTGAGTTGGACACGAGTTGAGGATATATATATATATATATATATATATATATTGTCAAGCTATTGAAGGGATCTGAAATGACAAAGTGCTTTAGGGTTTATAATAAATTGGCAAATTTAGGTCAAAATTAGCCACGAAATAACTTGGAATTGAGTCGTGGTTAGAAAATCACGAATTGTAGAGTTTCCATGTCATGTTTATGTGGATTATGAACGTGATGACCCGACTTATGAAGTACCGGTATATAGTGGTAAATTTTTGTTTCTTGAGATAATGCAAATATGAAAAAAAATATCATGAAATCTTAATGCTTTTAAAACTATTATTTTAAAATTGTTATGAACTCTACTAACAGGATAAAAAAAAAAACAAGTGAAATAAAACGGATGCAATCTGAAGTAAGCGACGAAAAATTGTTCAATTACCGTTATTTTGTGTATACACGATAAAAATGCAATTAAATTGTTATATGCTTAAAGAAACAAATGCTACTCGAGCATAGTTCGCTTCTTTGAACCGTATCCCGTTCAACTTGGATTATATAACTTAGATTATATTTTAACCTAGCGTATAGTTTCATGGTATTTAATTATTTTTATTGTCGGGATATAGATCAAATCTTCCCAAACATTTTAAGAGCTGTTTCTTTCTATATTTACATCATAGGACATCAGAAATTAATTAATAACCTATAATGTCGGTTATGTTTGATGTGTTTCATTTTTTCTCCACTAGGGTGCATTCTTACAATATTGCAATCCTTTGGCAATAAATAATATGATCTGGTTGCAGTGATGAATAAATTAAACATAATAAATGTTTCTCATTTGTTTTCAAACATCGCCGTTTACATTATATATATTTTAAATTTTAAATAACTATATTTAAATAATGATTTGTGAGTAAACAGCTTAATTTTATTCGTTAAATAATCATAAGAAATGCCACTCTTGATTTCCAAATTCTCTAGATAAATTGGAAATCACTCGTGACATTACTTATGATAATGTATTGCATTTATTTTTCTATAACAGTTATACAATCTGGTAGCCGTATTTCTAAGGGAGTCAGTCACTGCAAAATAATGCTCTGGCCTATCCAAAATGTTAAAAAGGAGGAGCTTTCTTTAATATTAACTTATTTGATAAATTCCAGGCGAAATACGACAATGATTGGCTGTAAATCAAAATTCACTGAAACGCGATTGGTCATTGACTCCCAGGGGCATGATAATCCTTTCAACAATTTTTAAATATAGAATATGTAACATATTCATATAATCCATGTTAACATATAATCCATTAATACCGCGTAATCACAAAACCATCGATTAACTTTCACTGTTTCCATACTCTGTTTCCTATCTAATATAAAAATGTGATCATTTTACTGCAGGAATAATTATATTCAGCAAATTTTAAACTTATTATTTTCAGGATATTTCATTGCATACGTACTAAATACTTCCTCTTCTGTAAGTGGAAATGGATATAGGTGTTTCCAATTGCTCAGCGATGAAATGAAATGTCATGACAATCCTAATAAACTTTCCGAGTTGGGCTAGGAATAGGATTCAAGAAATTTAAATCAGACATCTGGATAAAGAAAAACCGATAAGACATTTGTAACTGGTGTTTTTTTATGATACTGGCATTTACCCTGGTATTGTCCACAGTATGTATGATATATTTTAATGTAAATGATATAAGAGCTATAAATTACAATAATGAGTTGAAATATTTAGTTATTTGGGTGAATATATTGAATACATTTAGAAATTGGAGGTGAATAAAATCAGAAAGCTTGTTCACTGAGTTCATTATAGTAATTAAATCCACTTGTCTATGGGAAAGAGAATGAAAAGTGGGACATGATCGTGATGAGACAAAATACTTCACTTTTCCCAAATCACGTGATTCGTGAATATAGCAATTGTTATTGTGATTATTACTTTCATATCAAATGTCGAGCAATTGTATAAGTAAATATAATATAAATTATTTTACTGGTATATATGTACGTGTAATTATCTACTATATATCTTATAAATTCAAAAAATTATTTTCAATAGCCTTAGGGAATATGTTATTTTGACTATTTAACTCATGCCCCAAATGGGAGTCCATGACCAATCACATTTCAATGAATTTTGATTTACAACCAATCAGTCTTTTTCACCTCGATTTTATCAATTTAATTTTATCATATAAAATCAAGCTCCTCCTTTTTAACATTCTGAATAGGTCAGAGCATTATTTTGTAGTGATGGACTCTCTATGAAATACGCCGAATATAAAAAATTATATATTAAGATGTAAGAATCCTAGAATACAAGTGGCTGCCAGATTGTATATATAGTGCACGAATGTAACCAGATTCTGCTTGCGATATATAATATAAAAACATTCGTAGCAATTGATTATACCATAAAAAACGCTGTTTGTATTTTCTTAAACGTATTATTTCCCAGGAATGAACGTTGCAGAAAAATATAATTGACATATTTACGTCATAGGACATCAGAAATTAATTAATAACCTGTAATGACGTGTTTCATTTTCTCTCCACTAGGGTGCATTCTTACATTATTGCGATTCTATTTGGCTATAAATATGATCTGGTTGCAGTGATGAACAAATTAAACATAACGTTTCTCATTTGTTTTCAAACATCGCCGTTTACTTTAAATGTATACATATTTTGAAATAACTATATTTAAATAATGATTTGTGAGTAAACAGCTTAATTTTATTCGTTAAATTGCCCTAACAAATGCCACTCTTCATTTCCAAATTCTCTAGATAAATTGGAAATCACTCGTAACATTACTTATGGTAAAGTATTCCACGTTACTTCTACCGAGAAACAATATAATCACTAAAACGTATTTGATTATCAATAAAATAGTTTAATTACTTATCCACTATTTGTTTATTTTGAAGTGAGAACCGTAATTGGTTTATAATTTTATATTTTGTCAAATAGTCACATATAATTATGACTTGAGTAAAAAATTAAAAAAAACCATATAACTATATCCAGTAAATTCAAATATTTAAGAAACAAAGCCATGCTTCGTTACTGTCCCCAAGGCAAAAAAATCGCTGGATGGAAAATTCCCCTTTGAAACAGGCCACACGGCCTAATACTTGCATGGATGATGATGCTGATGATAAGAAACAATATACGCTAGTAGAATAAAACATTGTTTTTTAATTAGTTTAAGGCGCTTGTTTACACTATGAGACTGTACGTGATACTTTTGTCAGGTACTTTTATATCGTCCATACATGTGGTCTCGGAGTAGCGTCCCTGCCTCACAGGTAGCGGGGTCGGGTTTGATTCCCGATTGGAACAAGTTTCCTCGATGATTGTTTTTTCGGGGTTTTTCCTCACTTGTAAGACAAATGGCAGGAAACTTTAAGGTCCAAATGGTCTCCGAACATCATCCAGATCTCATCATTATCAACACTATCATATTCGGCTTGTTTGATATTAATGTTTGTGTGAATGTTGCGTTTCGTTTTAATATTGTTACTCGGAGGAAGCCCCGACTTTGAGCTGATCACTTATTTGGGAAGGGCAATCATGTCTTTGTGTGTTCAAAAAAGTATGTGTGTGATCCACAATTTTAAAATCCGTCATCCGACAGGCCGTGCTACTGTAAGGCCTGGTGGCGCATGGCATGTAAAAAGTACATAAAATGTGAGAGGTTATACCACGTTAATGGAATGGAATATATTTTTATATCAAATTTTTCTTTAGCTGGCTCATGGACATGGGTCTATTGACTTTTATAATTTATCACAAGTAATGCCATGAGTGATTTCCAAATTATCTAGAGGATTTGAAAATCAAAGAGTGGTATTTTTACGACTATTTAACGAATAAAATTAAGCTGTTTACTCAAAAGTCATTACTTAAATATAGTTACCGGTATTTTAAAATATTTATATATGTAATGTGAACGGCGATGTTTGAAAACAAATCAGAAATGTGAGGTTATGTATATTCACTGCAACTCGATCATATTATTTATTGCCAAATAGGATCGCAATATTGTAAGAATGCACCCTAGTGGCGAAATAATGAAACACATCAAACTGTATGTTATAGCTAACATTATATACGTTATTCATTAATTTTTTTAGTAAACAATTCAGTAAAATCAAGGAATATGTTCATTATTTGCTGTATTCAATGTATTTGTTGGAGAAAAATAATGCTCTGAACTGTTCAGAATATTAAAAAGGAGGAGCTTTCTTTATCAAAAAAGCAGGAGCTGATGAAGAGAAATCGATAAAGAGCGAGGTGAAACACGACTCATTGATTGTAAAAAATAATTAATTGAAACGTGATTGGTCATTGACTACCATTTAGGACATGAGTTAAATAGTCCTCCAAAATAAGACGCTATCTTGAATTTCCAATATATCTTTCTCTCCGTTTCAATGACTTGATTTAAGTCCATTGCATGATGTTTGGATGAATATCCATTATCCTTATGAAAAACAAAAATACAACAATAAAACAAGGTAGATATACTGTTGATTTCGCACGTAAGGCATTTAGTTACATAGGGGATTGCTAGCTTAAACGATGTAAAACTGTATTATTTGTATAGTCCCGTGTCTATAGTAAACCGCTATTATACTGGACAGAATGCCGTTGTCATAATGTAATAAAATAACCTAACAACATACCAAAACAAAATACCAGGAAAGGCGATCAGTAGTGTTTCTCGACTTGAAGTGAACCAATTCATTGAAGTAACAGTGACTCGTCTTGGAATAACAGTGCTCTATTGCATGTGAAAATAACGGAGCTATCAAGTTGAATTCATAGTCTAATATATAAAAATGAATGTTTGTTTGTTCGTACTTTATGCGCGGCCATACCGTTGATCCGATTGTGATGAGGCTTTTTGCAAAATGTTTAGGAGATTCCCGGGATGAACATAAGCTATAAGAGAGTTATGATACTCGACCCCTACACCCTTAAAAATCGCCCTTTGTGGTGGAAAACATGAAAAAGTAGCTCTTTGGACGCTTAAATGGCTTATGCTGCCTAAACCATAACAAATACACAAAATTAATGTACACAGAATTGAATATCTCAAAAAACTCTATAAAAATGTCTGCGACAGCATATGTTTCTCTTACGGATAACTCACAATAACCATTTTTGTCTTTCATTGATGCCAAGAAGATCGATACAAGTACGTAGATTCCAGTGCAAGCATAGCAGCACATGACGGGTATTCTTTTACGGATAACTCACATTAACGAATTTTGTCTTTTAGCTCATTTATGCCAAGAAGATCGGGATGAGTAGATTCCCGGACAACGCCGGGTAAACAGCACGGGGTATCTAAAAATAACTACGATGTAATTATTTCCTTTCACTTATTTAACTAAGCATAAAACACATTAATTTTCGTATTTCAGCTCATTTACGTCATGAAGATCGGGATAAGTAGATTCCCGGGCAACGCCGGGTAATCAGTACGGGGTATCAAAAAAATATAAATTTATAATTATTTTTCCCTTACTTATTCAACTAAACATAAAAGCGCATTAATTTTCATTTATTTAGGCGTGGCAGCGCACGACCGGGTATTAGCTATTATTCTGATAGCTAGTGTCCTTTCAATATTTTATTACTGTACGGTATTAAATACTGGTGCTAAATGCCTGGTCACGCTTTTAATATTGTACAATTTTGTTTATCGACTCTCTGAAACATCAAGAAACTAGATCCTCAATTAAAAGCGAAACATGAAATGACCCAAAAATTTGGTTTGCTATTTCAGGTATTTTATTTAAAGATGATACCTTTTATTACTCTAAGTAAATATTCGGCCAAGTTACCCAGAATTTATATCCCTCGTGAAATAAACCGTACGCGCTGAAAAATCGAGTTTGAAATTGGATTTAGAGGCGATTATAGTGGCCACTAGATCACCAGGACTGATATGTTTAAAATATGTTGTGTGCGAGATCCTATACAGAATTTGCAAGTAAAATATATATGATTTACTAAAATGGAATGAGATAAATCTAAGTGTATCTAAAAATCAGTTGTAATAAAATATTCGCGTACCGAAATGCCGTTCTCTAATCCAAAAATAAATAAAAATTTGCATTAATTTGTCTTTATTGGATAATTTTAGTTAGAGCTGTAAGTTATTTTTGATCTACAAGTACGTGCTCTGCTATATGAGCTTACAATGATGACGGGTTTGGCCATCGATATTATCAATTATTTCTATACTTAAAGAAATGTCAAAATAAATTAATAAATAGTTAAGATGAGCTACTTTGCTGTAGTTTAGTATTAACTCGTTTGGTAAATTTTTGTCCGAACACGATCTTCTTATAAGTAATGCCACGTGTGGTTTCCAAATTATCTAGATGATTTGGAAATCAAGAGTGGCATTTGTTAGGACTATTTAACAAATAAAATTAAGCTGTTTACTCACAAATCGTTATTTAAATATAGTTATTTTAAAATATTTATATATTTAATGTAAATGGCGATGTTTGAAAACAAATGAGAAATGTTTGGTTTTGCAAATTGATCACACTATTTATTGCCAAATAGGATCGCAATGTTGTAAGAATGCACCGTAGTGGAAAAAAATGAAACACATCAAACTGTATAGGCGTATTATAACCAACATTATAGGTTATTAATTTTTTTCGGAAACAACTCGGTAAAATCAGTATTTAAAAACACAATTACTGAACACCCAATTATCAAATGTGTAGGTCGAAGGAATCTGTTCATTATTTGCTATATTCAACGTATTTGTTAGAGTCAGTCACTGCAAAATAATGCTCTGACCTGTTCAGAATATTAAAAAAGAGGAGCTTTTTTATTTTGGTAATCAAATTTCGATAATTATCGAGATGAAACACGACTATGATTGGTTGTAAAACAAAATTCATAGATACGTGATTGGTCATTGACTCCCATTTGGGGCATGAGTTAAATAGCCGTCATAGTCAATCATAATCGCCCTGTTTTGTACGAATAAATGATCCCTTATATTCAAAGTCCTTATTATCTCATAGATCGCTCCAACATTAAACTGATCACTTATATATATATATATATATATATATATATATATATAGAGAGAGAGAGAGAGAGAGAGAGAGAGAGAGAGAGAGAGAGAGAGAGAGAGATAACACGACGAATAGTTTAGATAGCCCAATATGGAAATATGGTATTGTACTATATAAACATATTGCTGCATTTTTTAGTTAGTATGAATTACTTACATATTATGTAAATCTTGTGATCTAAATTTCGCTATTTACGTGGGTTTCAAGAGAGAATAATTTGTTCTGCTCCTGAAGTTGTGGCTAAGTAGCTCAATGGTAGAGTGCGAGCACGTGAAGCTAAATATCTCTTGGGCTCAATCCCGGCTCAGGTAAATATATTATTTCTAGTCACGTTAACTACAGCTAACAGATGGCTAATCAGGAGTAGTTCATTTTCATATCAGTTCTGTAATCACAGTAGCTAATTTAATAGCAAAATCCTATCGTAATGGTTTCACGCAGTTGTAATACCTATAACTTATTAAGTTTCGTGAACATGGTTTCTATTTACGGAAAAAATACAGGTTTAAAGATAGAATAATTTGGTTTGGCTCGGGAATTGTCTAAATATGTAACTCAATGGTACATCAGCAGCATCTAAAACTACTGTAGAAATCAGTTGCCTTCACTGCTTATGCAATACACGTATGATCATATTTGACACAACAGTCCTGTTTGGACAACATCCCTCGTTGGTAAACTCCTCTTTGTGCCACAGCCTTCTTCTGAAATTCCTGCCAGGCTTCTTTATCAAGATATAGCCTTCACCAAGTTATTTATCCAGATCTTTTACATATTTCATTAATTCGTCTTCTCTTCGGTATTTTTCCTTCTGCACTTGGAATACATATTTTATATGTAAGTAATTTATAATTATATCTTATCACATGTCTTGGCCATTTTAGGATTTGTATTGATATATGTTACTACGGCCACATCTTTAGGTCTGTATAGAACATATACCTATTTGCTATATTATCTGATACACTTCTCTCCATCAATATTTGTTTTCTTTCGAAGATACTAAGACTTTTACATTATTTTTGGTAAGTATCCATATATCAGATCCTTAAGTTATTATACGTGTAAGCAGAGTTTTGTACAATTTAATTTTGCTCTTAATTATTAAGGAATTCTTAATTTATTCCATATATAAAACATGTCCTGCTAGTCTAATATATATTCAAATTAATATTGACTCTGTATGGGGTTGTTTTGTTTTTAATATGGCGTTCCATATACATGGAAACACCTTATTTTAACTTCCGAATGTTCTAGCGATACATTTCTAAAAGTTGCATTTCTCCGTTTTGCGCTAGTGCTATAACTAGATGTTTCCTCCCCCCAATTTGCTATTCTACTAAGAGGCCTATCGGCCCTTGTGTGCTCGAGGTAACGCTTCTATCTCGAGATGGGCACGATTAGAACCAAGGTCAGTGGAGTTTTTGGGTGACAAATATGAAATATTATTTTTACAGAAAAAAAAAACACCGGTCACATGTGCTACCGATATGCAACATGTGTTCAGTTCAGAAAAGCATATTCCATTTTAAATTTCCAGGTATAGCCTAAAAGCTTATACCCTGACATACAATTAGCCCCATAACAGAATTAGGTGACATCTATCCATAGTAATTCTGCCCGAAGGCAGGTCCTTCACTGCAATCATAGCATTTTCATGCTATGCTTGCAGCTTTACTAGGGAATTGTGTAGGTGTGGTAGCTTCCCGTTGCTTTCCACACCGGTGAAGGATGATGGTGATAATGGTAAGGATGATGATAATGGTAAGGATGATGATGAAGATGATGGCCATATGATTTCGGGGACCGTTTGGGCCTTAAAGTTTTCCTGACATTTGTCTTACAGGTGAGGAAAAACCCCGATAAAAACCTCACCCAGAAAAACTGCCCCTACCGGGAATCGAACCCGGGCCCGCTACGTGACAAGGCAGCACGCTACCTCGAGACCACAGTGGTGGACTAGGTGACATAAATAAAAAAAATATTGATAGAATCGCAGAAGAAAGATTTACAAAATTATTGCTAAATTATAAACTGTACGGTAGGAGAAATGTTGGACGCCCACACAGAAGTTGGTCTGAACAATTTTAACAATTCTAGCTTTCATGAAACCGGAACGAGCCAACAGGCTTAATCCCTGGACGATGATGATGATGAAATAAAAAAAACTGGATTATTACGACAAAATTATATTTTAAAACCGAGAAATAGAGCCCACAATCATCCCCCCTCTAATACATACTGATGCTAATTTCTTCTTTGTTAATTACTATAAATCAATTTTTTTTAAGTCGTCATTCTTTTTACATAACTAATTTACGCCACTATCGAACCCTGATGTTATCATCAGCTATTATTTTCTAGTCGTTACCGGTATGATTCACTTTCCTGAAATAATGGTTAATGTCACCCACCTCATTCTTATTCTACCTACTGGTCGCTTTCCTTTTGATTTTCCTAGAAGAAGTTTCCATCTTCCTCTTTTATTCCCCATTTGTGTCACATGACTTCCGTAAGTTTTGTCTACGAGACTTAACTGTCCATGTTACATCTGGTTTTTCATAAAGATCATGTAACTCACTGTTACGTCGTTTTCTGTATTCAGCTCTGCCTCTCTTCGGTACAAACATTTCCCTGAACACTTTATTCTCAAATACTCAATCTGTTTTTCCTTTCTTAAAATAAATGACATTGTTACTTGCTTCAAGAGAGAAGAAAATATTACCAGATCATTAACATTCGAGAACAAAATGCTTAGAAGAAAAGATTATCGGTAGAATCCCTGTTTACGAATAAAATGCTTAGGGAAACTAACAACAGGCGAATGACTAGGCTATATGTTTTTACTGTAATATTTTTTAGAGAAATTGGGATGACATCAGTAGGCCTATATGTATTGCAAAATAGAATGCCTTTCTAGAGTTGAGCCTATGTTTAATTTCTTCTATATTTTTACACGTCATTCTAAATCCAAATTAATGGGATTTGGTCATATTAATTTAGAGAACTGTAGTTATAGGGTAATTATAAAAAGCCAGAATACTTTTTCATCGAATTATTATATTACTTGAAATACTTTTTGTGTTTATTGGATAATTTAATCATATCTGGGAGGTTACACTAAATTTCCTTTAACATTCCATATGTTATTTCAGATGTTTGCGAAATAAAAAGTGATCGTTGCTTGTAAGGGTAAATAGGACAAGGAGGAAGCTATGGGGAATTAAATACAGTATGTAGCATTCCAAACAACTTTCACAGAACTTGCCAGAAGCGAATAGAAATTACCAAAAGTGTAATCTTCAAGTACATTATTGGAATTATTGCATTACGTATTCTCCAGTATGGACTGCCAATGAGAAAGTTGTCTTCTATTTAAATTGTAATACTCTTTGAACAATGTAAATGCACGAACAGGTAGTACAAGTTCTAAACGTATTTTATTCCCCTATTTAATTGTTGCTTGTTTCGCTTTTACTCTTTCCTTTAATCCCCGTGACTTTTAGAGTAACTCGAGTATTTCTAAAGATTATCACCTAGAACAAGAAATGACATTTCTGTTCACATATCATAAGCTGACTAAATGTATGTTCATTAGTTATTTTAATGCGAAAACACTATTACTACTACTAGTCTACCACTACTACTACTACCACCAGTGGATACTATGAAATAGATTTGTGAAGTCAAAAATGACTTAAAATTGGCAGGAATTACTCAAGAAGATATCCTAAACAGATATATCTTTGGAATTAAGGTGTATACGCGGCAAGTTGACTAAGAGGACAAACCGAAGAAAAAACAACTGGAACAACATGGGCAGACGAGATGAAACAAGCCCATAGCCAAAAAAAAAATAATAATAAATAAATAAATAAATAAAGGAAATATGGATTCAAAGGAAATGTCTCTAAGTACTTTGCGTAGTCCTACATATTCTAATTCATTATATATATATATATATATATATAGGGCCTATATATGTTATAATTAAATCTTTAACATTGAGCAATGCAAGCTTAATATGGCATGATAAGAAAAATAAATGCCTGGACGGGATTCGAACCCGGATCTCTGAGTCTATACCTCAGCGTGATATCCATTACACTACCAGTGGTAGTGATTCGAATGGTAGTGTAATGGATATCACGCTGAGGTATAGACTCAGAGATCCTGGTTCGAATCCCGTCCAGGCATTTATTTTTCTTATCATACCATATATATATATATATATGTGTTTTAGGGTTATAACTTTTAGGACTTTTGTGAAATAAAATATTTTCTGTGCAATAAATGGGTGAACATTTACTTAAAACCATTGAAAAAGGCCTTCATTTCACTGAGCTTCAAGAAAAGGTCACCCCCAAATATATTTATATATCAATATTTAATATTGATTTGGGGTGACCTTTTCTTGAAGCTCAGTGAAGTGAAGGTCTTTTTCAATGGTTTTAAGCAAAAGTTCACCCACTCATTGCACAGGAAATATTTTATTTTACAAAAGTCCAAAAAGTTATAACCCTAATAAATAAATAATACACATTAAAAATAATTATAGCCCGGATGGCATAGGATAAATCAACAAAAGAGGATATCTCCTTCCTGTTGTTTTCTAACTTACAAGTTAATAAAGGTTCAGTTTTGTAAATAATTATAATTAAAATAAAGTATTAAGTTTAATAATAAATGTTTAAATGCTTAAAAGTTTCGATTAAACAGAATATTCTATCAATGCTACATTATCGGATTCCCCTAGAATTAATGTTTAATGCAAGTAGCTAATAAGATAACAAATATTACGAAATAAGGTACTGCAATTAAAAATTAACAGATGGCGAGATGTAGATCATTTCATAATACTCCCAAGTTGATAGGCCTGTTGTAATTAATTTCTTAACGGAAGTGAGAGAGTTTCATTTTATGTTCCATGCTGTACATTATCTAGATGAAATGTTAACCATTTTGTTTCTCGGAGGCAACAAAAACGAACAGTACTTCTTGTTTAACGGTAATTGTGACTAGGGGAGTGTTTAGCGGTATTAACATTGCGCACTTAGTTTTCACTCATGCTTTGAGAAGGAAGTAATCCACAATTACACACCGGAATATGTAATTTCAGTTACATGACCATCATCAGCTTCCGCAAATCGTATCTGTAGATTTTTATAATAAACTTGTGCACTATGCAACAAGTTTAAAACTTCCTTTACGATCCCTACCGTTGATCCGATTGTGATGGGGCTTTTTGCAAAATGTTCAGGAGATTTCCAGGATGAACATAGGCTATAAGAGAGTTGTGATACTCAACTGCTACACCCTTAAAAATCGGCCTTTGTAGCGGAAAACGTGAAAAAAGTAGCTCTTTGGACGCTTAAATGGCTTACGCTGCCTAAACCATAACAAATACACACATTTAATAAACAGCACGGGTATCTAAAAATAATTACGATATAGATTTTTCCTCATACTTATTTAACTAAACATAAAACACATTAATTTTCATATTTTAGCTCATTTATGTCAAGAAGGTCGGTAAAAGTAAATTCCCGGGCAACGCCGGGTAATGAGCATGGGGTTTCTAAAAAATATAAATGTATAATTATTTTTCCTTTTACTTATTCAACTAAACATAAAAGCAGATTAATTTTCATGTATTTAGACGTAGGAGCGCACGCCCGTATTAGCTAGTAACTTATAATATAGAGGGTGGAAGTGATATAAGTACCTTTATTTTAAGTACGTATACTCGTACCTTGGGTGGAATACAAAAATAAAGTTTTATTAACATTTTGATGTTAAATAAATACTTCTCTTTAAAAACGTTTCTCCCTTAACTATAAATGCCGCCTAACTCTACAAATGTTTGCTGTACAGTATTAATATCTCCGATTGAGAGTCTTTCCACTTTTCAGCGGTTGCCCTTTTACCAGCCGGCTGCTGGCCCTTCACATCCACATGTGTCAATCACAGAGGTAGATGATCAACAGCCAGTGTAGGGGTGACATGTGGTTAGCATGTCGAGTCCCCCAGCCGTTATAGCTGGTTCCTCAACCTGGAGCCGCTACTTATTGTAGCTACCCAATTGCCTCACGATGCTGGGTGGGCACCGGTCCCATACTGGCCGAAATACCATGAGAAAATTTCTTCCCATGGAGACTCGAACCAGCGCAAGTCCCGTAGCTCTGCGCCAAGGCTTCCTACCTTAACCGCTCGGCTATGGCGCGGGACCAGTATTAATATTTACATAGATAATTAGAGGCGAAGAACAGTAACGTTTTGTTTCTTTGAAGTGTTTTTAAGAAAATTGATAGTTACCGTGCAAATTAAGTAAAACATCTAACGTTCTGGAATAGAAAACGAGAGACATTGCAACGCCGCGAACTGCAGATAAGAAGCGGTTTTGCAATCGTAGATCCCAGAACAGCTGTTATGTCTTGTCGCAATAATCATGTTAATCTTACATGCGCTGTTGCCATTTTCAGAAAGTTTGGTCTTGATGATTTCATTATCCGTGGGGTTAATAACAAAATGAAAGAAATAAGAGTTGTCTGTTTAATTGTGATTTAACACATCCTGGATTAATACACTTTCGTCACTTCCACCGTGTGTACACTCTTTACCTCGCGTTCTCTCTCTTTCTTACATATAACAAACAGGCATTACATATTATTCTATTATTCTCTCTCTTTCTGTCCTTTTAGGTCTATTCGCATTTACGAATTTACCTTCACAACCTCTCATCCAGAGAGGGCAATCATGCCCTTGTGTGGTCATAAATGATGTGTGTGTGTTCTAGAGTTACAAATCCTGTCCCTATAGACCGGGTAGCGTGGAGGATGTAAAAGTACCTTTAAAAGGAGAGGTTAAACTAAGGTAAAGAAAGAAATGTCACAATTTGCATTTTATTTTGTCATTTTGAAATAGTGACTGAATCAGGCTTCATTTGTTTATTGTTAGAATTAATATTGCTAATTACAAAATCATAACAGCGTATTTATCAGTAATTAATATAAGGACCTATCTTGGCTATATTATTTTCATTCATACTTTATATTCAAATAGTCATAATCACCTCGGTGTACAGATCATATTGATATTTCAGAGATTTACTTTTTATTGTACATTGAATAGATAAGCTGTTATGCTAAAATTTATAAAAAAAATATTGCAATTCGACATTAGGGCCTATATTAAAGATTTTTTAGGAATTCGTTTAGAACTTTTAATTCATCCATAAAATTTCACTTTCAATTCTTGTAATGTAGATACGGAATATCCATTTAATTCCTAGATAGCCAACACACCAATTCAAATTAGTAACGCAGTAAGAGAGAAAATGCTACGCAAGCTCTCATGTGATTTTATCTTAAATTAAATCCAGTCAAATGTACTGTCAAATGTACTGAAACTAGAGATGTCTCTTGTCTTGTAAGCCCATGTTTCCCTTAACAGATATTTAGGCGCTCCCCCCTACAGGGAAGAATTTGAACCATACTAATTTAGTTACACTTGTTTTCGTATAGATATCATTTGAGTGGTCCGTGGTCAGCGTTCCGCCTCATACTGACATCTAGGAAACTAAGGTAGTACTAGAACGGGAAAATTCGGTTAATTTTGCTTAGAGGCCTTTTCATTCAGGCTTAAGGATCTTTTACGAGCCTGAAAATCTTCAGACTCGGGACCTACGGCTTAAAGTCCCTCCCGGAGGACTTGCTCCTTGGATTTTTCCATCCTAAAAAAATCCATCGACCCCGGTCGGGTTTGAACCCGCGACCCTCGGGACCAGAGGGAAGGAACATAACCACTAGTCCACGGCGGCCGATTACTAGTGATGCCATTTACTAGAAAAATGACAGTATATGGAATCATACGGTTTGTGTGGCCGAATTTCCTGACTTAGGTTGTCATCTTATCAGAATTTTAACGATTTTTTGTAAAATTTTATAAAATCCTTAGGTCTATTCGTTTGTGAAATAGATGAAAATGTATTCTGCATTGAGAGATATGACCTACAGAAGAAAGTGAGAAAGTACAATGTGCGTGCTGTATGCTGGGTGTAGTTATCGTTAACGTATAGTGACAGTTATGTTACACTTTTTACACTTCACAATAGAATAATAACGAAACTGATATTTTTTTAAGTAACTAATGTGCTTCACTATGCATGGGTAGAATTGAATTAACATCATCGTACCCTGAAGCCAGCTAGATACATCTTTTAAATGCATTAATAAAAAATTATAACTTTGACAGCTGTAGAACATTTTGTAAAATATCTGTCATATTTTAGGCTGTGCTTAATTGTGTAATTTTCTAACATAGTATATAAAATATAGATGTATATATATATATTTTTTCATTATTTAATAAAAATAGTTTTAAGATTTGTTAATATATTTACCTAATGCCTTGTATAATAAGCGATAGATTAATTGATTACAGTTTATTACTTTCTTTGTATTTTTTCTTTCTTTTCTTTTGTATATAGTAGATTCGAGCTGTTATTCCTTTCTGTATTCATTCTATCATTAATTGAATTCTAATTGTATTTAATTTTATTGTATTATTAGACATTATTTCATTATTATTCAATTTGACAGATAATTAATTGTTTAGTATGACTATTATTGTAATTTTTTGTATTTATATGTAACATAATTATGTTTGTCCTGGTGAGTGGAAGAGAAGGCCACATGGCCTTAACTCCACCAGGTTAAATAAATCTATTCTAAATCTACTAGGTCATTGATATATATATATATATATATATATATGAAGTTTAAATAAAGGACCTTTTCTAAACATCATTTCCGTTAAATTTATGTTTGTATTTCAGTTGGAGGCGTTTTATAAGCCATAAACTGGACCGTCTTTCTGCTTAAAACACTCGAATATTAACCCGTTTTGAAATTATGCATAGTTTATTATCAGTACAAGTCTGGATTTACATAGATTTGAAGTCTTTTGATACCTTTTGCATAAAGAAACATAAGCCAATAAAACGTTCCTTAAAGCCGAAGATAAGTTTCTTATACAGGAATTGAAGCGAAAGCTTCATTTACATCGTGCTGTTTCTCATTTATTTCATAATAATAACATTTATGTAGCGTAAAAAGTAAGATAGCCTCCATCCTTCCAAGGTAATTCTGCACGAGGGCAGGTCTTTCACTGCAATCATAGCATTTTCAGGATATGCTTTGCAGCTTTACTAGAGAATTATAGGTTGGTAGCTTCCCGTTGCTTTCCACACCGGTGAAGAATGATAATGATAAGGATGATGATGGCCGGATGATTTTCGGGGTCCGTTGGGCCCTAAGCTTCCTGATATCTGTCTTATAGGTGAGGAAAAACCCCGAAAAATACCTCACTCAGGAGCCTGTCCCGACCGGGAATTGAACCCGGGCCCGCTAGCCTAAGGTTAATTTATTCATCGTAAAATATATTTTATATGAGAAATTACTTTATCTGAAATATGATATTCAGTTACTGAGGACAAACCTCCTAGGGACATTCTTGACTCCATTGGGTCTACAGTAATTAGGATTGTCTTTAGGCACTGGTTACGCCTGAAATATGAAATTTATTGTTAATTATTTTGATTTATGAATGTAGGCGTAAAATGTGAATAAAACACATTTTAGTAGTACATGCGGAACTGAAGTCATAGTGTCTGGCGCGACAGTCTTGACCTGCCTTGGAGGACACCTGATTCAAGTACCGTACAACAGAGATCAACCAGGAAGTTCCATCCGACCTACTCAATTCGTTCTTTAAGAGCGTTCAACCAAGAGCCACTCATTCACAACTTCTGGCGAACAGATACCGGTACATTTTAGTAACAAGATAAATGCGCCCCGTTAAAATACAATGACACATCCTGTAAAATTGTGACAAATCTAAAACTTATTTGAAAGACGGCATTAGGAATTCCAAATACTGAATAACTAATGAAACAGTGGCTGATAATTACTGTTTTCTAGGTTAAATCTTCTAAAAAGAGGCAATTTAATGTGTTTGTCTTAAAATTGGATTTTGCTTATCATATTATAATACATATTAATATTTTTAGTCAGGATTTATCTCTGTAATCACCTAAAAGCCCAAGGATTTAAAATAATTCATACGTAAGTTGATTCTCAATGCAATATACCTATATCAATGAAGATGATGGATGCCAAGGAGTCGTAATATACTAATCTGCAATTTAAGTTAACGGTATAAACAATATACTACTTCAGTGCGCGTGCTGAGTAGAAGCTAAAAAATATGTGTTTTGTCTTCTGATCTCTGTGGATAAATGATTGGGTTGATGAATATTCAAAATTAATAATAATAATAATAATAATAATAATAATAATAATAATAATATCAATCAAATTATAACAAGAATTAGGGTTTCAGTTATATTCCGCTTGAGGTGAACTGGTCTCCACATCGCTTCTTCGGCCTTCCAAAATCTCTCTTCCTGTTAGGTTTGTTTGTAAGCAAAGAGAGGTAGTTTGTCATAGCCTGTTACCAGGGTTCCTACTAAATGTGTATGGTTTCATTGATGACTCTGATGTTTAATTTCCTCATATGTCCACATTCCGTTTATGATAAAAAATGTAGCCTGGTAGGAGTCTTAGCAATTTCATTTCAGCCGCCTGTATTCTGTGGAGTTGATTTGATGTTTTTGATTCTTATAAAACATTTGGGACTGTCAGTGTTTATAGACTTTCAAAATTGTCCTTAAGCCTCCGCGAATAATAATAATAATAATAATAATAATAATAATATAATAATAATAATAATAGTAATAATAGTAATAATAATAATAATAATAATAATAATAATAAAATTAAATTTAATAATTGGAATAATATAAGCTTACCGCTATTAATTGTTAAATAACTAGAATCAAGGTATTAGTTAAAATTGTGTTAGCTCGTTTACAATTTGTAATTATTCCAACATCGAATATTTTTTTTGATAAGTGATAAGACAAATTATAATGACGCGGAGGTTGCAGAGAAATTTCTTTCCCAGCTTCTAAAAGGATGGACAAAGCAAGAATTATTATAAATTTCATAAATGTGCTCTTGCAAGACGATTTTATATAATTTTGTTTACTTTTTTTTATTCTGTAAAATTATTCTTGTTCTTGAACATAGGCCTGTAGCTTTTTTGTGTCCACTCAGCTTCCTTTAATTTAAATATAGGAAACTCTACAGAATTGCAATAAAAATTAAGATGATACCTGGTCAATTCTTCATGTAACTCCAGAGAACATTTATCATTCTATTGGATAAGATATGATTCATATTACACTATGTTTAACTGCGTACCTTAACCGAAAAGTATATCCAAGTTACAAGATGGAATGAAAAAATTAATAATGGATACTATGTTTCAGATGTTAAGTATATCCAAGTTACAAGATGGAATGAAAATAAATTAATAATGGATACTATGTTTCAGATGTTAAGTATATCCAAGTTACAAGATGGAATGAAAATAAATTAATAATGGATACTATGTTTCAGATGTTAAGTATATCCAAGTTACAAGATGGAATGAAAAAAATTAATAATGGATACTATGTTTCAGATGTTAAGTATATCCAGTTACAAGATGGAATGAAAATAAATTAATAATGGATACTATGTTTCAGATGTTAAGTATATCCAAGTTACAAGATGGAATGAAAATAAATTAATAATGGATACTATGTTTCAGATGTTAAGTATAATCCAAGTTACAAGATGGAATGAAAATAAATTAATAATGGATACTATGTTTCAGATGTTAAGTATATCCAAGTTACAAGATGGAATGAAAATAAATTAATAATGGATACTATGTTTCAGATGTTAAGTATATCCAAGTTACAAGATGGAATGAAAATAAATTAATAATGGATACTATGTTTCAGATGTTAAGTATATCCAAGTTACAAGATGGAATGAAAATAAATTAATAATGGATACTATGTTTCAGATGTTAAGTATATCCAAGTTACAAGATGGAATGAAAATAAATTAATAATGGATACTATGTTTCAGATGTTAAGTATATCCAAGTTACAAGATGGAATGAAAATAAATTAATAATGGATACTATGTTTCAGATGTTAAGTATATCCAAGTTACAAGATGGAATGAAAATAAATTAATAATGGATACTATGTTTCAGATGTTAAGTATATCCAAGTTACAAGATGGAATGAAAATAAATTAATAATGGATACTATGTTTCAGATGTTAAGTATATCCAAGTTACAAGATGGAATGAAAATAAATTAATAATGGATACTATGTTTCAGATGTTAAGTATATCCAAGTTACAAGATGGAATGAAAATAAATTAATAATGGATACTATGTTTCAGATGTTAAGTATATCCAAGTTACAAGATGGAATGAAAATAAATTAATAATGGATACTTGTTTCAGATGTTAAGTATATCCAAGTTACAAGATGGAATGAAATAATTAATAATGGATACTATGTTTCAGATGTTAGTATATCCAAGTTACAAGATGGAATGAAAATAAATTAATAATGGATACTATGTTTCAGATGTTAAGTATATCCAAGTTACAAGATGGAATGAAAATAAATTAATAATGGATACTATGTTTCAGATGTTAAGTATATCCAAGTTACAAGATGGAATGAAAATAAATTAATAATGGATACTATGTTTCAGATGTTAAGTATATCCAAGTTACAAGATGGAATGAAAATAAATTAATAATGGATACTATGTTTCAGATGTTAAGTATATCCAAGTTACAAGATGGAATGAAAATAAATTAATAATGGATACTATGTTTCAGATGTTAAGTATATCCAAGTTACAAGATGGAATGAAAATAAATATAATGGATACTATGTTTCAGATGTTAAGTATATCCAAGTTACAAGATGGAATGAAAAAATTAATAATGGATACTATGTTTCAGATGTTAAGTATATCCAAGTTACAAGATGGAATGAAAATAAATTAATAATGGATACTATGTTTCAGATGTTAAGTATATCCAAGTTACAAGATGGAATGAAAATAAATTAATAATGGATACTATGTTTCAGATGTTAAGTATATCCAAGTTACAAGATGGAATGAAAATAAATTAATAATGGATACTATGTTTCAGATGTTAAGTATATCCAAGTTACAAGATGGAATGAAAATAATTAATAATGGATACTATGTTTCAGATGTTAAGTATATCCAAGTTACAAGATGGAATGAAAATAAATTAATAATGGATACTATGTTTCAGATGTTAAGTATATCCAAGTTACAAGATGGAATGAAAATAAATTAATAATGGATACTATGTTTCAGATGTTAAGTATATCCAAGTTACAAGATGGAATGAAAATAAATTAATAATGGATACTATGTTTTCAGATGTTAAGTATATCCAAGTTACAAGATGGAATGAAAATAAATTAATCAATGGATACTATGTTTCAGATGTTCAGTATATCCAAGTTACAAGATGGAATGAAAATAAATTAATAATGGATACTATGTTTCAGATGTTAAGTATATCCAAGTTACAAGATGGAATGAAAATAAATTAATAATGGATACTATGTTTCAGATGTTAAGTATATCCAAGTTACAAGATGGAATGAAAATAAATTAATAATGGATACTATGTTTCAGATGTTAAGTATATCCAAGTTACAAGATGGAATGAAAATAAATTAATAATGGATACTATGTTTCAGATGTTAAGTATATCCAAGTTACAAGATGGAATGAAAATAAATTAATAATGGATACTATGTTTCAGATGTTAAGTATATCCAAGTTACAAGATGGAATGAAAATAAATTAATAATGGATACTATGTTTCAGATGTTAAGTATATCCAAGTTACAAGATGGAATGAAAATAAATTAATAATGGATACTATGTTTCAGATGTTAAGTATATCCAAGTTACAAGATGGAATGAAAATAAATTAATAATGGATACTATGTTTCAGATGTTAAGTATATCCAAGTTACAAGATGGAATGAAAATAAATTAATAATGGATACTATGTTTCAGATGTTAAGTATATCCAAGTTACAAGATGGAATGAAAATAAATTAATAATGGATACTATGTTTCAGATGTTAAGTATATCCAAGTTACAAGATGGAATGAAAATAAATTAATAATGGATACTATGTTTCAGATGTTAAGTATATCCAAGTTACAAGATGGAATGAAAATAAATTAATAATGGATACTATGTTTCAGATGTTAAGTATATCCAAGTTACAAGATGGAATGAAAATAAATTAATAATGGATACTATGTTTTCAGATGTTAAGTATATCCAAGTTACAAGATGGAATGAAAATAAATTAATAATGGATACTATGTTTCAGATGTTAAGTATATCCAAGTTACAAGATGGAATGAAAATAAATTAATAATGGATACTATGTTTCAGATGTTAAGTATATCCAAGTTACAAGATGGAATGAAAATAAATTAATAATGGATACTATGTTTCAGATGTTAAGTATATCCAAGTTACAAGATGGAATGAAAATAAATTAATAATGGATACTATGTTTCAGATGTTAAGTATATCCAAGTTACAAGATGGAATGAAAAAAATTAATAATGGATACTATGTTTCAGATGTTAAGTATATCCAAGTTACAAGATGGAATGAAAATAAATTAATAATGGATACTATGTTTCAGATGTTAAGTATATCCAAGTTACAAGATGGAATGAAAAATAATTAATAATGGATACTATGTTTCAGATGTTAAGTATATCCAAGTTACAAGATGGAATGAAAATAAATTAATAATGGATACTATGTTTCAGATGTTAAGTATATCCAAGTTACAAGATGGAATGAAAATAAATTAATAATGGATACTATGTTTCAGATGTTAAGTATATCCAAGTTACAAGATGGAATGAAAATAAATTAATAATGGATACTATGTTTCAGATGTTAAGTATATCCAAGTTACAAGATGGAATGAAAATAAATTAATAATGGATACTATGTTTCAGATGTTAAGTATATCCAAGTTACAAGATGGAATGAAAATAAATTAATAATGGATACTATGTTTCAGATGTTAAGTATATCCAAGTTACAAGATGGAATGAAAATAAATTAATAATGGATACTATGTTTCAGATGTTAAGTATATCCAAGTTACAAGATGGAATGAAAATAAATTAATAATGGATACTATGTTTCAGATGTTAAGTATATCCAAGTTACAAGATGGAATGAAAATAAATTAATAATGGATACTATGTTTCAGATGTTAAGTATATCCAAGTTACAAGATGGAATGAAAATAAATTAATAATGGATACTATGTTTCAGATGTTAAGTATATCCAAGTTACAAGATGGAATGAAAATAAATTAATAATGGATACTATGTTTCAGATGTTAAGTATATCCAAGTTACAAGATGGAATGAAAATAAATTAATAATGGATACTATGTTTCAGATGTTAAGTATATCCAAGTTACAAGATGGAATGAAAATAAATTAATAATGGATACTATGTTTCAGATGTTAAGTATATCCAAGTTACAAGATGGAATGAAAATAAATTAATAATGGATACTATGTTTCAGATGTTAAGTATATCCAAGTTACAAGATGGAATGAAAATAAATTAATAATGGATACTATGTTTCAGATGTTGATTTACATCATGAAAGTAAGAAAAAGTGCAAATAATGCTTTCGTTTATTCATCAGAAAAAAAAACAGCTGTACAGTGCAGCATAAGAAAGA